>CP139506.1:370405211-370969727 GCA_021014915.2 Artemisia tridentata subsp. tridentata | reverse complement strand
ATTTAAAAAAATCTCATTACTCCATTTTAATTAGAACAAGCTATTGTTGATTTGTTGGCAAAAGTGTACAATAACTCCGCATTTTGTAAAATATAAGTTTGTAAACAGAAAAAAAAAAAAATTACAAATATGAAATTTCAACCAAGTTGGAATATGATGAAACAGATAGTAATTTCATGAATTGTGACGATGATAGGTGCAACTTCCACGCGCACAAGGACTATTGTTAGTGAGGGCACGTTGGTACCATTTAGCAAAAATCATGAAGAAAAAAAAAAAAAAAAAAAAAAAAAAGATTAAGAAAGCGATACTAGAGTTATCGATGCTCTTAGATGCATAGTTGCATACACACAAATATAAGACTATCAATGAAAGTGGTTAGTCAAACATGCATATGGACTTTTAACATTTTTTTAGAGCAAATTCAAAAAAAGATTGAAAAAATTGACTTGTTTAAAAAAAGATACAAAAATAACACCCATTCTTTAAATGGTCATGTGCGAACGTTTGAATATGCGACTCCATTACTTTTTTGACACGTGTCCAGACAAAAAGTACTATCTCAATCATTTGCAATTACAATTACCATCAAATCTTGTCCATGTGATTTTTGACTTTTATAAACAGTTATGTGCGAATGTTCGACTTGAACAAACTACTTTATTGGGAAATAACATTTTCAAGAATAACATCTTTTAAAATCTTACTTTTTGCTTTATAAGGAATACAAATAATGCTTTTATTGGTAAGAAAAATGATTTGTATGGCTAATTGATGAACCTAAAAACAAACCTACAAATGTGATTGGTGGAAGTTAAAAATTGATTGGTGAATATGATGAGAGAGAAATAAATGTAGTACACTTGTCAAATTGTGAATGGAGTAGGCATACTTGTAGGTCTAGTTTGTAGGTCTATTTATCATTGCTCTATTGGTAATTAGAAGATTATATGTACTTCTAAAATATGTCTTTAAGGTTATACTCTTTTACTTTTAAAAATTATGTACTTCTAGTTATTAAGATTGCGTAACTGATATATTCAGTTTTTCATTTTTATCATGAGGTTACTATTATTTCAACTATCATCACTACTAAACACGTATTTAACCAAATTATGCGTCAACCACATGAGAAAACGTCAACTTATAAACACTTTTTGATGCAAAAATATTAAAGTTGATACAAATGATAAGGTCTTTCTGACAGATAAATTTAACATCTAAGTTTCCCGCCGCAATGCACGGGTTACTTTTTCTCGTTTAATTTAAAAGAGAAAAAAAAAGTTTGATAAATGCAGCTTAACATACGGTTGAACACACAGTTAAGAAAATCCGTTTGATAAATATGCAAATTTAGATTTCCATGATCTCCATTAAGTACTGGTATAATTTGTTTATGCTATATGTTCTAAAAAAAAATTGTTTATGCTATAATCCTTTTATTTTGTGTTATAAAGGATACATATCATTAACATTGTACCAATAAAAGCATTATTTGTATTCCCTATAATGCAAAAAGTAATATTTTAAAAGATATTATTCCTGAAAACGTTCCTTCCCAATAAAGTAGTTTGTTCAAGTCGCACATTCGCATATATCTGTTCGCACATTTGTTTATAGAAGTCAAAAATCACATGGACAAGATTTGATTGTAATTGTACTTGCAAATGATTGGAATAGTACTTTTTGTCTGGATACGTGTCAAAAAAGTAATGGAGTCGCACATTCGCACGTTCGCACATAACCATTTAGGGAATTGGTGTTATTTTTGTAGTTTTTTTTAAACAATGCAACGTTTTCTCTTTTTTAAGAATTTGCTCTTTTTTAGAACTTTTTAAACATATTTTTTGAAAACATGCGCTTGCTTAAACTTGTTGAACACTTATGCAGGTTGTGTCCAAACTAGCTATAATACATCTAAAAGATAATGTTTAGCAAGAAAATTATCTGTAATCATATTTTTGTTGTTATTGTACGTGTGATTCAAGTGCTACATAATAACTAGAAATTCTGATATAACGTATTTTAAAAGATACTATATATGCGCTTGACCGCATGTTCTTAGTGTACGTCTATTTATAGTTTTAAAAAAACATTATCGGAAGATAATTGTAGTTCTAGGATGCAAATGCATAACCTGAATAGATGATTATCATAACTTCCTGGGTATAAATCTTATCAATGCAATATGCAAGCAACATATCTTTCAAATTGAATAGGCAACTTTAAACTGACGTACCACAATTTTGATTTCCTACTAAAACACAGTTAGGCGTACCCAACTCAGTTTGACAATCATTTACTTTGTAACGACGTCTTTTAAAAATTGTCATATTTCTCGTGACTATTCAAATGCATCGTCTAAATTAAATTCTAAGCCCTTAATTATGAGTTAGGCCAACAATTGAGACCCTAACATGATAATGGTTACAATATTCAAATTATACTATATATATAATTAGCGTGTAAAACGCCGCCGTTTTACACAGGCTTTTCCCGCCTTTTTTCCTGGGCCAAAACTGATCCAAAGCACTTATCCATTAATTCTCCTCCTTATGATCCATTGATCCATTTATTTATATCATAACATGAACTGATGAAGAAGACGCTTGAAGATTCAAGAAGCGGTGTTATCTCCCGTACCTTCTTCCACCGCACAAAACAACACAGCAATTATACAGAAGATTTGGAACATAAATTTGGTAGATGAAGAGAAGATCGAAGCTGTTGCGGTAACCGTTGATTATCACGTGGTGATGTCCAGAGTTTGGGTGGGTTTGTAATCGTGGTTAACATTCTCGGATTGCTTCCGTGTGTTTCGCCGGTGGTGTAAAAAAGGAACATTCAACCCCTGGTCGATTTATTTAGTGACAATAACAGGAAAAAGAAGCAAACAGTGAATCTTGAAACTGCGGGTTGGCACAACTCGATTGGGTAAGTTTATCAACCCTAAATTCATTTCTTTAATTTAATTAGATTTGGGTTTTTTTATATGGGTTATAAATATTTTGTATAATTAATGGTGAAGTTAATTGAATTATTGATTTTTCTGGATTTGGGCTTTTTTAATAATCCATTTGTCTCATATAGAGAATGATGGTCTCATATGGGGTTTTTTATATGGGTTATAATATATACTGGAAAATGAATGTTAAAATGTTAGATAATTGTTGGTCTCATAAAATGGTTATGGATATTGAGGTGTGTTATGGAACCGTAATCCATCATTCCCTATGTGTGTTCTCTATATGATCCAAGGTTGATATTTGCTTATGATCCAAGGTTGATGTCTATAATATGGCTTACTTATGATTTTTTTTTCGATGTTACATCATTTGAAAAGGACCAGAAAATAACTTTGATCGATGTTTGTTTTTATCTTCAGGACTTCCAGTGACGATATGCTTTCTAGACCCTCCACTCCACGAATTCTACTTGAAGGTAATCTCGGGTATCTAACACAAATTTTGACTTCATGTTGTTGACTATCGTCAAATAGCAATTTTGATTGCAGGGTGGTGAGTAAAACACTAGAAAGTATTTTTGTGGGCCTTGGATTTGATAGCAATATATGGCCGAACGTATCAGGCATGTCGTAAGTCACAAAATTTTCTTGATGAGTAACACACTAGAAAGTAATTCTGCCTGAATTTTGTTTTTTTTTCTAAATGTATTGATTGCAGCCGTAACACAACCTCTTAATACCGATCACGAACGAGCGTGTTCTTATGGTCCTTTGTTGGTCGCTCATACAAAAAGTGAGTATATGAAATTCATTGATGTAAAAATTGTTTTCTGCGTTATCATTATACTTACCATCTCTGTCTGGCAGATATGGTATGCTTCTAGCAGACGGTGAGGCGCATTCGAAACAACATCGTTTTGAGGATTCTTCGGTCACCTGTGTTCCCAAAAGTAAACATCTGGAATCAAATAGCTCTTGAACTCGAGGTTGGCAATTTTTATACTATATTTTCTTTAGTCAAAATACTATATTTTCTGTATGACATTCTATTTGTTATCTTTGTTCCCTTGACAATACAATAAAAAATTCAGACAAAAAAAAAATTTAGCAAAATGGTTGCAAAGATAACAAAAAATTCAGACAAAAAAAAAATTTAGCAAAAAATTCAATACAATAAATGTTATCAACTGTGTTATTGTCAAGGGAACAAAGATAACAAAATGGTTGCATCTTAAGCAGTAGCCGTTGCTGCAAATGTAGCTGCTGAGGTTGGTAGGCTGTCAACTTTTGCCGCTGATTATCCAGTAGTAGCTGTCGGTTGTTTTTTCTTACCAGGCCTGATGTTAGGCCGTAAAAGGTATACACACTTGGGTTCTTTATTATGAAGTATGTTCTTAAACAATAACCCTCCTTACAATAGTACGGAGTAATATTTACGGAAAATGATAAACGATTGGTGTGTCTTTCAATTTGCTGGGAATACCAGGTTTATGTGTTTTAGATTAGTATACTTGAATTCATGGATATGTCGGTGTGCAAAGGTATAACAAAAATTTAATATTTTTTTTTGTTTTGTGAATACCCTCTCAAGTATGACACTACCAAAATTCTATTGAGTAAGCATCACACCTGTAATTCATTTAGAGATAGCAAATTGGGATCAGGTAACATGCCAAAACGGGTATCAGTCATATAATTTTATTCTTATAATCTGTATTTTAATGTGCAGATGACAGATTCTCATGGTGATGCTTATTATGTTGGTATATCTGACTTTATTTCTTATTTTCCTCAGGACCAATGTGAAAAAGGTGGCATTCTTATGTTGGCACACGAGATCATGAAATTACCATTCTGTTGAGATTCTTATCTTATGGCTGTGATTTCTAGGCTGAAATCAAAAGTCTTATCTATTGTAAGATCGAATTATATACCAAGTTTTATGTAAGCATTATTTGAAGTCAGCTGCAGGATTTTACCTATGTTTCTGTTATAATGGTGTCGATAATGTATACCATTCCTCTTTTTGCAGCTGCTGAATCTCTGTGAAATAGAAAGTACCTCTTTCTTGGATGTGGCTGCCAGTACTACCATGGGTTTGGATTTAGCCAAGTCTACTATGTCCCAGGTTTCTTTCAGTATATCTAGATATTTATGTTTTTATTGTGCTAATTACAAAACTAATCTACGATTGTGTGATATAGGTCATTTCATTGCTGAGGACAATGTTTCGTGGAGATCTGAATGGAAGAGTTTGTTGTCGGTTTGCACAATTTTGATTTCGTCGGACTGGACCTTTAAGGTATGAGGATCAAAACTAGGGCATGTAAGAAAAATAGTAGGTTAGGCGCATCGTCTGGTGCTGTTCTACCAAGTCAGCTGGATCAGAATTTCGTTCACTCTGGTACTACCAGTTGTGGTGAAGGTTTGGCTGTAGGTAGTTCTTATGGGGACAGTGTGGGTCGTGACATGGAAAAAGGGTCTTCTTCATTGAAACCGAACCACTCTTTTGTTGAAGATTCAGAGGTTGGTGCTGAGATTAGGCCTTCAAAAAAACTTGCTGTTGAGGGAAATTTTGGTGACGTTGGCATTTCCGGTTTGCCCGCAAACGAGAGTTTTTTTGTTGGGTCTTCTGATGTTGGTGTTTCTGTAGAACGTTTGTGTACTTCAGGTCCGTTAAACGATGTGGTTAACATTTTCAAAAGGAAACGATTATGTGTAGAGGAACCTTTGTTAGAGACTCATGTAAAAACACGTATACACGATGTGGTTGCTGCTTTTAATGCAGGTGTGTAGACATTATCATTTTTTTTTTGTAAATCATTTTCGGATATTTCGTTGGTGCTCTTTGATGACGTATTTTACGGTGTGCAGAAACGTTTCCAAAAAAGGTCGTTCTCAATTTCCAATCGCAGTCGCTCCTTCCGGTTGAAGATATTGATACTTGCTCTCGAGTAACAGACGTTGACCGCAATAGTTCTGATTCCTTTTTGTACGAAGGTGGATCAGCAGATGGTACACAGCCATCGACGGCTATTGAGCAGCTTCCCGAATCAGTTATGTATGATGTTACTTATGCAGGTGTGTTTTGATTATAACTTTCTCTTTCACAGTTATTTTCTACTATCTTATTAGTCAGATTTAACAAAGGTATTTGTACCTGCTATAATGACGTTTGCTGCACCCTCATGTAATATCTGAATAAAAGCCTAAATAAGCTAATTCCAAACACCCTCATGTACAGAGCTTACTGGTATTTTAAGAAAACAATAAGTTTTTTTTGTATGTTTCTATTCTTATGTACTTAATGATGGATGGAAATGTTGATAGTTTAAGACAGTGTGTTTGGATTAGTATGTTTACGTGGCTTATTGGTTTATATTTGGTCTTTTTTTAGCTTTTTTTTCATTCATGCTAAATTCTTGATGGATCTGATGTTACTTGGTTGGTTGATTGTAGTAAGTTACTAAGTTAGTTTGATTCAAATATATTGAAGTGATACATCTGTATCGTTTTGTATATCGATTGATTTTTTTTAATGTTTATAAGTTAGTGTGAAGAATCATTGATGTTGATGGATCTGAAGTGATTCATGATTATAGAGTGATGTGTGTGTATGCAGTTTATCGGTTAGGTCTATTGATCATGGTAGGTTGATTGTTAATCTAATAGAAAATTTATTATGTTTTGGGGCCTGGAGGTTGGTGAGGGCTCATGGAACTGCTGTCGGGCTTCCCACGGAAGATGACATGGAAAACAGTGAAGTCGGAAATAATCAACGCGATAAAACGACGCCCGGGCGCAACGCGCCGGACCGCCGCCAATCTCGTATGTATTTAATTGTCTACCATGTGTGGTGGAAAAAATACTCTAAATACCATATGTGTGTTGAACTGTCTACAATGACTAATTGGTTGAAAAACATAAAAAAATTTATCTGTTATATTGTTTACAAGATATCTGAACTCTTACTTAAAAAAATACAGGAACTGTTAGAATATGTGAATCATACAAATCTATAAACACATAAACATCACAAGTATGCGCAGCGGATAGATCTACAATTAACATATAATTAATTAACATAAAAATTAAATAGACACGTACCTTATTTGATTCCTAGCAAGAACAAAGAATCGGATCTCACAAGAACAAGTTATATAAACCCTAATTGGATTTATATGGATCGAACTAAGGCAAAAGTTACAAGCTAAAATAAGCTTGTTACTCGTTCTTGTACACACGAGATACTAGCGTTCTAATGGGAAAAGCTAGGTTCAAGAATCACAAAACAAACCACGCACTTTAATGCAAGACTTGGATCGCCAATCCCTAGTGGGATTAAAAAGAGGGTCGATCGATTCATGCAAGAGGGAGAAGAGAAGGAGAAGAATGGCTTGTTAGGGATTCAAGATTAGGGAAAAACTAAACACAAGTGAATTGTATTTATAGGCAATCCCTAACCTCCTCTCCAAGACACCAAAAATCCGGCCCTCCCCTCTAAGGAAAGTCTTGGCCGACTTTTGCCCCAAGTAAGGGATTCTAGATCCTTCTCTTGCTCTATTTCACATTTAGTCCTTTAACGGCCGTTATCTCTAACTCCGTTAAGTACTAACTGTCGTTAAGTATTTGTTTTGTGAAATGAATAAATAAAATATAAAATATATATATATATTTAATTTATTCAAACCATTGGAACTCTCACGTATTGTGTGCAATCCCGAGTCTCGGGTTCGAAACCGGACATACTAATATTAATGTATATCCATAAACTCTAACAGCTCCCACTTGGATATTCATTAATATCGTAATGACATGGGCTAGTCTAGCTTAACAGATCCCAATGCCCCCAGCTCGAATCGAGTATGGTTTTCCTGGAAAAACCACGTGATGAATTTAATCATCATACTTATCCTTTTGTTTCTAATACCGCGTTAATATGGATATGGATCTAGGTCATTCCATAATTAACTATTTTGTTTCTCGTTATTAATAATTGATCAAGATTACCAAAATATCTGAATGTCTTCCAGATAGACTTTGGGTAAGGCCTTACAAACATCTTGTCAATCCTACGAGTGGCCAAGCAGTATTAAACTTCAACACAAAGTTGAAGGAACAAATCCTTTATTGACTACGAGCGTGACCCTCGAACTTTGTATCACCTCCGAAAATAGCCCTTATAACTACCTTTTACGGATAGCGTTAGACTACCTTACAGAAAATGAACTACATCCTTGGCAGTCACCTGGTATCTCAAGTCTGAGGATAAATATTCATGATTTACTTAATGACGATGATCCATAAAGTACAATCATGTGGTTGGGATAAGTCCTATATTCAATTTATCCAATATTGAATATCATGTGACATTGGTGTCTCAACCTTACAGTACATTCTACCAATCCTCACATTCGTCTTTATTCAATGATATTCCCATATCATTAATCGACAACGGACAATTTAGAATAACATAAGTTATTCACGGATTTAAACATGCAAATACAGGATACAATATTAATAAATGATAATAAACGTTATCCGCACTTTATTTCATTCAAATAATATTGCTTTAATATCCCTTATCCAAATACTAACTAGATCAATGCATGATAATTCTCATTAATGAATTATGCCACAAGTCATGTTCCACATACTTGTTGACAAGGTGATGCGTGGTTTTGCAACCTTACAACAGGTTTTACCTCTCGAGGGATCTCAAGAGGCTTACAACCCCACCAGGCAGTGTACCTGACCGATGTAGTATAGTGTAGTGGTAAGTACGGGGGATTGATCGTTCTCCACAGGGAATAGTGTTCGTTAGGTATGAAAAACTACTTTAGTAGGTCTAAGGGTGAGGGAAGATTCTTTTTGTATTTTTTTATATTTTTTATGAAAGCAAGTAAAATCTCGGGTTTTGAAGGAGTGGGCGGAATTAGTTGCTAGTCAACTAACCCAAATTACTACGAATGCAAATAAAATAAAATAACTGAAAATGAAAAGAGTTGTGAAACTTATGTGGAGAGAAATGTGTTTACTTAGATTTCCTTACTCCCTAACTATCTTTTACCGGTTGATTAGTGTGTATTAATTGCGTGAATGACGAGTGTATTCGTTAATACCAATCGTGGGGTGGCGTACGTACTTCCCCAACTCTACAAGCTCCTACTTCACTCCTATGTCGAGCCGGCTAGGAAGCTCCTAACATGGGATCACTAGAATTCGCTCATGCATTAAATACAACCATAAAAACCTTAGTACGCATTGGTTCATGTTTCTTAAGACGTTCAAGCAAGTTACCGAATAGGAAGTTAGCCAGTTTTCTTAAGCCTAACATTGATAAACAATCATCCAATACAATTAATAACACACTAATAACCAATAATCAATAGCTAGGTTTCATTAGATCTAAGCAAACACAAGATAAATCTAGCCTAGCATGTTAATCAAAAGACAAGAACAAGATATAATCAAACAACACATAGACATATTGATTGATTAAATGAACACTTATCTTCAATTAAACATGGGAGATCCAAGGGTATGAAAACCCTTAAAAATGGCAGAAATTCGTCTTTAGGGTTTCTCCTCACAAAGTTGCACACTAATGACAAAAAATTGTAAAACTATATATAGAGTTTAAGGGCTGACGGCGTCACGTTATAGGACTTGACGCCGTCACCTCGCCGTGTCTAGGGTTCCCGGATGGCCTTCTTGACGCCGTCCCTCTTTAGACCTCCAAAATCCGCTCTGGCTTATCAAAGCTTGACGCCGTCAGAATAAGGCTTGACGCCGTCCCTCTTTAAGTTAAACCGTGATGGCCTTGATCACTTCAAAGGGTGACGCCGTCAGACTTTCCATATAAAATTCTCTGGATTATCATGAGTAATTTTCATATCCACCTTTTTTGCCAAGCCATGACGCCGTCAAGGGCAATCCCTGACGTCGTCAAAGGTACTTTTCCAGCCGATTTTGAGACTTTGTCGTTTTCTTCACTTTTATGCTCCAAAAACGTTCAAAATGCTTCCTTTTCCAGATTTCTTCTCAAAAGTACCTAAAATGACAAAAGGAACGATTTAGGGCAATATTTGATCAAATAAATACGATTTAGGGCTTAAATGACCCCCTAAAAGCGGTACACTTTTCGCTTCATCAAATACCCTTACACTTGAGATTTGCTTGTCCTCAAGCAAATGCGCTTTTATTCTAATCAAAATACAAGTTAGGGGTCATTTAATGCTAATATAAAAGTAATTACAACAAACAGTCGTTCCACTTTAATCATAATAAGCACGGAGATTACATACTAGCACCTCACAAGTAGTGTTTAGATACTCACATCTCTCAGGTGTCATCAAAATAAATCTCATAAATGAAAACGGATAATATCTCTCACTACCTGTCATAGCAAATAGATTACCATAGGCTTGGGAAAGGATCGAAAACCTCCTCCACTAGGCGTAAGCACCTAAGATAAACTATCAAAGAGGGCTTTTAAATGGGTTATAACGTGAGGTGTAGGGATATGATAAACACGGTTTTGTTGGATAAGGGATATTTTACTGGTGGCGAGTTAAAGATCATTATTAATTACACGTACAATATGGCGTTGCTAAGCCAAGACTTGACTCGACTTAAGCTAAAAACAAAATAACAAAGACATAAAATAAACATAAAATGAAACGGGATGGTAGCCCGTATGTTTTTTCTATTTTTCTTTTTCTCATTTTTTTGTATTTTTCTTGATTTTTTTTTTTTTTTTTTTTTTTTTTTCATACACTCTTGCCCTACCATCCAAAATAATACATCATAGGGGCGTTGCATTCCCCTTACACTTGAACTTTTACATGACTTTACAAATAACTATTCTAATTACTCGAATTAAGATAATCGAAACACTTGGAGTACTTTTAAAATATTTAGCACATATGGGGGTAATAAATGATGTTCTTCCCCATTACTCCATTACACTAGTACTTTACCCATGAGTCCCAATCGTCCCAAAACAATATGTACAAGGATATGACTCGACTTAGCAACCATGTAATCAATTAGATAATTAACTTGGGTTTAAACAAATGTTGTCACAATAATGCACTAAAGATGAGTGCATACAAGGTAGGCTAAGGCGATTTGGGTGTACATTTAAGTGGGGTGTAACAAATTCTCCCTTTAAGTAAAATGCTTAAAGGCTGAAACGAAAAGATAGGCTCTGAGGGGTGTACTAGGAGTATCGTGTACTAAAAATGAGTACAACGCAAAGGGTGTGGGAGAATTACTTGACCAATGTAGCCAAAGTAATTATAACAAAAACACAGGTGTAAAACAATGGGTTAATCCTAATGCCTCTTATCATGTAGTAAATCTAACTACACGAATGTAGTCTCACTTGTGGCCTCGGAATGGTCCTAACGCAAGTTCTAGAATCTAAGTGCTACCGGTACACACATCATAGCTTAAATGCTTTTCCTACCAATTCTAGGAGCGAACCTCACATATTTGGGGGTGGAAAATTTTTTAGTGGTACGGTTTTTGTGCTAGTCATATAACTCCTACCCGTGAGACGCTCATTAAAATCAAAGTTTCACTCCTAAATGTTGTAAAAAAATTTAAATTTGGCACTAAAATTGCCCTAACAGGTATTTCTCTCAGTTTTATTACACATCTACTATTAAACAAACAAAAATCAAGCTTAATAGCATTCTCTAAAGTATCGTATTTTACCCCCCCCCCTTACACTTAAGATGAACATTGTCCCCAATGTTCAAATAACAAGATGTAAAAGTAAAAAGGTAAAAGAATGAAATCAAATACTCTCCTGATTCGCTTGGTGGATAATGTGGCCACATGGTTAGATCTTCTTCCAAGAGAATGTAGAAGCTCCAAAACTAAAGCATCGCCAAAAGCTTGATTCCACATACATCTCCTTGTCCAAAATAACCTGTTAAACCTGAGAAAACAAACATGAAAACCTGCATAACATCGGCGGGATAAATTCTATATATAATGATATAATGCTTGTGGAATGATTATTTTGCAGATTCCTGGAGATTATAAGTTAAAGATTTAATAAAAACTTTTTATGAAAACAAAACTTTCAAAAATTTCAGAAAATTAAAACCTGACGCCGTCAGGTTGTAACTCCTGACGCCGTCAGAAATGATCTGACAGAATTCTCATGTTAAGTTTCCGAAAAATTTCTGGAAAAAAACCTCTACCTTACTTCCTGGAAATCCTGCAAAACATCATTATGACTCGATACAAGCATTTGACTCAAACAAATACTAATATGTATGTTAATTTATTATTATTACGATTCATGTTCATTTGTGTTCTAATAAACCGATTTGGATTTCCCTTACACTTATCTTTTTGCAAAATACCTTTATATGTAGTTAAGACGAAGTTAAAAACAAGATAAAGCATTTTCACAATTTAGTTTTGAACATGAATCAATAATAATAAAAATTAAACACACCTACGGAAACAAATAAAATCAAACAAACAAATAAATAAACACACAAAGAAAATAAAGCTTGGGTTGCCTCCCAAGAAGCGTTTTTCTTTATTAACGAGTCTTGTAGCTAGACTCAAAGTCACCGTACATTACGTGACTCCATCATTGGTCACGGTTCCTAGGCCATTCTCATTTCCGGTTTTATACTTCGGTCCTAATTTCAAACAATCCTTGTAGAAACCGGATATCCTTCCCATAACATAGTCTACTCCTTTATTTCTATCCTCATCATTCCTATAGTAGACCGCTTGCTTAAGCTCCTTCTCAACATTTGACAAGTGTTGGAATTGTTCTATCTTATATGGCATTTGGTAGTTTACCTCATCGGTCTCATCCTTAAATCTAACTATCCCTAAGGACGGTTCATAAGTCATTCTAGAGACCTCAACAAATGGTTTTCCAAAAACTACTTGAGTTAAGGATGCATCGACTATTGGGCGGATATCTTCTACAATTACAAAGTCGGTGGCATAGGTGAAGTTTCCTACATAAACCGGTAATCCCTTAACTCTTCCCATGAAGTTACTTATCCAACCCTTGTCAGGAAACATCCTATACCCAAGTTGCTTTTTCATTATCAAGTTGTAGTGGGCTCTAGTCATGATGTTTATGGGCGATCTAAGGTCGATGTAAGCTTTCCACACATGCAAATGTCCGATGTTGCATGGTATGTTGAGATTAGAATGATCGCCTATTTTTATAATTGGTCTACCTAGGAAGTATGGTGTCTCGGGGTCATCGAATAAGTCTGTATGATATGCGCGCTCTTCCTTAGTGGGTAGCCTATTGAAGTAGTCCTCACCATCATCTACTTCTTCAATCTCACTTTCCCTAACTTCTTTATCAACCTCGACTTTCTTAACCTCATCCATAGGTTCACTATTATCTTCATTCCTATCAATCGGTTTGATAGTGACAATGTTGACGAAGTGGACATGTTTGGATGAAGAGGGGTCTTTTACTTGGGGTCCGCTATTTGTGTTCCTAGCGTCCTTATGTGGAGGTGATAGCACTTGGTTATTGAGGGCTTTCAATAAGTTGTCAATTTTATTGGTCATCTCCGTTTGTTGTTGATTGAATTCGGATTCAAACTTAGCTATCCGAGCTTCTTGAGATGCCATAAATTGGGACATCAATCCTTCAAAGTTATTGGTACTACCATAATTGTTGGAAGGATTGTTATTGAAAGTACAGTTCAAGTTGGAACCGCTTGATTGGAAACGATTAGGTGGGTTGGAAGAATTGGTTTGTTGTGCGTTTTGGTTTTGTTTCCACCTAAGGTTTGGGTGATTTTTCTATGAGGGGTTGTATGAATCACCGTAGGGGTTTGGCTCGGGTTTGAAAGTGTACCACTTGTCTCCCGCTCCGTCGGTACGCGAGGATGAGTAGTCCGCAAAAGCTTGTTCGAGGAGTTCCATGCAATCACGAGTGTCGTGGGGACCACTACATAATTCACATAAAGAAGTGATTTTGTTCACTTGGCTTGAAGGTTTAGGAGCCTCGTAGGATTTCATAAGAAACTTGACCTGGTCTTCAAGTTCTATGATCCTACGGTCGGAAGTGCTTGAATTGTTCGAAGGCAAAGATATTGCCTTGACCGTTTTATTCAAATCACGGGGATCACTCCAACTTTCGTTGTCATAAAGAGCAAGATCTTCTAGGAGAGCCCATGATTGTTCCGCACTTAGATCACGTAGCTTACCACCGGCCGATTGGTCAATGGTTTGCCTCGTGGAGAGATTGATATGGTCATAGAAGATTTGGACTTGGAGCCAAAGTTCTATGCCATGGTGAGGGACTTTTTGGAGTAAGTCCTTGAATCGAGTTCATGCCTCGTAGAGGGTTTCGCCTTGACGTTGTTGGAACATCAAGATATCATTCCTTAGCTTGGTAGTTCTTCCCGGTGGGAAAAACTGAGCAAGGAAGCAAGTGGTGAGATCATTCCAAGAGGTGATGGATCCTGCGGGTAGACGCTCTAGCCATTGACTAGCTTGGTCCCGCAGAGAGAATTGAAAGAGACGCAGTCGGGTCGTCTCTCGAGTGGCAACATCAAGGTCTATGGAATCAACAATTTTGAGAAAGTCCTTGAGATGTTGATTAGGATCTTCGGAACGAAGTCCATGGAATGCGCATCCGCTTTGCACCAACCGGATGGTGTCGGATCGCAAGGGTGTGACATTGGCTCCTTGAGTGAGCTCAATGGTGTTTCGATAGCCATGGTGGCTAGGAAGGGAGTAGTCTCCTAAGGTACGGGCTCTAGGAGGTGGGTGTTGTTGTGGTGGTGGGTTGTTGGGATCAAGGATATTACCATCTTCCATGATGTCGAACGGTAATGGTTACGAACAAAGAAACGAAGAAAAAAAGATAGACTAAAGAAAACCTAGAAAAATAAAATAAAAATCTCACTAGAAAGGAATCTAGTGAGTAGACCTATAAAATAAAAATTCAACCTAAAAAATAACTATTCCCCGGCAGCGGCGCCAAAAACTTGATGCGTGGTTTTGCAACCTTACAACAGGTTTTACCTCTCGAGGGATCTCAAGAGGCTTACAACCCCACCAGGCAGTGTACCTGACCGATGTAGTATAGTGTAGTGGTAAGTACGAGGGATTGATCGTTCTCCACAGGGAATAGTGTTCGTTAGGTATGAAAAACTACTTTAGTAGGTCTAAGGGTGAGGGAAGATTCTTTTTGTATTTTTTTATATTTTTTATGAAAGCAAGTAAAATCTCGGGTTTTGAAGGAGTGGGCGGAATTAGTTGCTAGTCAACTAACCCAAATTACTACGAATGCAAATAAAATAAAATAACTGAAAATGAAAAGAGTTGTGAAACTTATGTGGAGAGAAATGTGTTTACTTAGATTTCCTTACTCCCTAACTATCTTTTACCGGTTGATTAGTGTGTATTAATTGCGTGGATGACGGGTGTAATCCTTAATACCAATCGTGGGGTGGCGTACGTACTTCCCCAACTCTACAAGCTCCTACTTCACTCCTATGTCGAGCCGGCTAGGAAGCTCCTAACATGGGATCACTAGAATTCGCTCATGCATTAAATACAACCATAAAAACCTTAGTACGCATTGGTTCATGTTTCTTAAGACGTTCAAGCAAGTTACCGAATAGGAAGTTAGCCAGTTTTCTTAAGCCTAACATTGATAAACAATCATCCAATACAATTAATAACACACTAATAACCAATAATCAATAGCTAGGTTTCATTAGATCTAAGCAAACACAAGATAAATCTAGCCTAGCATGTTAATCAAAAGACAAGAACAAGATATAATCAAACAACACATAGACATATTGATTGATTAAATGAACACTTATCTTCAATTAAACATGGGAGATCCAAGGGTATGAAAACCCTTAAAAATGGCAGAAATTCGTCTTTAGGGTTTCTCCTCACAAAGTTGCACACTAATGACAAAAAATTGTAAAACTATATATAGAGTTTAAGGGCTGACGGCGTCACGTTATAGGACTTGACGCCGTCACCTCGCCGTGTCTAGGGTTCCCGAATGGCCTTCTTGACGTCGTCCCTCTTTAGACCTCCAAAATCCGCTCTGGCTTATCAAAGCTTGACGCCGTCAGAATAAGGCTTGACGCCGTCCCTCTTTAAGTTAAACCGTGATGGCCTTGATCACTTCAAAGGGTGACGCCGTCAGACTTTCCATTGTAAAATTCTCTGGCTTATCATGAGTAATTTTCATATCCACCTTTTTTGCCAAGCCATGACGCCGTCAAGGGCAATCCCTGACGCCGTCAAAGGTACTTTTCCAGCCGATTTTGAGACTTTGTCGTTTTCTTCACTTTTATGCTCCAAAAACGTCCAAAATGCTTCCTTTTTCAGATTTCTTCTCAAAAGTACCTAAAATGACAAAAGGAACGATTTAGGGCAATATTTGATCAAATAAATACGATTTAGGGCTTAAATGACCCCCTAAAAGCGGTACACTTTTCGCTTCATCACAAGGCATAAATCAACTAATGTTAATCTATCGGAATTTTGAGAATACTTATTCCATATAATGAAATTCTTGTATATGTGCATTCATCTATCTAGATATTGCCACATACTTCATAAAATGCGTGACATCCTCATGCACGAATTTATGACAATTAAACTACCAAACCTTGTAGTTAAAGTATTCTAATTCTTTATGTATAATGCAACTATGCTCATATCGAGCACAACTAGTATACATGGTCTCCTAATAAGGATGAGCTCCGACCATGACTAGCATTGAGTGTCATCTCAATCTTACTAGCATCATTGTATCCAAACAACAATATGCTCTTTTAAAAGTTCCGTAAACTTTTAACATTCATCGTGTAATGTTTTGATATCTTCAAATCCTTCAAGATTTGACCACTATATCAATTAAGCAACAATATGCCATATGGTTCATATTTAGAATTTTTGGAGCAAATCCAGGCTGAGGATGTAAATTCTAAACCATATTCATTACACTTAACTATCTAATAATTTATAATTAGATATTAATGTTGTCAATCATCTTTCATTCAAGCATGATACAACAAGCAACATGATGTACATGAATAATCCTTAGATTTATTCATGTCATATCTTTTGAAAGATATGATTCTATCTAGTACTTCTAATAGAATATCATGTTCTTTTAGAATCAATTATTTACCGCTTATGTTTATGACAATAAACATATATTCCAAGGTTTTATTTTCTAAATTTTCATATGAAGTTTCATTCCAAACTAAGACTTAACATATAATGTTAATGTCAATGGAATGTTACTTCCCATATGTTATTCAACATATATGAAATAAGAAAATAAATATATCACTCCCACTAGCTTTCAGGAATATTAAGAAATATCTTATTTTAATTATAAATCAAAACTAGATTTAATAACTAAAAATAAGTATATCTTTTAGATGTATGCATTAATCCATTTACAAATGATTTGCATTTTGTATACTACTAAAGATCATTTCGAATTCAAACACTCCTTTCAATTACTTTTCGTCCTCGCTCAAGTAATTACACAAGAAAGAGTTTTGACATTTCATTATTAATTTCATATAAATGAAACTAATAATGACAATCATAATCTTTATATATT
Source organism: Artemisia tridentata subsp. tridentata (assembly GCA_021014915.2). Taxonomy (NCBI): domain Eukaryota; kingdom Viridiplantae; phylum Streptophyta; class Magnoliopsida; order Asterales; family Asteraceae; genus Artemisia; species Artemisia tridentata. The sequence continues at coordinate 370,952,136 of CP139506.1, read as the reverse complement.
TAATGTGCTTAGAAAGAATTTCAATCACATTTAATTGCTTAATTGCGATTGATAATTTTCCATACATTAAATATGTATACAAATTTGTCCATTATGATTTCTACACAAGAATTTAAATCTCTTGGATTTTCATTTCCATTGTAGAAATTCATTTCCATTCTATAGTGTTACTATAAAGTCTAAGATTAACTACGTTTCAAAACTAGTTATCTTTTTGGACTGCATCTAATTATTCATAGTATGAGTAATTTGCCAAATAACATTTGCAATTTATTAACAGGCATATCACGATCCTGTAACTCATAACCCTCAACATATTCTACAAATATTTGAGATATCCTTGCGGACCTATGAATAAGAATTCCATCATCTTGAGAATTAACACTGACATGTTAAATCCTCATTATAATTTTGCTAGTGTATTTAGAAGATTATGTATCTTGTAATTTTTTATCTTATGAAGATAAAACTCCCACTCGCCTTTTGCGCTTTATAGATTACCTATAAATGCTTAGCAAATAGAGCAACACAAAACTTGTTCTCTTTTGGGACTTTGCAGATACAAATTGACAGTTCCTAACCTTAATTTGTTAATAACCTACTCAACAAGTAGTTTAACAAATTCTGAACTTCAATTTTTTAAGACTTAATGTGATTCAACACATTCCATATTCAATGGTGTCTTATTAATCTTCTAGGTTGGAGTCTAATTGAGTATATCCAATTCATACTTAATTTTCTAACCTTGATATCTTTAGGAAGATTAGAAGATATAGTTATCTTTAATCAAACAATTTTTCAAGAGTTTGATTTTCCTAAATGAACATACCATAAACTTATGTATTTCATTAGAGTTAATATATTGTAAAGTTAATCTTACAATATGTGAGATAAATACATTTCGTTTTTGGCTTACCTATTTACCAACTAAATCAATTTAATGGTACAATAGATTTTCCAAGCCAATTGCATACTTTATAACATAAGTGCCTTATTGTCCAAGCCACTTAATATCTATGTCTTACCAAAAAGACATAAACCGTTATAATCCCAATCCACGTTATAAATCATTGATCAACTCAATGACTCATTGTACATGTCTTAATTAAAAAACATAACAAGTTAACGTCTTACTTTGTCTTAAGTCTTATAGCAATAAAAGACTTCATATTTATATCTAACAATATAAACATGTATAACTAAAGTAATTGTGAACACCACAACTTGGTTTCAATAGTATTTCAAGTTAATTTATTTCTTCATATATTTATGTCATTCCAACAATACATAAACATTTAAATATGAAGTAGTATAAGATTACTTCATTTATTTATGTCATTACAACAATACATAAATATTCACATTAGAAGTAGTCTTATTATCATATTGACACTTGTTCTAATAATTATCTAATTTTTAGAATCTTGTAAATTAACATAGTTTCATTATTTCAGTCGAGGCTGCAATGATGAAAGTATGTAATTTACCTTGTCATTAATATCTAGTAATGAAAGTAGATATTAACTCCAAGTGTTCTATAAATTAGAATGTGTATAAAACACATTAGAACATTGATCTCTTACCTTGCAGTCAAGAGAACCCTTTAAATCATATTCCTTTATGTTGTTGCTTGCACACAATAAGATTTCTCCCACTTGTGCATGGAACAACATTACGTAACAGATAAACAACACGCCAAATGTTTGCTTATGTGACCAATATGATTTGTGTCATTGGTATAAGTAGATATAGAATCACCTCGTCTAGTAAGGAAACGTACACGACTCTCCTTAATACCACAAGTGTCTATAATTGGAAAGTAATCATCTCAAGAGATTCTAGAGATAATCCGGGTAACTACTAAGACTTGTAGCTCCCACTGAATTTAAGATCACTACATGAACTCATTATTCAGTTAATGACAACACAATGCTCCCACTGGATTTGACAACATTTTAAGTGTTGCATCACCAGTAAAAGCAAATAGCGTGCTGTTTACTTTCCTACATCTTTGAGTAATTCCTTACGTAATGCATACTAAGGTACTTCAAAGAATGTATTCTACTTTGTCAATGATGGAATATCCATCAATGCAATTAACTTGAAAGAATTGGATATGCAATTTCTTCCTTAATAAGGTCTACCATCCCCATCATGGAATGTAGCACCTTTTAAATGGTTAAAGCATAACAACTAGATCAAACATTCTAGTTTTGCCTTTTACCAATTATGTGGTAATTAGTCTAGTTTCTAATTTGAATAACTCTTAAACATGCAATTTCTACAAAATTCGCCATGAGTTATTTCTTAGAATTTAGACAATTCTAATTTTCCTATTATACCTTTCTCACTCATGAAAAGGAATAGGATTAAGTCTTACTCTTCACACGGAAAGTAGACTCGGTTTATTCTTTTCAGTAAAAATTGACTCTATCCAAAACCCCTATGGGTGTAGACCAATTTACTACTAAAAGAATGCCCCACGTTTACGGTTTTTAACGTTGCATTAAATACATTAAAAGAATTTTCAAAATTCAATTTAGTATTTGTGATAATAATCTTTTCAAGAAAATTAAACACCCACGGTAAATGAAATTTAACCATTTAATTTTCATTGAAATACTAGGATCCAAATTGACGTCGTTTCATCACATCAGCTGAGGCTACTAGCAATGAAAGTACTCAATAAGGTAGAGTTACACTCAATTTGCCAATATACGATTGCAATTCCTAGAATCATGGGACTTACATTATATTGCCAACATCAGTTGCAAAATGTAAGCATGTTTCATCCCCAAATCTTTATGCCTTGACGCCGTTTCATTACATCAGCTGAGGCTGCTAGTAATGAAAGTGCTCAATTAAGTTAACCAATTTAGAAACGTGTAAATTGACGCCGTTCCATCACATCAGCTGAGGCTGCTAGTAATGGAAGTGCTCAATTTACCCCTATTGACTTCATTCTTTGAATCATCACATCAGCTGAGGCTGCTAGCAATGATAGAATGTCATCTTAGGTGTTTCCGTGTTAATTGGTTGGCATATCACTTAAATTTTAGGGTAATAAATTTTGATGTGTAAAATCAAAAAAAAAATATGTACAAAGATGTCATGCATTCATCTTTGTATCATATATGTTTTAAAAAACAAAACCGTTTACTCATTCGTAGCTCAAATCATCAAAGTTTTTAATTGAGGCGCTGAAAAACTTACAGCATTGCCTTAAGATGCTTCGTATTTATCGTGGTGTACTTGGTAAGTCTAAAATTGACGCACAGGCGAGCGTAGGGACGACAGCCGCCGAAGCTGGTTAAAACCGTGCCCCTCTAAAGTCACAATTTAATGTGAACCAACCTTAAACCCACTTTTTAGTTTGTCAATTTTAGGTCCGCCGCTTCGACCACTTAGTACAGTCGCAACAATCAACTAAAAAAATATGATTTTCTTGCTAAAACATTTTTATGTAGTGATTTATTAATTGCTAGTCTCGCCTGGGAGCAAATTACCGTGCGAAGCGAACCACTATCGGCACATAAAACTTGGCAATAAATAAAATTACTACAAAGGTTTCATAGTTATTAGTCTTATTTATTTTTATTTGAAAATTACCCTCTTTTGAAGTTACAATCCATCATAATATTAAACACAAAAGATCAAGTAATTACAAAAAATAAATAAACACATAATAACAAATATATGATCATCAACGATATCATATAGCCACATGCAAACCCTTTTCAATAAATCCTAATATTAATTCTATGTGAAATTTTAAATGTATGTAACTAACAAAACTCCCATTGGTTTTCGAGCTCATTGTGCCCAATGGTCCACAGACGCCAAATAACTTGGCCGCGTAAGTTTTGGTTAGTTAGATACCACATTGCACATAACTTATTAATTCATATATATTGAGGTCTTCCCCAATTTAAGATTTATTTAAATCATGTAGCAATTAAATAACAAATCACTCCATGACAAAATATGCAAGATTTTGTCATGGATCCCATATAGCACTTAAAATCATGTTACACATATTTACAAGCCTATATAGTACGCAATCTAATTAATTAATTAATGACATCACATAAGGTATTCATTAATTAATCCCTAAAAATTGCATGCAATCCTAGGGTTTCTACAAGTTTTCTACAAAAACTAAAACCCTAAATTTTAAATTATGGGTGTCGACCCAATTTATTACAAAATTAGGGTTTACTTAAACAAAACAAACCCTAGATCATTAATTGCATGTATCTAATCATAGATTCAATTTTTAAGGTTTTATGTAATCAATTACATGTTAAAAACGCGGCTCATGATGCCACTGTTGGAATATGTGAATCATACAAATCTATAAACACATAAACATCATAAGTATGCGCAGCGGATAGATCTACAATTAACATATAATTAATTAACATAAAAATTAAATAGACACATACCTTATTTGATTCCTAGCAAGAACAAGGAATCGGATCTCACAAGAACAAGTTATATAAACCCTAATTAGATTTATATGGATCGAACTAAGGCAAAAGTTACAAGCTAAAATAAGCTTGTTACTCGTTCTTGTACACACGAGATACTAGCGTTCCAATGAAAAATGCTAGGTTCAAGAATCACAAAACAAACCACGCACTTTAATGCAAGACTTGGATCGCCAATCCCTAGTGGGATTAAAAAGCGGGTCGATCGATTCATGCAAGAGGGAGAAGAGAAGGAGAAGAATGGCTTGTTAGGGATTCAAGATTAGGGAAAAACTAAACACAAGTGAATTGTATTTATAGGCAATCCCTAACCTCCTCTCCAAGACACCAAAAATCCGGCCCTCCCCTATAAGGAAAGCCTTGGCCGACTTTTGCCCCAAGTTAGGGGTTCTAGATCCTTCTCTTGCTCTATTTCACATTTAGTCCTTTAACGACCGTTATCTTTAACTCCGTTAAGTACTAACTGTCGTTAAGTATTTGTTTTGTGAAATGAATAAATAAAATATAAAATATATATATATTTAATTTATTCAAACCATTGGAACTCTCACGTATTGTGTGCAATCCCGAGTCTCGGGTTCAAAACCGAACATACTAATATTAATGTATATCCATAAACTCTAACAGGAACAACTTTTTGGTAGTATCAGATTGCATCGTCTGATCTTTCTATATTCATTAAGTTTTGCTAGCAATCAGCTTCATAACAATTCATCACATTCACTTGTTTATTCCATTGTCTTGTACCTTATGACGTCATTTGATCATATTAGACCACGGAATACTTGGTGTTAGTTGTAGTTCTTCACAACAAAGACAATAATCGCCACATATTGGCGTGGCACGTGGTTTACGGAATGTGGTTAACTACACCTTTTAAGGCTTATGGAAAAGACCAATGTGGTCCAGTTATGTCTCGGCTTATGCTCAGCCAATTTATTGGTGTGCATTGAATTCCAAAAAGGAAAACATATAAAACATGTTCAAACAGACACACACAACTTTATTCATCTAGATTTATAGTTAGCACAATACTAAGTGGTTTTTAACTTGAATATACAAAAAGGGGAAGTTTTTAAATGGCTTGGTTAAGTTTTCATATCCCTTATATAAAAAAACGATATTTCTTCCTATATTTAGTGTTTAGCTCTTCTAACAATATATAACTTTGATAAGTGAAGAGACAATACTATGAAAGACTCTCCTTGAATCATACGTTACGGGTATAGTAATATAGTCGTATACTCTTATCTTCTACTCAAGAAGACAAGAACCAAAACAAAATGAAATTAGTGCCGTCAGTTATAATAATTCTTAATAAAATTAAGGTAAACGCTAATGATCAATTGGGGTTTGCCCCAGATTCCTCTTCACAAACACTCATTTAATCTCCTATTTAATCAATTGGGAGTTTTGGTTAAAAAACCCCTATTTAATTTTCTTGTAATGTTTTTCAAACTCCTTGCTAGTTTTTTATAAAGTTGCCGTTCAAAAAAAAAAAAAAAAAAAAAAAAAACCTCGTTTAATCGGTCACGGAAGGTTTTTGGAGGATGACAAGCACACAACTCTGGGATAATTAGGTCGCTGTGACACGAGCTCATTGTCTAAGGCCGAGTATTTGAGGAAGGGTCCCGTTGGCATCAAAAGATACACGGGATCGGGGTGTTTCTACCTATTTACACGTTGAAGAGACACGGTGATGGTTTTTTTTATATAATAAGAGAACATACAAATTTGAGAATCAAATCTTTGAGGATTTTTCAATTGGGTCAATACGAAAGCTCGATTTTGCCATGCAAGAAAAATAGAGTCATTCCATTAGACAATAGAATGTCAAAATTAAAACAAATTGGTCAAACCCATCTAAATTTCATCTAGCAAAACAAATATGTATACAAACACATGCATCGATTTTGTGGGAAAAATAAAAATAATTAACAAAAATTTAGTTATTAAATTTTAGATAAATTATATAAACTTAAGTAACCTCGCCATTTTCAATGTTTTTTAATAATTTCTTATATTTAATAAATACCTCACATATTTTATACCCATAGACTTTATATTTTTCTTAAAAACAACATACATGTTGTTGTTATATTTAAATATTGCTTATGAATTTCAAAATGAAAGCATGAGTTAGTATGATATATAAATGAATAAATGAGATATTACATATACAAGCGACTCATGTTATTGCTCTTTATGAAATTAAGTAAGGTTGTCCGCAAAAATATTTAAATTTTAACTATCCACGTTCAATAACGATTTATGTTATTTTTCTTTATAAGTTTAACACGTGCGTACACATGTTTAAAAATTAAATATGGCTAAAATTATTATTAACATGAATATAAATGTTAAAATGACGTCACGCCCCCACGGGACCCGGGTTACTGTGAGATGAAAACAAAAATGGGATATTATACATATTGTAACGACACGTGTAATTCGTCTTTAAAATTTAAATAATGATATCCCAAAAAAAAAAAAATAAATAAAAAATAATAATAATAATAATAAAAAATCTCAACGGTTATTGTGTGCTACTAAAAATGCATACTGTATAAAACATGATATCAATAGTTAAATGCAAACAACATCAACTTAAACAGTATGTCAATTAAACAAAGTTAAATAATTCGTACAACAAAAGTATATACCAAACATTAATTTATATTAATAAATAATAAAAATTTTATGTAAACTCACACGTGCACATGTATTATTATTATATAAATATAAAAGATTTTACAGAATTTTATAGATAAATCTTATTTAGCAATTTCGTGTATGCACCTGACTGACTTTAACATGTCAAGATAAAATCAACATTCTCAACCAATTGTACCATTAAAACTAGGTGACATATAACTTTTATGCATAAATAATTAAAATTCAGATATATTGTAAACGGGATCTACTATACCCACGGGGGACAAGGGTGGCAGACCTTGTCTCCCCACTTTTTGTCCCCTATTTTTTTCTGCACAGTACAGTTTTTGTCGGTTTCTGTTCCGTGTTTTTGACAGTTTTAAGCGTTTGACATATTAAACTTTATATTTTCTGTTCCGCACTTTCAGGTTTATAGCTTTTTGATATAAACAAAATTATAAAAATAAAAAAAAAAAATAATAAAAAAAAAAAAAAAAAAAAAAAACACTACAAAAGTAGGCCCCGTGTATATAAAAACATAGGCCCCGTGGGACTAACCCACCCCATTGTAAACACATTATATAAGATTCTTGTCAACGCATCGTGCATGTACGAGATATATAACCAGTGTTAAGTAATAAAATCTATGAACTATCTTAATTCTAGACGCTAATAAGATTAAGATAAAGGCTGACAAATAATTGCTGTCAGCTAAGAATGAGCAGATTCGCATAAGAAAACAAGGTTAGATGAATCAAAGGATAAACATGAACGCTGAAATAATAATATGAACCTTACGTGTTTGTTTGCATATTAATAAAACTCATAATATTTAAACTAGCAAACACCTACGCTAACACCCCCTATGACTTTTCTGTCCTGCCGCCGCTTGTACTGTCTACTTTATCGCTTGTATCCTTTAACCAAAATAGGGAGGCCCCGCCCACTAAAAATGTTACACTAATAGATCCCACCATAAAATAGGGAATAGTGTTTTGCAACAACTATTAATGAACTAAATAGTCAATATCCAACTCCTATTAGAAGATTTTAAAAGATTTTAGAAATTTTATATTGATTATAATACATAGAAAATATAAACTATTAACAATAACTAAGTCAGATATTTTATCCATAATATTTCTACTCATTATATATATATATATTCATCAGAATTGAAATGTGCATAAAAATGTTGTACCCAATGCTATTCGTATAAAATAATACCATGAACAGTGCTAATAACAGTTACTACTCATTTTATAGCCACATATTATATATATATATATATTCATCAGAATTGAAATGTGCATAAAAATGTTGTACCCAATGCTATTCGTATAAAATAATACCATGAACAGTGCTAATAACAGTTACTACTCATTTTATAGCCACATATTTGGATTCATGCCATTATTTTAAAAGATGTGCATAAAAATGTTGTACCCAATGCTATTCGTATAAAATAATACCATGAACAGTGCTAATAACAGTTACTACTCATTTTATAGCCACATATTTGGATTCATGCCATTATTTTAAAAGGACTTATTTCCCACACCCACCTCTGTATCTCTGTCGCCTCTCTGCTAGAAATTTCTCTCAAACCATTTCCCCAAAACCTTCACACCACTCTCAGCAAACCTCAAAACCTAGACCGAGAAACAAAAACAAGACTTGATTATGTAAAGAATACGGAATGGTTGGTTAATAAATTGAACAATGAAGAGCTTATTGAGGAGGCTACAACAAGACTTCAACCGAATTAGCACCAATTTCGATGTCAAGTTGCCCAACTGATGACAAGGACTACTTTCTAGCCAAATTGTCACCTCCATCAACAAATTATGTAAAGAATACGGAATGGTTGGTTAATAAATTGAACAATGAAGAGCTTATTGAGGAGGCTAAAGATGAGCTTACACTTATCTGATAAAATGATCGGTATGTGTTTCGGATTAAACGGTTTATTATTAGATTGTTTTTTATATTAATTAAACTTATGTTTATATTTATTAAAACTCCGTACATCCCTTCTTCAATTACATAACTTGGTGACATAATTAGTGGGTATTGATTGGATTTTAATTAGGATCTGGGTTTGCGAGATTTTCAATGGGCACCAACTGTTTGATGCTTTGTCTGAGAGAAAAAAAATAAAGAAAAAAAGGAAAAAAATTCACTTTTTTGGGTTTAGCTTTTTGGGATGTTAAAAGGGTGTTTGGCATTATGATAGTTTGGATTGTTTTGGTGAAGAGTCAGTGATAATGGCTGTCATAGTTTGAAAAAGCTTCCTCTTGGTAATATGCCGGTTTTAGTTCGAGATGAATTAGTTTTAATAATTTTAATTATTATCGAATTGTTGTAAGTTACTGGAATTAACTGAAATTTTACGCAATCAATTTACTTGACATAATGTAGTAATACAAAGCATACCAGTTCTCATGTGGTGAACTAATCAGGTCTTGATAATTCGATTTGATGTGCAAGTCAGGTTACAGGCAAAAGTTTGAATCAATGCAAGCAACCCACAAAATCAGAAACATTTTCTGAACAAACAGGAATGCAACAGAATTGTCAAGGTTTGATTTGATGGTATGTATGCTTACATAGCTATATTATGTTATCCGTTAGTACATTAATGTCATGGTGGATAAAGTCAGATTCAAGTGAATTCTCATGGTTCTATAATTTTGCGTTGTGGCTGCAAAGAATGGAAATGAATTGGATGCAAATCAAGAGGTATGTTCCTTTACCACGGAAATGCTTTTAAGACAAGGCTTAGAGTGTTAAAAGTAACTTCAAAAATAGTTATTTTCATAGGTTGCCATCTAAGAGGGTATTTGGGATTGCTTTAATTTAGTGTTTATCATCACTAATATTTATTCGAACCCTTTTAAGAAAATTTCAAATCTCAATTATTGCAAACAATATAAATGCTTCTGAATTAAACCAGTGTTCTAAAACTATTGCAAGTGGAGAAAAGACGTGTTCGTGCATTTATTGATATTGGAGGAGGAAGCAGCCCTTCGGAAAACTTTAAAACAGTCTGACCCACTACCATTATTTACATTGGAGGTAACTTTTAAAGAATTTAATACTATAAACCTTCTAGCAAACCATGTAATCCATATCCCTGATAATAATCAACTATAACATAAAAACCCATTTCCAATAGCTTGCTTCCTGTTGCCTCAACTGAAAAATAACGCAAATTTATCTATTAGGGTGGTTAAATTTTAAATTGAGTCTGTGGTTACTTAAAAGAAAAGAAAAAAGTTATGGTTGTTATGAACTTTTTAAAAATTTAAATAAAATGGATAGTTACAGCAGTTCAATTTCTTGCCTTTTTTTCTTTCCAGATGCATTTTTTAACTAGCATACCGTTAGTCTTATTGAGTTGTTATTAATGTAATCGAATATGTGGTTGGTTAATATATTTTTGCACAAATAGCGTGAGATTTATTACATTTTTATGCAAGGCAAATTTTCACAGCTTATTGAGCTCATAAGCATTTTAAAAAATGTTCTATGCAGGCCTTATTTTTGTAACAAGTCATCTCCTCTCCTGAAAATATTGAAGAAAGAAGCCAATTTGGCAAAGAACTTCCAGGTAACAATATCCAATTTATTAGAAAAATTAAGCCAGTATGAACTTTGAACTAGCAATTCTAACTTTTCAGAGTACTGTTATAACTTGAGCAATAATATTTTTGAACTACGAGTACTAACCATGCATTGACAGTACGAACTTTCAAGATTATCTTGATGTAATTTCATTTCTAGGATTTTGGTTAAAGATGACTAATTTTTATTGTGGTTATACAAAAAGATGTTAACTTTGTTATATATTGAGAATGAACCATTAAGGGGGTATTTGTTTTTAGCTTATTTTTTGGCTTATCAGCTTATTTTCGTAACCCACATTTTCTTACTTTTGTCTAAAAGCTTATTTGTTGCGCTTATTGAAAAATTGAGCTTAGAAAGTTCATAAGCTTATCAGTTTTTCAATAAGCTCATAAGCCTATCAATTGAAAAGACAAAGGTTTATTATTCAGACATTTCAGACAACCAAATGCCGTAGAAACACCAAGTGAGGCTGCTTCTAACAGCAGCCCAGTTTCTAGAATCGTTTGTTTAGATAAACCCATGAATTAGTTATGACGGATATTTATTAATTAATATCTATTGTTCAAATATATATACAAGGAGAATATTTCTTAGCAATGTGCTTCTTATTTCATTCATAAGATTTCTCATAATTACTTGAATTGTCATCGTCACATTTATATGTCCTTATTTTTGAATGGTTATAACCGGCTTAATAACTGGTATTATTTCTTTGCAACAGGATGCTGCTAATCAGAAGAAAAAGAAGCGGATTGTGACACAGGAAAGCAGAACACAGAAAAAGGTTACTTTTATTTACTTTGATAAAATTTCTACAAATGAACGTAATGAATGCACATATGCTATATCTATATTAGTAATTTCAAACCTCAATCACGTTAGCTGCAAACTCCTTGGGGCCACCCGCCCTAGCTATATAATCCACAATGGTGGAAGTGAACGCAAATCGTCTAAATTGACGGTTAACAATTAGGAAACTAGGCATGGCATACACGTATATTTTGTTCAAGTGATGGTAAAAGAGAAGAAAATTTCAATTTGCCATCATTATATGAATGGAAAATGCCATGAGGTTAGTTTGCATATAAGATATCAAAGCCACAACCGACACTGTAAAATATACAAATGGGTCCAACTGGCAACAACGACCCATTTATATGAAAATGGGTCAATTTGGGATCACATCCAACTAAGCTATCTTACTTAGCTTTTCTAAATGTTATATTGATGGATTAAGGGGCAGTTCAGAAACTACTGAAATATTTTAATGTGCATATGCAGGTTGCACAAAGAAGGGCATCCAGAAGCGACACAAAAGAAAAGCACACCAACACTCTTTTTAACATGAAAGTGTTCTACGTTAAGGTATGACCTTTTCTTTGATTATATCTATCCTGTTTCTCAAACTTGGCAACTTATATAGAAAATATATGCTTTAGGTAGTGGTATTGTGTAAGTACAATTGCTTTTTTTCAATGCTTGCATAAAAAAACTTTCCTGGTATGCACCCTTGGGCCAACGTTTTGACAAAATTAGGATTTTAGATGGAAAAAGGTTGTATATCGTAATGTATTGGGGATATTTTGTTGACTACTTGCAAGTAAAATGAGTTGTCACCACCGTTGTCTCAGGCAAATGATGGTAAAAGATGATCAGCGTGGAAACGGTAAATTATTTTCTCAATTACACCACACTCATACTTCTCTACACACATAACTGAAGCTATATTTTCAATAATAAAGGTGCAACTTAAAATCAGTCATTACAGAAGTCGACAGAGTCTTAAGGCCAGAAGGAAAATTGAGTTTGGTCAACAGTCCACTGTGCTCACAGTGGAGAGAGTTGGTATTTCAAAAGAGTCATTGGTTGTTCGCAATAAGTAAGTTATATTTATTTTTAAACCCTTATCCTGGAAATATTGAACTATCACCCCCGTTTGCTATTTGCGTTATGCATTTACTATTGCTAAGATAATTGGTAGGTTTGATGAGGCTTTTGGATTTGACCAGTTACCTCAACACATGGGTAAATGATTTCAGCAATTTTGTTACTCAGGAACGGCGACTATCGAAGCTTCATGGTCAAGTTTCAAGGTAATGTACATGATATACGTTAGCATAGGGAACTTTTTCGATGCATATCTTGAACATGAAGATGGTGTGGTCCGTTTGCAGGGTACTCCAGCTTGGTGGATTATAATTGTGAACCCGTTGGACTGCACTATCTTCTTAATTAATCAGGTATAAAAGAAAATATAAAACAAATTTGCTGATAATGGTGTATATCTCAGTGAGAGCATCTTCCTTGAATTTTCGACAATATATAAGTCCATTTGTGAGGATCATAATTGGAGTTACTTTCACATGCAGCGTACAGGGTATCAGTACTTGCATCTTTTCTTCAGGAAGTGTGGCTCTAAAGATGGCTTTTTCAGTCATCCGATATGGTATGTTGGTGTTACTAATATTTTTAACTTAATTATTCCATACAAATTAAACTCAAAATGGGATGTGTATACTGGTACTAAGGTATCATCAGCATAACTGATGCATTACTGTCTAATTTATGGTTTCGATCTTAGGCTGATGTAAGCTTTTCATAATTTCCAACTTCAAACACCGGTAAAATAGGCAACATCTAACATGCAATGAAACAAATTGTGAATTGCCCTTTTATTCCACATCGAATGACCATTTCATTAGGATTTTTAAAAAGAGTAATTTCAACCCATTTATATGCAAACATGACATTTGGAAGTTAAATTTATTGCAAATGGGTCAAAAGGCTTAAATTACCTTATAAGCTGATTCTTATTTCTCACGATTAATTATGGTGGCTATATTAACGAAGGCTTAGATAAATATATTGCATATGTCAGAAGTTATTGAAAGTGTATAAGGTTAAAATAATAAATACATTTTGGGTGTTTTTTTTTTTTTGGCTGAAAGTTATTTACTTATCTCAGTTCATGAATTATTTACTTACTCAATTATCTCATTAATTATTTACTTATCATATCTCAATTCATGACGTGATATATTTTAGTAACTTTAGCTATACGTATGCCTCTTTCTCATGTATCAGTTTGTCTTATGATGCTATCATATTCTCTATTTGAATGCAGTTTAATTGTGTAAATGTGTGTTGTTTAGGGACAACAAAGGCAGCAGGTCGCGTGTGTTTCGTTCAGCAGACATCATCACACTTCCAGTCATTCATAAGGCTCCAAAGAATCAGGTTGCAGCAATGCTGGAACTGTAGATGATGGTAAACAACTCGGAGTATTTTAGTGTAATTGGTAAGGATTGCTTTTGTGCAAGTAAACTTTATTTTTAGAGAGTTATTTATTAAACCATGCCTTTTCGCGGCACCCACTCCGTACTACATTCTATGTATACTATCAGTTGTTAGCATCTTATGATGTGACTCGAACATTACTCATGCAAAACACTCCCGTCGCAACGCGCGGGCTACCATGCTCGTATATATATATATCCTAGGAGTGGGCTGGGCTTAATTGTGGATTTACCAAAGTAATAACATCAATATTTGTGGTTGTAAAGCTGGGATTGTACTGTTTGTACTACTGTTCATGCAATTAAGAAATTACTTAAAAATCACTAATTACAAAGTAATCAAAAATTTGTGGCTTTAACATTGGGAATACACTATTATTACAACTGTTCATGGGTTAAAAAAAAAAGTAATTACCTTACTTGTAGTATTTACTTATTAAACTCTACAAAGTCATTAGCATAGGAGGATGTACTAAAAAAATGACTAATTACAGCATTGTTACACATGTATGGCTGTAATATTAGGAGTGTACAGCATTAACAATACCACTGTAGCAGGCTCAAATACCAACTTTAGATATTGTCACATTGTTGCCATTTTGTTTCTATCAATGCCATCCTGCACAAGTGAAAATCCCAGAAAGTTCTATCAAAAAATTCTTCTATTCTGATCATACATATTGGCTCTATCAAGAAGAAACAAAAAAAATATAGTCTTTCTTTTGCATAGGTATTTTAACAGCAATTCTTTTTGGACTGGTTTCATTTTTATTTTTTTATTATTTTTTTTTTTTTTTTTTTTTACACTGCCTTTGTTAACTGAATACCTTTCATACAGATACTAGACAAAGTACACAACTATAAGGCTGCACTTTCTAATTCCAGGTATGCTTATAAATAATGTGTTTTCTATTTTAACTTTACCATATAGATTTTTTGGTTTACTGAGATTTATACCTATGTATTATTCCCAAAAACTTTTGCACAGAACTGTAACTTACATACATATCTATTACCTACATTATTATATGCATGTTATTGTTTATCATAAATTGTATACTTCCTACTTTGGAACCTAAAAGATGCCTAGAAATACAAGATCTTTAAGGATACCTAGATACGACCATTTTGAAAATTATATGTACAACTTAAATGGTAAGCGTGTATTGCGTATGCAACCACCACCTGAGTTAAAAGGTGTAAATCAACAAAAATGGTTGGAAAAACAAGCTAGGTATCGACGGCCAACAAACAATGGCATTCCAAAAGATTGTGCCACCATCTGTTGGCCTGCAGATGAAGGTCCATCAGAACTAAACATGCTACAGACAAGTTCTGAAACTTTACAAGGGGCCAAAAACATACCAGAACAATCACCATTGAATCGGAGTCCAGCATCTGTTATACACGGTACCAAAGAATGCAACATCAGTCCAATAAATTTGGGTGCAATTCAAAGCAACACGAAAGGAAAAAGTAAGTTTTATAATTTATAACATGTTATGGCATTTTTGTATAGTAACTACCATTGTCATTCTTCAACATATGATATGCTTAAACAAAAACTATTATTTGCAAACTAACTAATTTATAGTAAATGCAGATGCTATTCAAAGTTATGCCAACACACAAAATCATCAGCCATATATCATCAATACCATGGGAAAACAAACAAGTACCCAAAAGACAACAAATGGAGGAAAATATACATACCGTAAAAGGCAGCTACAATCTGAAAACTCACCAGATCATACAAGAGGTCCTCAATCAAAAAGACAAGATACTGATTCTTCTTCTATGTCTTCTACACAGGCCTGCACTGAAGGTATAACAATTAATTATAATTCTAAAAATATCAAATTTAATTTTACTTAATAGTTTATATCAACAGGAAAATATGTCTAAAATTGATTTGGCTTTAAATGTGCAGGTGTATCACCTTTATACATAGATTTAGGTGATTCAGATTATGTCTGCCAGTATTGTAATGCAACGTTTTGGTATGCCGAAAGGCTGAAAGGAAATTCTCATCAGCGTTATCCGAGATACACAAAATGTTGCGGAGGAGGACAGGTGTATCTTAAAAAGGACATAGACCCACCTGAATATTTCAAACATCTATTCAAAAATAAACACTTCTTAGACAACATACGAGCGTACAACCAGATGTTTAGTATGACATCCTTTGGGGCAGAAGTTGACGAATCAATAAACAATGGAAAAGGACCATACGTATTTAAAATTTTGGGTAAGATACACCATTGGATAGGTACATTGTGCCCTACCAATGGGAAAGATCCTAGGTTTCTACAACTTTATATCTACGATATAGAAAACAAAATTCGTAATAGGATGGAACCTTTTGGTGGAACAGAACGGAGTGGCTTGAAGACTGAAATAGTAGAGAAGTTGATACAGATATTGAATGAACACAACGAATTAGTTAAGCTATTTAGAACAGCAATAGACAAAGTTAGTGAAGGAAATGTACATGAATTTAAAATCCAGCTTTATAATGTAGTTGGAGTTCAGGAATATCAGTTACCTTCTTCAGGAACTCTTGGAGCAATTGTCTTCCAAACTAATCCAAACAGCCAAACAGATTATGACATTATTATAGAGTATAAAGATCGACAGCCTAAAAGAATAAATAAACTTCATAGTTCATACATGTCTCTCCAGTTCCCTCTCCTTTTTGTTTATGGGCAACCCGGTTACAATACAAAAATGACATTAGACTAGAAAACAACCATTTAGACTAGAAAACAACCAAAAACACCCAAATATTACTGCAGATATCATTGTTTTGTGTTTTTATGTGTTTCAGGTACAAAAGGATTGAAAACAGGGCAAAAACAGACAAAACCGAGCAATAGATTGGAAAAGCGTGAAAAGCCGAGGACGGGGAAGAAATTTACGGGTTTGGTCCGAGAAATTGCTCAATTGTCAAAGTCAACCTTCTCAGATTTACAAAATTGGCCCCTTGTGTAACACCCCCGTTTTCGATATTCGCAGCGGAATATAAGTTTGGGGTGTTACTTCATGGTTCACAGTCATGAGTATAGAAAACGACTCGAAAAGAGACGTTTTAAATAAAATTGTTATCATTCATTTATTAAATCAGAGTTTACATATAGAGGTCCCAGTGGGAGGTTTCGAAATACGTTACATTAATCATTTGAATGATAACAAAGCGGACACTCTTTTTAAAAGAAAGTCCACCGCCACTCCGTGCCAAATCGTACTTCTAGTTACCTGAGATAAACATGCTAAAAAGTCAACACAAAGGTTGAGTGAATCCATAGCGTTTAACGTTAAATAATTTTGAACATAAGCTAAATGGAAAGTAATTCGGAAATATACATATTGCCCTAAGTCTCATGAACTCAAACGTTAATGGGGTGTGTGTGTGTGTGTGTGTGATATCATAAAATGATATAAATATTGGTGTATTTGGTTATCAATCCGGCTAGCACAAAGTCTATCCATCCGGCTAACACAAATAAGGTGCATTTGGTTATCAATCCGGCTAGTACAAAGACTATCCATCCGGCTAACACAAATGGGATGTCCTAGGCAATATTAATCAGGAAATCATACAGAAAATACTTATGTTCGGTTTGGTAGCATGTATCTCCCCACATATTTAGAAAACGTATATAAAAAGTGGGACTATGAACTCACCTGAGCAGTCTGGATGGAAAACAAAATGACAGAAAGTTGATAAACGTCTCCGGACAAGGAACCTGGGTTGTTATGTCAATATTTAGTAATCATTTCTGATGATTATAGTTCTTTTGTTCGTTTCGTTGTTTACATCTTTCATTCTTATGTTTCTGTTCGTTGTTTGTTTGTTTGTTAAATATAACTTTTGTTCGTTCATTGATTCGTTAATAAAATAAACGTATTACGTTAATATTAGGTCGGAAAATAAAAATAGAAATGATAAAAATATTAGTTAGGAAAAGTTACACTTTTAATCCTAAGGTTTGGTCAAATGACAGTTTATACCCCGGACTTTTGGAAAATGACAGTTTTTACCTTTAAGTTTCAAAAATGACATTTTCTACCCTCCGTATTTGTTATTATCAAAAATAACCCTTGATAATAAATATTTACAAAAATCAGCCTTTAAAAACTCTTAATTAGTTTAAAAATAAAACACATGAAATATGTGAATGGCTAGAGTTTTGAGATCGATTATCTTAACGAATAATTGATTATTTTACGGGCTCTCAGTTCCTATGTATAGCTGGCCAGGTCGTCCTTAATCATGCCAAATTTCGTAATTTATGAAGCTAGTTTGATGGTCGAAAAATATTTCAAAAGTTGGGTGAGTGAATCATGTTTTAAGTAAAATCTGGAAAAGTGGTTTTAAGGCTAGCGAGGGAAGATCTTTGAGGGTTAATAACTTTTGACTCGATTCACTATTTTACTTAATTCTTTCTTCTAAATAGAGTTTGCTGGGTCATATTTATTATGGCAAAAAGTTGGAATTTTTAGACATAATCTAAGGGTAGAAAATATGGTTCAAAGTAGGGCTACTGGTCAATAGTTTTTGGAAAAATAAGAACTGAAAATACAAGTTTTATACTAACGGTTTTGGACAGATTTCAAGACTTAATATCTTCTAGTTCACTTAACCGTTTTTGATGATTCTTTTTCCTAATTAAAGGTAGCTAGGTGAACTATATTTATTCCAAAAATTAGATTTTTGTAAGGTTGTTTGGTGGTCGTTTAATAGGCCAAAGGTTAGGGAGTTGGGGCGACAAATATGAAAAGTAAATAACTGGTGTTTTCTTAGTTCCTATTTAGCGATTTAGGGTGATCTTTAGAGCTCGATATCTTAGTGAAATCTTAACCATTTTACGAGATTCTTTTTCCTATATTTAGCTGGCCAGGTGAACTTTAAACATACCAAATTTCAGAATTTATAGAAGTCGTTTGATGGTTGGTTTTTAGATCGAAAGTTAGGCTACTGGGGATAGTTTCTACTCGACTAAAACCACAGAAAAACACCCGATTGGGTTTTTAATGGTTTTAAACGTTTTTAACTAAGTTATCATGCATGATATGATGTTGTTTAATATATTTTAACGTGTTTTGTATATTTTTGATTTGTTTTAACCAAAATTCAAATACTTTGGGTATGTTTGTTATTCTGTTCGATCAGATAGTAAAAGGGAAAAGAAACTAAAGTATTTTTGATCTTGTTTATTATTAGCTATTATGTTTTAGTGTTTTTAGATAATATAAAGTAAATACAACTGAAAATAAAAAGGAGTTAGTTAACTTACTTAGGGTTTGGCTCGAGTAGAGTTTTTGGAATGGAATGGGTTCGACTTTTGTTCTCCTCTTCTTCTTGGCTTTCTAGGGATTTTGTGTGGTTTGTATCTGGGGCTGTGGTCAGTAAAGAGTGGATGTGAAGTGGTTCTAGGGTTTGGTCGTTTAATGTGAGGATAGACTTAAGAAGTTTTGGGTCGAATTTAGTTGTGAGAACAAAGGTGAGAGTTGTGTGCTATTTATAGGAATGAAAGTAGGGTTTTTCCAGGTTAAGATAAGGGACAAAGAGCTGACAGAAAATATGGAGTGTGCCACTTGGAAAGAGGAGGGAAAAGTGTTGATGTGTTCTAATATTGTCCATGATATTTCCTGTTAATGGAGGAGGGTTTTGGCTCCTAGGAGGGTACATGGATAAATAGAATTGGACAAGTGGAATGCTTCTTTGAAGAGAAGAGAGGAGGATAGTGGCGTGTGTTTTGGGACAAAGGGAATGTATTTGGTGCAAGTAATATTTAAAAGTAATTTAGTTTGGTTTTGGAATTGGAATTCGACTAGGATGTTTAACATGAACCGAATTTGGCTTAAGGTTGATGTACCTTGGGATTTGGTGTGTTATACTTAAGGTTTATGAAAATGTAAGTTTAGTTTAGTTTAGGTGTTTAATTGTTTAGAAAATATTTAAGTTAATATATATTTTTATAAATCGAATTCTTATGTAAAATGAAAAGGAAAATGGGTTAGGCTTAAGAGGGTTGTAACACATGCTAAATAGGGTTCTACTATTATTTAAATTATAAGAAAAATATAGTTTTTAACATTTCATTAAGTTATAAAATTTTTTTTTTGTTAAGGTTTATTAAGTTTAAAAGTAAATAAAGGGGATTTTTAGTTTTTGTGCATTAGGCACTTGTACTCTGGGTTTAGAGACTTATAAAAATATTTAATGAGTTTAGAAAAAATAATTTATAAGAATTATGTATGACTGGTTTGTAAATTGTGCTTTAAAAATAATATAAATAGAATTTTAATAAAGATTTTGTAAATAAATGATTTTATGCATAAATGACTTGTACTCTAGCTTAAATAACTTGTAAACTTAATATTTTATAAAAATATTGTATAAATAAATTAGGGTTTGTGAAATGAATACATAAAATCTTGATTTCATGAATTTAGGGTTTTACCGGGAGCTGAAATGGAATTAGGGTTTCTGATGCTTTAGTAACTTGTACCTTAACTCAGATATGTTGTACTTTTATGTTCTGAGGTTTAGTTGTTCATATTTGGTGTTGTGATAAATTTTAGGGTTTCATAGAAACTCTATTCAGATAATGAATGTTTTGTTTTGTATGTTCGTTAAGGATTTATCGTAAAATGGTAAATGGTATTTTGTAATGTTCTCATATAAATATGTTTATGAAATAAACATTAGATTCATTAGGTTGGTTTGTGTGGGAGCACGTTTATCAGGGATGTGAGTTACGTCACATAAGATAGGAGATACAATCAAATAAATAATAAAATAAAAAAAAAATTACACGTAGAAAAGGGTAAATATTCTGAGTGCTAGCTTATCTTAAAGTGGGATTTTCACAGTGGTTACACCTTGATTTACTTTTGAGAAATGGCAGGAATAGTCCCTGAACTTTGCAAAGTTTACACATTGGTCCTTTTTATTAAATCCTAAAACTACTACTACACTTAACCAACCCAGTCAATTACTAAACCCTTAAACCCAAATCCAAGCCCAATCCCAAGGCCCACACCCCATCTGTTTTATCTCTTTTTAGATAATACGGGGTCAAACCAGGTCAACAAACCAGAAAACCTCCTTCCCAAAACTACACCCGCCAAAACCAAAACCATGTCCTCTCCTGACAATCCCACCCCCTCCCCATGCGTTGTCCACTGAAACACTCCATCATCCCACATGCTTATCCCCATCACCCACGTGTTCCCACTTGCCTGCTACAGCCTGGATTAGCTACAAAGGATTTTCCCGCCAATTTTGAGATTAACGAATGAGATGATCTTAAGTCAATCAAACGGCTGGGATTTGTTCAGAGGGACCCATGGAAGCTTTTGGATGATATAAAAGGGACTCCCCTCACACAGAGATAGTTGTCACTGTTTTTAGACCATTTGTAGTGTAGTTTTAAAATTAAGTCGAATTCAAGGTTTTATCTTAGCTTTTATTTAGGTGACTTTTAATTTTCATTGTTATTTACTTCCAGTTATGTAATTTTAATTTTCAGTTAATGCAATTTTCAACAAAAAGTTTTTCTTAAAAAGTCAACTTTGGTCAACTGTTACTGTTCCACTGCTTATTGTTGCTTATTCTTTCTTTTCTTTGCTTATTTGATCTTTGGATGATAACTGATATTAGTTAAATAGATCTAGGATTTCTCAGTTTAGTTTTTCTTTAAAAAAGTCTTAAGAGCCACATATTTAGGTTTAGCTTATTCTACTTCTTGTTAGCTGTTGAAATGAGTTTTGTAGGTCTTAATATAAGTAAAATAGTAGCCTTCATCCACTTTTATAGCCTAGCTTGGCCTGTTTCAATCAAAAACAAACTCAGACCCTTTCAAAGGGCTGTTTGGTACAATGGGTCAAATGGGTTAAATTGGGTCATTACTGTTGATCTGCACTTGTGGTAATTTTGATCTAGTTCAATTTAGCCTAGATTAGCTATCAATAGGATATATTAAGCTTGTTTGAGGTGTTTTGTGGATTTAAGTCCAATGTGCTGAGCTTAAGCTTATGAACTGAGCATATAATGTTTCTGCAGGAAATAAATATTCAGATGAAGGCTCGGTCACCCCGAGCATCTAATTAGCATTTCTATAGCTCGTAGGCTTATCTATATTAGCTTAGTATTATTAGTATTAGTATTAGTCGTATCTATAGTTGTGGAGTGGGTCGGGGCTTTCCCCACTGTCAGCTCGCTCCACAGTCCACTAGGGACATAATATGTAGTAGTATATATATCCCTTCCCACACAAGGGAAGGGTTGGACCTTTTCACTTAATCTAATATTACTTGTGTTTCTCTCACTAAAAAGGCTCCCACTTCTCTCTAGAAATCTTCTCTTATTCGATCCATACAACCCTCAAACTAGAGATTCATGTATTGTGAATACCCTACAATTGGTATCAAGAGCCATGGTTAGGTCCATGAGAGTTGGTATTCACGAATTGGTGTAGTTCTTGAGGTTTTTTGTTGGTTCGAATTGTGGTTTTAAGTTTCTCTTGGATTCGGTTTGTTTTGTAGCTTAAACTTCATCTTGTGTTTTTGTTTAGTGATTAGAGGCTGTTTTATATTGAATTTGTGTAGTTCTTTAGGTTTTTCTTGGTTAGATTTAGTTAGATTTGTAGTTTTTTTAAGTTTTAGTTCGGTTTTATTAAGTAGTATAAATCTCATCTTTGTACTTTGTTTAGTGATTAGAAGTTAGTTTTCTTTGTACTTTCTAGATTAAGGATTGTATTAGAGTGGTATTTGGTGGTTGGATTCACAGATCCAAGAACAGTGTGGTGATTTTGGAGCAATTCGTGGGTTTTTGTGAAAGTATTCTTGAATGCGGTTTGTGTTGTTTGGACGATTCTTGAATGCGGTTTGTGTAGTATCGAGAACTCGGTTTGTCTGTATACTAGTTTAGGCAAAAGGACAAACGGCATTGATAGTGACAGGTTTGGAAGTTGGTGCCAACGCGGTTTGTCTCTACGGTGCGTACGCGGTTTGTATATCCGGTGTGAACTCGGTTTGTCTATTTGGCGCATACGCGGTTTGTGTCATACGCGGTTTGTATCTTTGGTGTGAACTCGGTTTGTATCTTCATTGTGAACTCGGTTTGTCTCTTGGCACATACGCGGTTTGTACCTCCATTGTGAACTCGGTTTGTCTATTTGGCGAATACGCGGTTTGTATCTTTGGTGTGAACTCGGTTTGTCTCTTTGGCGCACACGCGGTTTGTGTCTCCTGTGTGAACTCGGTTTGTCTCTTTGGCGCACACGCGGTTTGTGTCTCCTGTGTGAACTCGGTTTGTCTCTTAGGCATATACGCGGTTTGTGTCTACGCTGTTTGTCTAGGCGGTTTGTGTCTTGGTGATTTTAGAAATTCCCGCGAAAGATTCAATTTCTCGGTTAAATCACAAGATCAGTAAAATCCCGTAGTTACTATGGCTACCACATCAAGTACATCATCAGATGATATTCAGGCAGCAGGATCTGACACTCGTCCACCTATGCTAGATAGGACGGATTATGAGTCTTGGGCACAACGAATTAGACTTTACTGCTTGGGAAAAGATAATGGTGTTAACATTCTTAAGTCAATTGACGAAGGACCTTATCAGATGGGTACCACCAGAGACGTTGTTACAACTGGTGAAGATGGTACTGTAACTTGGGGCATCGACAGACCTAGAAACTACAATGATCTTAATGAAGAAGAAAAGAAGAGGTATGATGCCGATATTAGAGCCTCCAACATAGTTATTCAAGGTCTTCCAAAGGATGTATACAAGCTCATCAATTTTAACACTGAAGCCAAGGCTGTGTGGGACAACGTTAAAATGTTGTTGGCAGGGTCAGAGCTCACAAAGGAAGATCGTGAGTCACAGCTGTATGATGAGTTCGAGCATTTCAAAATGAACCCAGGAGAAAATGTCACAGATTACTATGTGAGATTTCATAAGTTGGTGAATGATATGAGGATGATCAGAATGACTATGCCCAACATCCAACTTAACTCAAAGTTTGTGAACAACATGACTCCGGAATGGGACAGATTTGTTACTGCTGTCAAACTCAACAAAGGTTTAAGGGAGACTAACTATGAACAGCTGTATGCTTACCTGCAACAACATGAGAAGCATGCTGCCTATGATCGGGTGCTGAGAGAAAAGTTGAATCCTTCAACTACGAATGACCCACTGGCTTTCATGACAAATGTACAACCAACAATCCAATCATCATCCTATCCAAGCTATCACCAACTTCACTCACAAGTACCTGCTATGAGTTCACAACTTGACTCGGGCTACTCTCAGACCGACAAAATGATTGACAACCTCACCAATCAAGTATCTCTACTGGTTCAACAGTTTCAAGCATCACTCCCTCAGACCAACAATCAGTTAAGGAATTCTTCCAACCCACGCAATCTAGCAATGGTGGAGGACGGGAAAATTGTGGTCCAGAATGTGCAAGGGAGAGCTGGTAGAAACATGGGTCGAGGTTATGTGCAGAACAGAGCAGGGAATGCCAATCAGGGGCAAGGGAAACAGATCAAGTGTTATAATTGTGGGGGGCTTGGACACATTGCTAGAAACTGCAATCAACCTAAACGTCCTCAGAATTCAGATTACTTCAAAGACAAGATGCTGTTAATGCAAGCTCAAGAAAATGGTGCTGTATTGGATGAGGAAGAGTTATTGTTCTTGGCAGGAGATGGAGGAAATACGTTTGATGAAGATGTGGATGAGAAACCTGTTCAGGATCTGGCACTTAATGATCCTAACATCTTCAAGGCAGATGACTGTGATGCATTTGACTCTGATGTGGATGATGAACCTACTGCTCAAACTATCTTCATGGCTAACTTGTCTTCCCTAGCCTCATCTCGTCAAGCTGGTTCTTCTAATGCATCCGTGATTTCTGAGGTACTAAAAATTTATGACACATATAATATTGTCGAGGGACATCAGATTCCCGAAGAAGTACATCAGGCGGTTGTTTCTGACTCAAGTGATGTTGATATGGAAAATAGCAATATTGTCTCATATGAACAGTATTTGAATAGCAACAACTCGCCTGATGTACCAAATGGTGAATCCTTTGTCAATAATGATGTGTGTGCTATGAGTAATGTATGTGCCTTAGACAATGCTAGTAATGTAGATAATGCATGTGAGTACCATGAGAACCAATTGCCTGTCCCTGATAATAACTTGATCACTAGACTTAACATCTATAAAGAACAAGTGGCTATGTATGAACAGCGTGCTAAGTTTGAGCTTAATGATCGTGAGCAGAAATTAGAAGGTCAAATGAGTACACTTATTAAAGAGTCTAGAGTGCGAGAAGAAACATTAAAATTAGAGTTAAGTTCTTTGAAAAGTCAGCTAGAACAGTCTGTCATACAAAAACAGGAAGCACAAAAGTGTGTAACAACACTTAGGCAAGAATTCAAACAAAAAGAAACAACTCTTTTAAATGATTTCTCTAAACTCAAGACGTTAAAAAATAAGCTTGAAGATAAGTTGTACACACAAAATCAAACCATACAAACTGCTCAAATGATTCATAAGCACAGAAAGCTGAGTGATAAGCATAGTAAAATCATGATAGGTGAACCAAAGTCAACCATCCTTAGGGACATGCAAGCACTTCAACCTGCCCTATATGATGGTAATGTAATGATTAAGCCTATTCATGACCAACCTGAGCATATCTACACTGATGAAGAGGATGAGTTAAGTGATAAAATGAAAGAAAAAATGAATGAGAAAATGAGGGATCCCGAGTGCATAGCCAGACGAATAATAATCAAACCCCATGATTATTATGAGGAAAATCGTTTGACTGTGTTTGCTCCTCAAAAGAAGTTAACACCTGAACAGATATTTTGGAAACAAGATAGTGAAAAACTTAAGGAAGATAAACTTAAGGCCAACACCCCCCTCATTCGAAAAGTTGCGTCCATAACGGTGTATCCTCCCAATACACCTAGGAATTTGGTGCCTTTGTCTCTTCCCACTGAATGCAAAACCTTTATTAGCTTATATGTGCTTTGGCAACTGTTTGCTGATTTTGATAAAACATGTAAGAAGAGAATCACACCAACCGGCATCACTGAGGGGGAAAGGTGTTTTGAACATACAAAAAGGTGTTACTTAACTGAGGTCATGCCATTCTTTAAACTACTTAAAGAACACTTTGAAGGGTTGCAAACTGCCCTTAAAGCCGAAATAAATGAAATGAAAGTAGTATTTAAAGATATGGAAAATGAGGTGAATGAACATGCAATAGAACTTAAGAGTCGAGAGATTGAAAGAAAAAACATACTCATTACTAACGACAACTTGATTGCTAAATGTATTGCACAAGATGTATTTTACACTGTCACTGATTCTGCATTGTCTGCTTGTCAATTTAATGAGTATGCTATTGCGTTAAATGTCACCCAGAATCGTGTTGTTGAGCTTGAGGGGGAGAATTTGAAATTGCTTGAAAAAATTCAAAATGACGACCATGATAACATGGTTAAACGTTTTTCTAAACTAGAAGTTGATTATTTGAACTTGCAACTTAAACATCAACACTTAGAAGAAAAATGCAAAATATCAAATGTCAAGACATCCACGGATGTTCCTGAGTTTGATACATATTTTGAATTAAGCAAACGTGATGAAACAATTCAAGCTCACACGAACACGATTCGACTGCTGAGGGCCCAAATTGCCCAATTGAAATCCAACAAGTGTGAAGTATATGGCACCAATAAACCTTCGTCTTCAGATTCTCAGAATTTTCAATATCAAAACACCATAAATAAGCTACATTATGAAAATGAGTGTTATCGAGAAGAAAATTCAAAGGTTAAACAACATTTCAAGGAGTTATATGATTCTATTAAAGTTACAAGAAGCAATCATAATGATCAAATAACCTCTTTGACAAATGAAATTGAGAATCTTAAGGCTCGGGTGAAAGGTAAAATGCCATGCACCACTTGTAATTGTGATGCACCAAAGGGTACTGATAGTAAAAAGTATGATGTTGATGTTGGGCGTATTCCACTTAAGCTAAGAAACAACAGCCTTGCCCATCAAACATATCTCGATCATCTTAGAGAAGGCCTTGACACACTTCGTGAGATAGTTGAAGAGGATAGGAATGATAAGCCACTCGATCAAGCAGTTGTCTATGCATGCAAACTCACGAAAAGGATTCAGGAAAACTTAGAATATGCCATAGGCTCAATTCCTAAGTTTAGAGGCCATAGAGATAGATCTGTTGCATCATCATCTAATGTTGTGAACAAGCATGTAGCCTTTGATCTACCACCCAAAACATCAGAACCCAACACATCATTATCAGGAAGGCATGTGACAGAGAAACAAACTAATGTTACCTTCGATACTTCTACAG
The DNA here is from genome assembly GCA_021014915.2 of Artemisia tridentata subsp. tridentata. Taxonomy (NCBI): domain Eukaryota; kingdom Viridiplantae; phylum Streptophyta; class Magnoliopsida; order Asterales; family Asteraceae; genus Artemisia; species Artemisia tridentata. The sequence goes on along the minus strand of CP139506.1, from coordinate 370,924,632 downwards.
GAGTAAAAAGTGACACAACAAGCTAGCGGGTCAAGGCCTAGAGGAAATGAAAGAAAGGATATGACTGCGCCAGCTAAGAATGTTCACTTGAAGAATGTAGAAGTCCAACCTAGGAACAATAAGTTTACAATGAGTAGAATGAATCGTGTTGATTCTAGTATCAAAAGTACTGTAATTAATTCGAATTCTAATGCTATCTGTAAAACATGCGACAATTGTTTAATTTATGCTAATCATGATGAATGTGTTGTGTCTTTCCTGATGTCTTCTGCATCATCCCACGATAAGAATGGTAGGATAACTGAAGCATGCACAAAGGTTTGGAAAGCAACAGGAAAAACATTTGCTAGCATAGGCTATCAATGGAGACCCACTGGAAGAAAATTCAATTTAGGAAAACAGTGCACGTTACCTAAAATGAATAAGCATAAAATTGTGAAAGTTAAGGAATGGAGACCCACTGGAAGGAAATTCAATTTAGGAAAACAGAGATCATTACCTAAAATGAATATGCATAAAATTGTGAAGAATAAGGAATGGAGACCAACTGGTAGAATCCTGCCTTTAGAATCACAATGCCTTCCATCTAGGTCTTGTCCTACATCTAGTTCCGTCTCCTCAGCAAAGACAGTAGCATCTGTGAAATCTGTGGCTTCTGAATATGTATGTGCTGACCAAATGGACCCCAATTGTACGTGGGGATCCACATTTTTCAGTTATCCATTGTTGTCTGGTTTCAAATGCAGGTCGTACAAATCGTCCTGTGGTATTTGGACTCAGGCTGCTCAAAACATATGACTGGGGATCGCTCACGGCTCAAGAACTTCGTGAAAAAGTTTATCGGGACAGTTAGATTCGGGAACGACCACTTTGGTGCTATTATGGGTTATGGAGATTATGTGTTTGGTAACAGTGTAATCTCAAGGGTATATTATGTGGAAGGACTAGGACACAATCTGTTTTCTGTGGGTCAATTTTGTGATTCAGATCTGGAAGTGGCTTTCAGAAAGCATACATGTTTCGTCAGAGAATTGGATGGTTTAGATCTCCTCAAGGGCAGTCGGGGCACCAATCTATACACCATTTCAATTGAAGAAATGTTGAAGTCCTCTCCCATATGCTTGCTCTCTAAAGCCTCTAAAACAAAATCATGGCTGTGGCATCGTCGTTTGAACCATTTGAACTTCGGTACCATTAATAATCTTTCCCGTAAAGATCTTGTTAGAGGGATGCCCAGACTAAAGTATGAGAAAGATCATCTCTGCTCTGCATGTCAACTGGGCAAAAGCAAGAAACAAACCCACAAACCTAAAACCATCAACACCAACATGGAAGCTCTTCATACCCTCCACATGGACTTGTGCGGTCCAATGAGAATACAAACCATTAATGGAAAGAAGTACGTTCTGGTGATAGTTGATGACTATTCTCGGTTCACATGGGTAAAGTTTTTGAGAACCAAGGACGAAACTCCAGAGGTTATCATTAAACTGATAAAACAGCTGCAAGTAAGGCTCGATAAAACTGTCAGAATCATCCGCACAGATAATGGTACGGAGTTTGTTAACCAACAACTCCGTAATTTCTATGAAAGTATTGGCATCACGCATCAGAAAAGTATCCCTCGCACCCCTCAACAGAATGGGGTGGTTGAACGAAGGAACCGTACTCTGGTGGAGGCTGCAAGAACTATGCTTATATTTTCAAAGACCCCGATGTTTCTCTGGGCAGAGGCTATTGCAACAGCATGTTACACTCAAAACCGATCCCTAATTCATCCGGTTCATGAGAAGACTCCCTTCGAGTTAATTCATAACAAGAAACCAGATCTTTCCTTTCTACGTGTGTTTGGTGCACTCTGCTATCCAACTAACGATAGTCAAGACGTGGGAAAGTTAAGAGCTAAAGCAGATATAGGTATTTTCGTTGGATACGCACCAGACAGTAAAGGGTATCGAATCTACAATAAAAGAACCCGTAAAATCATGGAAACCATTCATGTTACGTTCGATGAGCTAAGTGAGCTACCTGTTTCAGGACAAATCAGTTCTGGACCCGATCTTCACCTTTTGTCTCCTGGACCCATTAGTTCAGGACTTGTACAGAATTCCACGCCTGAAGATTCTTATGCGCCACCTACATGTGAGGAGTTGAAGAAGTTATTCGATCCCATGTTTGATGAATATTTTGAGCCAACAAATGGAACCATCCCGAGTGAATCAGCTGTAATTCCTATGAATGAGGTTCAAGCCCCACAAGATTCAGAAGGACCTGCAGCTTCAGTATCAGTCAGTCACAATGCTCCTGCTGCCAGTCAATCGCCTTCGTCATCACACACTCAAACTTCTCCGGTAATGCAAGAATCTTCAGATAATAACTCTTTGGAAGTTAATCCTTTTGCTCCTGTTGAAGAGGTTCCTTTTGAAAACATATTTGCTCCTGAACATCCATCAGACACATCCTTACCTGAGGAACACAGCACTGCTACTTCTGTTCATAACCATCAACCTCACGACCATCTCAGGAAATGGACCAGTGATCATCCAATCGACAACATCATAGGCAATCCCTCACGTCCAGTATCCACACGTAATCAACTAGCCACTGATGCACTATGGTGCTTCTTCAATTCCGTACTGTCTAAAGTCGAACCAAAAGATGCCAAAGAAGCAATGACTAAAGATTGCTGGTTCCAGGCTATGCAGGATGAAATCCATGAATTTGATCGACTTGAAGTATGGGAATTAGTGCCTCCTCCGGAGCGTGCAATGATCATTGCTTTAAAGTGGATCTTCAAAGTGAAGCTTGACGAGTATGGTGATGTCTTAAAGAACAAGGCACGGCTAGTTGCTAAAGGGTTTAGACAAGAAGAGGGCATTGATTTTGAAGAAATCGTTTGCTCCGGTTGCTAGAATTGAAGCTATAAGAATCTTCCTAGCTAATGCGGCTAGTCGTAATATGATAGTCTACCAGATGGATGTCAAAACGGCATTCTTGAATGGTGACTTAAAGGAAGAAGTTTATGTGAGTCAACCTGAAGGATTCGTGGATGCTGAACACCCTACTCATGTTTACCGCTTGAAGAAGGCTCTTTATGGGCTAAAACAGGCGCCACGGGCATGGTACGATACATTGTCCAAGTTCCTCCTAGCAAACAAATTCTCCAAGGGTGTTGTTGATCCTACACTATTCACCAGGAAATCAAGAAACCATCTACTGCTAGTTCAGATATACGTAGATGATATCATCTTTGCTTCAACAGATCCTGGTGAATGTGATAGTTTTTCAAAGGAGATGAATTCCAAGTTCCAAATGTCCATGATGGGACAAATGTCATTCTTCTTAGGACTACAAGTTTCTCAAAGTCCCGGAGGCATATTCATCAATCAATCCAAATACGCCAACGAGATCCTGAAAAAGTTTGGATTCCATTCAAGTGAACCTGTTGACACTCCCATGGTTGATAGAACGAAGCTGGATGAAGATCCTTCAGGGATTCCAGTTGATATCACACAGTATCGAAGCATGATTGGATCTTTGATGTACATCACGGCTAGCAGACCAGATCTTCTGTTTGTTGTGTGCATGTGTGCTCGGTATCAATCCAGACCAACCAAGAAGCATGTTGAAGCAGTGAAAAGAATCTTCCGATATCTTCAAGGCACGGTTCATATGGGTCTCTGGTATCCTAAGGACACTGCAATGGAGTTAACGGCATACGCAGATGCTGATCATGCGGGATGTCAAGACACTCGTCGAAGTACTTCAGGAGGAGCTCAATTTTTAGGGGAAAAGTTGGTTAGTTGGTCTTCTAAGAAGCAGATGAGTACTTCCATATCATCTACTGAAGCTGAGTACATTGCTATGTCTGCATGTTGTGCACAAATCCTTTGGATGCGATCACAGCTTTCGGACTATGGATTCTCATACAACCAAATTCCCCTATATTGTGACAACAAAAGCGCCATTGCTCTCTGTTGTAACAATGTTCAGCACTCCAGGTCAAAACACATCGACATCAGGCATCACTTCATCAGGGAACAGGTGGAAAAAGGAATTGTGGAACTATACTTCGTGAGGACAGAGTTTCAGTTAGCTGATATATTCACCAAGGCCCTCCCAAGAGAAAGGTTTCAGTTTATTCTCCCACGCCTTGGCATGAAAAGCATGACTCCAGAAACCCTCAAGTGTCTTCAGGAAGAAAAGGAGGAGTAAAGGATTGTCTTCTTATATCCTTGTACATAGTTGTATATATCTTAAATCAAAAAGAAAAATACAAAAATATAAAACCTATAAAAACCATAAAAATCGAAAAATCAGAAAATACCAAAAATAGTTCTACCTAGGCATGTCTTCTGTTTATCGATAACATTTACGTATCTAGAAATGTCATTCAACAATGGCACGGATTCTTAAATGAAGCTCGAGCAGAAGTTATACTAATCAGTTAAAACATGTCTTAATGGCTTGCAGTTACTTCATACTGCAACCCGCACTGTACAATGGGGAAAGCATGTCGCCAAAAGACAGCTGTTTCTCCAACCGGGTGATGTTCACCTGGGCATGGATTACTTTATATCCATGTTCTCCCGACTTGATGTACGTGTCAGTGCATCACTTCGTATATAAGAAGAGAAGTCTTCTTTTCATCAAGATTCTCTATCTTGTTTGATTCTTCAAGAGAGTCTTGATGTTACACAAGGTGGTAAATTGAACTAAATTTTTACAAATGTCCGTCGCTCAATTGAATGACTACAACTATGTTAATGGGAAACGGATCATCAATTGAGGGGGAGCATATGTGTTCAAATTTCCGACACCTTGCCACATTTGTGCAACCATCAGCAGTGACACTCTCTCGCTGTTTCAAAGGGAGCATAGTATGCTTCAAAATCAGAATACATTTAAACCTGACCACATTTTCTCCCAAATTTTTCTAAATATATTTAAATCAATTGGGATCACAAATCTCAAAAGGTTTGAAATTTATGATCGGGGGAGAGAATGTGATTTAAATATGGAATCTGATAAAATGTGATGATTTGGAAGTTAATGTATGCTCTCCAGTATGTGCCAAACCATTTTGTATATCAAGGCACATATTGAGGGGGAGCAAAATGTTTTGGTAATAAACGCAAGCTCCTCCACATGTGCTAAAATCTTTCTTATATCAATGCACATATTGAGGGGGAGCAAATGGTTTTAACAAAACAAAGGATTTGGCATCTCATGTGGCCGTGACTCTGAATTAACCAATGAATTGACGATAGCTAAAGTCAGTAGTCGAAAGGACATGTCCTGGACGGGTAATAATTTCAAGCCAGTTTATCTGGTGATGTAAGCGTGTCTCGCAAAGGACGTGTCTAAGTAGAATGTACCGATTTCGAGCGACTTTCCTTGAATGTGATCTGGACGGGTAATAATTTCAAGCTAGTTTACTAGTGATGTAAGCGTGTCTCGCGATGATCATGTTCTTGGAAAATCAATCAATTCAAAAAGTGCGAGCTCTGCCTAACATGTGCAAATTTATAAAACAATCAACCGAGCACATGTTGAGGGGGAGCATTTGAAAAATATAAAACTCTCAAGTGTTTGCAAAAAATGTGTTTCAGAATCATGAACACTTTGAGAGATTTTTCAAGGATTTGGTTTTATGGCAATCGTGGAAGAATACCAAAGACCGACCATTTTAATTAATGCATGGAGTTATAAGGATGGTTAGGTTAGGCTTATGTTCCCACGATCCCGCCAGAGCCGGAGGGATCTACCCAGGGACAATCCACTAGTTAGTGTAGAAGTCCTTAGGTATGATTAAAAAAGGGAGATAAGTGGATAAGGGAAAAGTGCCGACTGAGATGGAGCTAGTACTGGAACAAACCCAACAAGGTTCTAGTAATGAAGTCTCGGTAAGCACTGAAGGGGTTGAAGAATGAAAAAGAATTGTAAAGAGAAAGGGTGAAAAGAAATAGCCCTCCTTACAACTTAGGCAGAAACCGGGTCAATACATATGCTGTCAGAACCACTTAGTTGGTTGCTGGCATTGAAGACAAAGTATCATGGACCCAGTGATACGCTGCACAACCCTCCCTAGCCACTCAAGGTCCCTCAAAGGACTCTTGTTTCACTTGTCACGGAGATCAATACATTTCTATCATCTCTCTCACTCCGAGTTAGATGATATTGAAAAGGTGGCAGTCCTCTCCAGCCTCCGATCACCAAATCAAAACGCACAATTGAGTCTAGAGCCACGAGATGCATAATAAGATCTCATAGGGACACAAATTATTTCTACACTGGGTGTTCAACATTAAGGACACCAGTTGTAATCTTAAGAGTCCTACGCAGATCTTAGCAATCTGCCAGAACATTTATGAGAGAATTTACTTATGTAATTCTCAATGATTGAATGGAAATTCCTGCCAGGGTCAACATCAAGCAGCCCTGAAAGCAGGTCACTTAGGTAATTCCTCGTGGATTACGCTTTGTGGTCGCGGCGGTTTCAACCGGTCTACAGTCGTGGAGTGATCTCCAGCGACTCACCTAATCGTTGATTTACTACGGTAAAATCTTAAAAAGCCCTCTGTGGGTTTTCGATTAGGAACGGTCTTGGTAAGGATTAGAGAGAGTTTTCACACTATGCTGTTGACGATCTCGAAGTCCAAACTTGTAAGTACCGGTCGAATTATTGCTAACTGTCGTATGCAGGAATTTCTGGCGGATGTTGCTGTGGAATGCTGTAGCTGGTTGCTGTTGTAGCTGGTTGCAGAAAAGATGCCAATCCATCACCACATGTTCACACTACATCATCATTGTTATTCAACAAAGTCATGATCAACCTAAAGACCTTCAACACGGCTCCTGCTAACTCTGATGCTGAAGATCATGACACCAACCAGTGTGAGCATGTCGGCGCGAAGATTATCACATCACAGGGAAACATACTGCTGAGAGATGACTTGAATACTAATGTTGGATGATAAAGTCGAAGAATACTCAAAGATCATCCAAGACAATCGATCAGTCATCAAATCATCACTGCTGAATGCACAAAGATACTAGAGTGTGAAGAATCAAAGACTACGAGCTATAAAGACAAGTTCAGAAGAAAGAATGCTAGAATTCGAATTATTGTTTCCGGGGTGACCTCCCTTAGGGGGAGATTGTTAGGAATATAAATATTCAGATGAAGGCTCGGTCACCCCGAGCATCTAATTAGCATTTCTATAGCTCGTAGGCTTATCTATATTAGCTTAGTATTATTAGTATTAGTATTAGTCGTATCTATAGTTGTGGAGTGGGTCGGGGCTTTCCCCACTGTCAGCTCGCTCCACAGTCCACTAGGGACATAATATGTAGTAGTATATATATCCCTTCCCACACAAGGGAAGGGTTGGACCTTTTCACTTAATCTAATATTACTTGTGTTTCTCTCACTAAAAAGGCTCCCACTTCTCTCTAGAAATCTTCTCTTATTCGATCCATACAACCCTCAAACTAGAGATTCATGTATTGTGAATACCCTACATATAAGCCAATAGCAGCCATAAGCTAGTTTGATACTTTTTTTTATATACCTTTGAGTTCATTATAGTCTAGAATGAGTAGTGATCAAGTTCCCTTTAGCCTTGTTTAGTTTTTGCCTTACTCAGCTCAGTCAACTAGATCAGGAGACTAAAATTCAGTTTTTCTTATTTTCAGCAAACTTTGATGATTTTTAATTCTCTCACCATAAGTTGTTAGTAGCTTAATATTTGCATAGATAATCTCAGCTGGCTTTTCTAGCTTGTGTTATTTTTGTTTGATTTTTAGAATTTTAATTGATCTGATTTCTGAGGCCTTGAAAACTGCCCTTAGTCCCCTGAACAGCTCAGTCCCTTAGATCAGCAGTCCTTTTCTTTGCTTGTGCTTATTTTGTGCTTTTTTATTGCTTAATTCTGATTCCCTTTGGTTAGTGTGAATTCCAGTGCATTTGTTAGTTACATTTTAGCTTCTTCATGTATCATTAGCTTTTAGAATTGCTTATTTAGCTTATTTTCATTGTTCTTAGCCCATTTCCCATTTTTTTTACTACTGATCTCTCATAAGCTGTTTATAAGTTTGTTTTTGGTTTTCAAAAAGTTTGTCAGTTTTTGAATTTGCTTATTTCACTTGCCTTATCAGTTTCCAAAAAGAAAAACAAAAAAAAAAGATTTTGCAAAAAGGGGTGTATGTGTGGTTCGAACCTGGGACCTTTAGAACGCAGACACAACACCCTACCAATGCACCAAGTTATGCTTGGTGCATTATCTTCCTTATTTTATTTTTATACCAACTTGTCCCCTTAAGCTTTAAACTGCTTGTCCGCTTATTTAACAACTTATTTCAGTAGCTTTTTAGGTTCCCACATTTTTCCTAGGTTAGTTTTAGTCCAATTTAATTTCTGGTAAGTTTTCATAATTTTTACTTTTCATTTGATATTTTTCCAAATTTAATTTAGTTTAAATAGTTTTTAATTCATATTAAATTAAGTAATTAGCAAATATATATATATATATATATATATATATATATATATATAGGGGGACTTTCTTACGAGAACCATTTTATTTGCGAGAACTGAGAGAACCACAAAAAACATACATGCACGCCTTTTAAAATAAAATAAAAATACATGCAAATCATCAATAATCGTAAGTATCCACCTATGTTCTTCAATATCATCATGAACTCATCCTCTTTTTTCACAAAAACCTTACACAAGGCCGCAATATTGTCGTTGCACGCCTTATAAGAACATACATGCACACCTTCAAAGAAAAATGTTGTATTTCCAATTTCTTATCAAATTCTTTAGAACAACTATGTTTTTTTAAAAACATATATGTTGTTTTTAGAACATATGTGCAAAAATACAATTATTGAAGGCGTGCATGTATGTTTTTGGTGGTTCTCTCAGTTCTCGCAGATAAAATGGTTCTCGCAAGAAAGTCTCACTATATATATATATATATATATATATATATATATATATATATATATATATATATATATATATATATATATATATATATAATTTTTTTTTAATTTTCTTTTATTTATTAGAACTTAGGAAAATTAGTTTGGTTCCCGTAGAGTTAATATTTCATCGTTTTGACGTTTAGGCTCGGTTTTCCCGGTTTAAACGTGCGTTTTCAGTTTTCTTTACGTTTTTAGCCTCGCGATCTTTAGATTTTCATTCTCCTTGCTTTTCAAATCATTTTTAGTTAATGTTCACTTATTCTAGCGTAGAAACCCAAAATCCCTTTATTCTCACTATTCAAACACGTTTCACGATTCGAGAACACGAAATTCCATTCATCCTTCGTTGGGAATAACGACCCGGGTTTACAACTTTCATTGTATTCCTTGGATAAAAATACGTGTTGATTCCAGCGAATCAATGTACTGGCGGTAAGTAATATTCTTATACTGTTATATTAAAATTCAACATAAACTTAGTGCTGCAAATCTTAATGTTTGTATTCATTAAATTTTATTAATGCAGTTCTCTACACAATTGAGTTCCAAAAACGTGGTCTTCCACACTGTCACACACTCTTATGGATAGATGCCAAAGACAAAATAAAAAATCCAGAAGAAATAGACAATTTCATTTTCGCAGAGTTACCAGACAGAACATCTGATCCAGAAGCATACAGAGTTGTGGTCTTCCACAACTCTGTTAAATTAAAATTCAACATAAACTTAGTGTTGCAAATCTTAATGTTTGTATTCATTAAATTTTATTAATGCAGTTCTCTACACAATTGAGTTCCAAAAACGTGGTCTTCCACACTGTCACACACTCTTATGGATAGATGCAAAAGACAAAATAAAAAATCCAGAAGAAATAGACAATTTCATTTCCGCAGAGCTACCAGAAAGAACATCTGATCCAGAAGCATACAGAGTTGTGGCCGATATGATGATGCGTGGGCCATGTGGAAATGTTAAGCCAAATGCCCCCTGTATGCAGGAAGGCGTTTGCAGTAAGCATTTCCCAAAAAAATACAATGACAATACTTTCTTTGACGACAATGGCCATGTGCATTATCAGAGAAGAAGAACATCAGCTTATGTGGCAAGGGGTGAGCTCAAATTAGACAACACAAATGTTGTACCATACAACCGCTTGCTTTGTCTCATGTTCCATGCTCACACTAATGTCGAATATTGTGGCTGGAGCATGCTGAAAAAATATTTATACAAATATATCTCCAAAGGCACAGACCGAATTGCTGCACGTATTATAAAGCCAATCGGTGATCCAGGTCCATCGTCTTCTGCTCCAAAGATAAAGATAGATGAAATAAAAAACTTTATTGATGGTCGCTTTATCAGCCCACCTGAAGCCTGTTGGAGAATACTTGATTTCCCGATACACCATAGAGAACCAGCTGTGCAGATACTTGCAGTTCACCTCAAAGATATGCAAAAAGTCACTTTTCGTGATAAAGAACCTCTTGGACACATTGTAGCAGATGATGGAAGAAAATTAACCACGCTCACACAATGGTTTGCATATAATCAAATGTTTGAAGATGGAAGACATTTAACATATTTAGACTTTCCTTCAGAATATGTTTGGTATGAAGAGACAAAAACATGGAGACGCAGAAAACTTAAAAGTAAATATTCGGTTGGCAGATTAGAGTATGTGCACCCAGCAGCAGGCGAGCTTTTCTATTTTCGCATGTTACTCGGCCACCAGAGAGGCTGCAAATCTTTTGTTGATGTCCGTACTGTTAACAATAAGGTGTTTAGCACATATCGTGAAGCATGTCAGACCATGGGTCTGCTTGATGATGACAACGAGTGGGACACAGCACTACAAGAAGCAGCAATGTCAGCAACAACTTCAGAATTACGTGCATTTTTTGCTCACATTTTGCTTCACTGTGAAGTTGCAGAACCTCTGCAACTTTGGGAAAGGCATTGGCATCATATGGCAGACGACATCCCAGCAAAGGCTTCACAAACAAGTGGCGTTCGAAACCTACACGTAAACAGTCCTGAAATCAAGGACTATATTCTTTATGAGATAGAGATGATCCTCAACAGTCGTTCCAAATCAGTTAAAGAGTTTGGTTTCTCCTTGCCTCCAAAACATCTTCTAGACGATTTGCAAAATAGATTGTTGATGGAAGAAAGGAATTACAACCGTGAAGAATTAAAAGAAGATGTCGCTAGGTCCGTTGTTAAATTAAACAGCGAACAGTTACAAATTTATAACCTTATAATTGGTGTTTGTCTATGGCCACGGTGGAACTGGAAAAACTTTTCTTTGGAAAACAATTATTAACACCCTACGTTCAGAAGGAAAGAATGTGTTGGCCGTTGCATCTTCAAGTATCGCCTCTTTGCTATTACCATCCGACCAAACAGCACATTCAAGATTTAAAATACCCCTGGAGTTGACTGATGAATCCATGTGTAGCATAAAGAAGAATACAATGATGGCGAAGTTAATTGTTGAAACTGACTTAATTGTATGGGATGAAGCGCCTATGAATGACCGAAGGTGTTTTGAAGCGCTTGATAGAACTCTAAGAGATATTTTAAGCAACTCAGAAAAGCCGTTTGGTGGAAAGCCTATTATGTTAGGCGGAGATTTCAGGCAAACATTGCCAGTTAAAAAAAAGGAACAAAGTCCCAAATGATTGCTTCTTCAATTGCCAGATCATATTTGTGGTGCCATTTTAAAGTGTACAAGCTTAAACATAACATGAGAGTATTGAAGCCAAACCTGACTGAAGAAGAAAGAAAGGCAGTAAGTGAGTTCTCAACATGGCTGCTAAATGTTGGTGATGGAAAAATTGGGCAACTTGACAAACAAGATCCACAGGAGGCTTGCTGGATTACAATTCCTACACAATATCAGATACCAAACAATGAAAACAGCATACAAGAACTTATCAATTTTATCTATGGCAAGGAAACATTAAAAAACCCAACGGCAAAATTCTTACAAGAGAAAGCAATCGTATGCCCCAAGAATGAGACCGCCGATGCCATAAATGAAAGAATATTGTCACACTTAGAAGGAGATGCTACAATATACATAAGTTCAGACGAAGCAATCCCTGTTGGAAGAGAAGGAGCTGCAACAGAAATGCTATATCCACCAGAATGCCTAAACACTTTCAAATTCCCAGGTCTACCACCAAACAAACTTCAGTTAAAAATCGGAGTTCCAATCATGCTGCTCAGAAATGTCAGTCTTGCAGGTGGACTCTGCAATGGCACAAGAATGATAGTCAAAAACCTTATGTCAAAGCATATTGAAGCAGAGATTATTACAGGAACAAGAATTGGGGAGAAAGTATATATTCCAAGAATGCCATTTACACACAAAGACCCAAACTACCCTTTCATTTTCAAGCGCAAACAGTTTCCAGTAAAAGTATGCTACGCTATGACAATCAATAAAAGTCAAGGACAGTCTCTCAACAAAATTGGAGTCTATCTTCCGCAGTCGGTTTTCAGCCACGGGCAACTATATGTTGCATTATCCCGTGCAACATCACCTCACGGTTTAAAAATTCTTTTGGCACCTGATCCTGAACACCCGCCAAATACAACTAAAAATATAGTGTATAAATAGTTCTTAACACAATTTATTCATCACAGGTTGATATTAGTTGACTACTATACATACTAACTATTAGTTTACTGTTATGCAGATTGTAGTTATACAATGCAGATTACAATTATACTATTATTAATTTTCTTTACTATTTTATAATTCAAATGCAGTGAGTTAAACATGCTATGCCTAGATTAAACATGTTAATATAGAAGAAAAATTAACACTAATGATTTTATTTTTTGTATATACAGGATGACGGAAACTACCATTAAGGAACTCCGGCCAACAAGTAGAAACAAAATTATAGAAGCAAAAGTGTACCGTTCATGGATTGCCAGAGATCCGCCAGACATCACAGAAAAAGGTTATCGGGCAATTTTGATAGACAGACAGGTAACTTAAAAAAAATAATACTATATATATATATATATATATATATATATATATATATATATATATATTATTTTAGGGTAATATTATATATCACAGTAACTATAAAACAATACTTTAATATCTACAGGGTGACGCAATACAAGCGAATCTAGAAGTTAGTGACAAAAAAACAGTTTATCACATATCTTATTGATGTGTCGTTGTATAGGTGATTATTCCTTATCAAGTTTTACATTTATATTTTGCCGACTTAACCTATAACAACACTAACGGGCAGTGTACCCGATCAATGTAGCCTAGTTGGTAAGTAGGGTGTCGATCACTAAGAGTGAGATTTCTAATATACTAATTCTAGAGGTATTCGACTTTTCTAAACTAACGTAAAGGGGGGTTCAGCCTGAGAGACTGGCACGAGTTTGGTTTTATTCTAACTAAACTAAGATAAACAAACAATAGAAAATACCAAAGATATGAAGAGTGTGTTAGCCAAGTTTCATATATGATTAAGTTTTAATAAGTTCTAAGACCTGCAGTGATTGGTGCTCAAGACTAGGCGCGGTCCATCCTACCTCTTGTACCTAGAGTCTAGATTCCATTGGAATCCGCATAAAGCTGCTTAATAATTGTGTTTATGTTTAAATAGCTTGTCACTTGTTTTATTGCTAGTTTTATATGAAGTGTATGTAGTTAACCCTTTCTCGTTGGTCCTATTCTTATCGGCGAGTAAACCCTTAATGATTACTTATGTCTAAAAGTTATTCCTAAGTGATCAATTTAGTAATAACCGTGGGAGCCACATTATGTCCCGCAGTCAAATGCCCGCAAGCCACTAATAAACACAGAGGTTATCAATGCACTAATAAGTAGTAACCAAAGACATCAACATATAAACTTTAATTGATGGGAAAGCAATATTAAAGGGAGTGCAATCTTTCCGTTGTCACATTACACAAGCCACCAATCCTGATGAATTAAAGCTTACTATTACAATAAAACAAACTACTAACATAAACAATTAAAACGAAGACTTAGCAACCAATCGAATTAGAAACATATCAAAACATCAAATAATCATAAACATGGCTAACACATAAGGGTGTTAGCCCATAATCTCTATATCAAAGTGCATAAACATAATCGTAATGAATTTAAGCATAATGAATACGTTACAATGATTAGAGATACTCTTCAAGGGTAATCAGGTCTTCTAGGGTGATCTTCTGCTGTTTGGAAGTGTTGTGATCGTCTGGGAATGACCCTAAAGGTTCCCAAAGATGCCCTAGTTCGTTACTGAGTTCGGTATTTATAGATTCTGAAATCTGGGTCGATACGGCGCATCTAGAGAGTTAGATGCGCCGCATCTATAAGTAAACGTAGCCTCCAAGTCTGAAACTGACCAGATACGGCGCATCTATAAATCTGATATGGAGAATCTCCCAATACGGCGCATCTAAAGACCAGATGCGCCGCATCTCCATCAGATACACATAGATTTTCTTTTTCTCTTCGCGTGGCCGCTTGAATCACCTAAATCGGAGTCCGGATGAAGATTTTATGGCCAAAATACGAAAGCATCTTCAAGTGTCGACTTGTAATCTTGACTTCTTCATTAAGCTTCTAATCTTCACTTGATCTCTTGAATTCTTGGTAAGGATTGTATATGGCCGATACGGCGCATCGGGTTGGTCCGATGCGGCGTATCTAGGTAACTTCGCGTGGGGTCCAAGATTATAATATTCAGGAATATTCGTACACCGCCAGAAGATGCGGCGTAACTCCATGATTAGATGCGGCGCATGTCCTCTTGTATCTTGGATCGTATCTGGTGATATCTTGATAGAGATGCGGCGCATGTCATGAGTGAGATGCGGCGCATCTGGAGCAGATTAGTCTTGATCTTCTTCATTTCAGTAGACTCTTAACTTTATGCATGTTTTGCTCCATAATCAGTCCAAAATCGCTAAGTTTCACCAAATGCTTGTTTTTACCTGAGAATTACAAAAGTAAACGATTAAGTATCAATCCTCATACATAATATAGTAAAACAAGTCAAATTAATAGGATAAATGATAGTAATAAAATGTACTTATTTGAGTTCATCAAATATCCCCCCACTTGAACTTTACTTGTCCCCAAGTAAACCTTAGAATTTCTTTTATGAAAATGTATCCTAAAAGATGTTAGGATTTATTTTTATATTTAAGCATGTATTCGTTTATTTCATAATCACACAACTAAACACTCAACGAATTAGAAGTAAAATAAAATAATCTGATAAAAGCAAATCTAATCGTTTAACTGTCCAGTCGTGATGAATATTCTATCATAAGCTTGGCAAGTATACACATCTCCTCCACTAAAGCTAAGGAATAACAAGTCTAAAGCGGTAAAAAGGTTTTTAGGTTTAAGGGTTAATTATTCTTAATCTCTATCAATCTCAAATTCCAGAAAAGGCGACAAAATCACAAATACATGATCGAATCCACGAACACGATACTTGCAATTGCTCAAATCCTTAACTCGAATAGGCTAAAGATAGGTCCAAACTTCACCAATAATAATATATCAAAAAGGGCGACAAAATCATAAATACATAGCCGAATCCACGACTACGATACTTAAGATTGCTCAAATCCCTAATCTCAATAAATCAAAGGTTTGGTTGGATAAAGAATAGTAAAGGGTATGGATAATTTTTGGGATATAAATTGGTGTAAAATGAAAAATAAACAAAACAAACAAATAAATTAAAATCCTAAGTGTGGTTAATCACTATCCCAACCATCCCATGAATAAGACTCATATCATTGAATAACTCACGCTTTAACACTTGAAACACACGCTTTATGTAGACACGAATTATACTCAACAAGATCTTAATCATAGAATAAACCTTAGTTGACGTTCCCAGTAACGGCCAACTCCCATTCAATCCATATATTTAGTACAACAAATAGTGGCCATATGAACCACTTACATAACTTTACATCGTTGGTTTAACAAACTTCCAACTTTCTTCTTTCTTTTTCTTTTCTCATTTTTTTTTTTTTTTTTTTTTTTTTTTCTTTTTCTTTTTTTTTTTTTTTTTTTTTTTTTTTTTTTTTTTTTTTTTTTTTCTTTCAATCAATAAAAAACATTAATGGTGTAAAATTTCACCACTTCACCATCACAAAAAATCTTCATAACTTCAGATATAAAAATAATAGTGAAAGTAGTAAACACACGAAAATAAACTAAAAGTTATACAATATTTACTTTCACTCCAATTGCATTGTGCAATTTCCCGACCTAACCATAGATAATGAATTACGCACGCGAACACAGGTAATGTAAGGAAACACACTCTGCCTATAGCAATTAACCAACCACGGATTCTAATCTACAGGGTAGGCTAAGGTGTAAGGGTGTAACGAAACATTTTAAACATAGGTGTAAGAAACGAAAGGAATGGCTCTGAGGGTTTTTTCTAGGGGTATCTTACTCTAAAAATGAGAGTAACAAAAGGGTTTATACGGGGGTTAACTAACCAGTGTAGTTAGTTAATAACACATAACATATAAAGGCTATTTGGGTGTAATCCTAGAATTTTACCAAGTTAGACAAGTCATTCCAATTATATAAATAATACTCATTATGGTGGTCTCGAATAGTATACAAGCCAAGTTCTAAAGTTTACAAGTCACCGGCACACTCATAGATTTGTGAATTTTGAAAAATCACAATTTTTGAAAATAACGTCATGTGTGCAGCTATGCAACTTAGATCTTAAACAAAAACATGCTAAAAAATTTTTAAGTTTGATATATTAAGCACATTTTAAGCATATTTTTTAAAAAATAAGGACAAGTAAACGTTCTAATTCTCCATCCCCCCACTTAAGATAAACAACGTCCTCGTTGTTTAATTTGAAATTAAAAACAGGAAATAGAAAGAATTAGAACGGAAAACTCCCCTGAGATTTGCTCGGTATGATCCTCCATGTAAGAATTCGAGCATATAAAATGTGGGAGTTCACCAACATCTTCAATCGTCCAGACCTGTAAAAATATAGAGACCACAGAAAAATAGACTCGAGAACATCTCGTTAATCATTGGTTAGAAAAATAAAAATACTAAAAATTACAGGTCAGAGTGTCGATGCGCCGTATCCATGGGATATTGGATACGCCGCATCAACAACCTGTAGGAAATATTAAACTGTACATCATCAGGTCAGTCGATACGCCGTATCTTATAGAAAAAGATACGCCGTATTGAGCCTGGAATAAATACGAATCAGAATAAAAGATGCGTCGCATCCTTAACCAGGGATGCGCCGCATTAAATAAACTGACAGAAAGTTTTAAAGTCAAAAATAAAAATGCAGAAAATAAAATAAGATATGACCAGTGCAGGCGATGCGTCGCATCTAAGGATTGAGATGCGCCGTATCTTCGGCAGGTCTGACAGACTCGACACAGAACAGAAAATTAAAAGATAAATCCGGGTTGTCTCCCGGTCAGCACTTGTCTTTATTCCAGAGTCTTCAAGTTAGACTCACGTTCAGCTCTTTAATACCGATCACATTTGAAAGGTTGAATTTCCGCCTCTAGTTGTAATCCCTTTCAAATCATGTTTTACCAAAAGAACTTTGTTAAGCACCGTTGACAATTGGTGCAATCAATTACCAATCCATTAATCATGTTTTGTTGTTCCTTTAGCAAGATATCCGTTCATTGACATATCTTCCATAGCAAAACCTGTTATCATAGGTAAAATCGTCAGTAGCATCTGTTCGCTAGAAGATTAATGAATTTAGAAACGAATATAAAGAATAAAAATGGCTGATATCTGCGGACGATGCGCCGTATCCATAAAGTTGGATACGCCGTATCTTATTACGTTAAAATATAATCAGATTTTTATTCAGAAAGTAGATACGCCGCTTATAAATTAGGATGCGCCGTATCGAGTTAAATTATCAAAAATCAACTATATTTATTAAAATTAAATGCGTCGTATTAACAAAAGTTAATGCGCCGTATTTTCGTTACGTTTCAAAATACAAGATCTTTGATTCAGAAGATGCGCCGTATCGATAGAGATCGGTGCGTCGTATCTATTTAATAATTCGAGAAACTGTTTTTAATTTAAATAGAAAATACGCCGTATCTGTTAAAACAGATGCGTCGTATGTCGGTTATGGATTTTTTTTTTTTTTTTTTTTTTTTTTTTTTTTGATTAAAAACAGAATACGGCGCCAAGGGGATAGATGCGCCGTACTCGAATTATTAAATGCGCTGCATATAAAATTAAAACGCCATACGCCGCATCTAGAATACAGATGCGCCGTATCGTTTGTATCAGCAGAATACAGCGACAACAGTCATGCAGAAAAAACAAATAAAAACAAACACAAGAAACTAAAAAAGAAAATAAAAGACAAGCATGGGTTGCCTCCCAAGAAGCGCTTGTTTTTGTTCGAGTCACGAGCCTGACTCCACCCTTATTTACTAGGTAATAGGGTGTACGTCCCCCCACTTGGAATGAAGTGCGGGTGAAAATAGCAATAAACACTATAAGAGTGTAAATTTGCTAGTAAAGATGGAAGAAATAAATAAAAATCATACCCTGGCAATATATGTACATCTTTCCTATCCTTACCCGGTTTGGTTAATAAATTGGATGACTTGACCACTTCTCCTGAAAGAGTAGTATGTTGAGGAAAAATGAGTCTCCTTTCTTCTTGGTTAGTTTCTTTGGTAGTAAGGCGTCCCTTGACTTCCGCAGAAGATGAGAAAGGGTCTTTAGCAAGTAAACGTTCCAGTTCCTCTATATACTTCATAGGGTCGGAATCATCATCTTCATGAATCATAGCAATGTTAAGGAGCTCATCACCAAATTCTTCCTTGAGCTCTACCAAAAACGGGTTGATCACAGGTGCTTCATGTGCTTCAATAGGTAGTGTAATAGATCTCACCTCATCAATTTTTTGTTCTGCAACCTGTTTAGGAAAACTAGCAAGATTATTAGTAACGGGATTAATAATATTAAATAAATTTGTACCACTTTGTGTTGTAAGTGATTCCAATTCATCTTGTGAATCTCCATCTTCAACTAGTGGTCTTGCAATATCAGCTTTATCCCGAATAGCCGCCTCAAATAAGTCATCCCACATTTCTTCAAAATCCTTTGTGGGGTCATAATCTGGCTCATCCGCTCCACACCTAAATACTTCCGTTTGTTGTGGTAATTGCGGTATGCCATCGTACGCAATAGCATCAAACTTTTCAATATCGGAATACTCATTATCTTCATCCGAGGGAATATTATCATGGTGTTTTTGATATGATGAGAATATATTTTCCATCTCGGGTGGAAAATTACAAGTAATAGCACTATACACCATTGTCCCACATTCATCTTCATTTTCATCATAAGCACTTTCGGATGAATAAGCTTCTTTGTAAACAATTGCCGGATTTTCATTTAAATCAAACACTTGTGACCCTTCTTCATCTTGGGCAACTTCCGGAGAAATAACATCATCAATAACTATTGCCGGAAACCTAATTGCACCAAAATCGTATGATTCTTCCTTATCATCATCATTTGATAAAGTCCAAGTGTGTCGAAATGGCAATTTGTTTCTTTCTTTCCCTGACTTTTCCTGCTTCAATAACAAGTATTCTTCCATCGTGAGTTCCTTATCCTCGATGACTTGTGCACCATATCTTGCTCTTTCCCAATCGTAGATCCCATTATTGCTCAAGGCTCTTTCCTCTTCAAGTCTCATATATTCTTCCATAGTGATGTCTGGATTGTCCATCTTCATTATTACCTGAAAGATAAACAACCAAGAACAGCAGTAGACGAAACAAAAATAAAAACTAAACTAATAAAAATTAAATAAACACAAAAAATAAAAAAAAGAAAAAATATTTTTAGGTTACAGAAGATGGATACGCCGTATCCAACAGACAATGGATACGCCGTATACGACACAAGTTAATACGCCGTATCCAACAGACAATGGATACGCCGTATTAGCTTTCTGCAATCTCTTTTTTTTTTTTTTTTTTTTTTTTTTTTTTAGAAAATTTTAAAATTAAAAATCACACAAACTAAAAAAAAAATTTGCCCACAGAGCGTCAATACGTCGTATTCACAGACAAGAATACGCCGTATTGAAACAGATAGATGCGCCGTATTCACAGACAAGAATACGCCGTATCTCCCTTCTGAGACAGACACCCAGACAACAAACAAACGATAAAACAAATAAACCAAACACACAAAAATAAACTAAAAACAGAAAAATACCAATAAAACTAGCAAATAGATAAATTCAGTCCCCGGCAGCGGCGCCAAAAACTTGATGTGTCGTTGTATAGGTGATTATTCCTTATCAAGTTTTACATTTATATTTTGCCGACTTAACCTATAACAACACTAACGGGCAGTGTACCCGATCAATGTAGCCTAGTTGGTAAGTAGGGTGTCGATCACTAAGAGTGAGATTTCTAATATACTAATTCTAGAGGTATTCGACTTTTCTAAACTAACGTAAAGGGGGGTTCAGCCTGAGAGACTGGCACGAGTTTGGTTTTATTCTAACTAAACTAAGATAAACAAACAATAGAAAATACCAAAGATATGAAGAGTGTGTTAGCCAAGTTTCATATATGATTAAGTTTTAATAAGTTCTAAGACCTGCAGTGATTGGTGCTCAAGACTAGGCGCGGTCCATCCTACCTCTTGTACCTAGAGTCTAGATTCCATTGGAATCCGCATAAAGCTGCTTAATAATTGTGTTTATGTTTAAATAGCTTGTCACTTGTTTTATTGCTAGTTTTATATGAAGTGTATGTAGTTAACCCTTTCTCGTTGGTCCTATTCTTATCGGCGAGTAAACCCTTAATGATTACTTATGTCTAAAAGTTATTCCTAAGTGATCAATTTAGTAATAACCGTGGGAGCCACATTATGTCCCGCAGTCAAATGCCCGCAAGCCACTAATAAACACAGAGGTTATCAATGCACTAATAAGTAGTAACCAAAGACATCAACATATAAACTTTAATTGATGGGAAAGCAATATTAAAGGGAGTGCAATCTTTCCGTTGTCACATTACACAAGCCACCAATCCTGATGAATTAAAGCTTACTATTACAATAAAACAAACTACTAACATAAACAATTAAAACGAAGACTTAGCAACCAATCGAATTAGAAACATATCAAAACATCAAATAATCATAAACATGGCTAACACATAAGGGTGTTAGCCCATAATCTCTATATCAAAGTGCATAAACATAATCGTAATGAATTTAAGCATAATGAATACGTTACAATGATTAGAGATACTCTTCAAGGGTAATCAGGTCTTCTAGGGTGATCTTCTGCTGTTTGGAAGTGTTGTGATCGTCTGGGAATGACCCTAAAGGTTCCCAAAGATGCCCTAGTTCGTTACTGAGTTCGGTATTTATAGATTCTGAAATCTGGGTCGATACGGCGCATCTAGAGAGTTAGATGCGCCGCATCTATAAGTAAACGTAGCCTCCAAGTCTGAAACTGACCAGATACGGCGCATCTATAAATCTGATATGGAGCATCTCCCAATACGGCGCATCTAAAGACCAGATGCGCCGCATCTCCATCAGATACAGATAGATTTTCTTTTTCTCTTCGCGTGGCCGCTTGAATCACCTAAATCGGAGTCCGGATGAAGATTTTATGGCCAAAATACGAAAGCATCTTCAAGTGTCGACTTGTAATCTTGACTTCTTCATTAAGCTTCTAATCTTCACTTGATCTCTTGAATTCTTGGTAAGGATTGTATATGGCCGATACGGCGCATCGGGTTGGTCCGATGCGGCGTATCTAGGTAACTTCGCGTGGGGTCCAAGATTATAATATTCAGGAATATTCGTACACCGCCAGAAGATGCGGCGTAACTCCATGATTAGATGCGGCGCATGTCCTCTTGTATCTTGGATCGTATCTGGTGATATCTTGATAGAGATGCGGCGCATGTCATGAGTGAGATGCGGCGCATCTGGAGCAGATTAGTCTTGATCTTCTTCATTTCAGTAGACTCTTAACTTTATGCATGTTTTGCTCCATTATTAGTCCAAAATCGCTAAGTTTCACCAAATGCTTGTTTTTACCTGAGAATTACAAAAGTAAACGATTAAGTATCAATCCTCATACATAATATAGTAAAACAAGTCAAATTAATAGGATAAATGATAGTAATAAAATGTACTTATTTGAGTTCATCACTTATACCAGGAAGAGCATATAGAATCTCAGGCTTCACATGTATCCCTACAAGTAACTGGCAACAGACACTTGAAAACAAAATGTCACTCTTACTCACACGATTCACAAAATTTGATCCAATACCAGCAACAGGATTCCCACACCATTATTTCGACTTTGTTTCTTACAATCGGCTACCTTACAAAGTGGTGGACCCAGAAGACAAAAGCCGGAAACAATACCCAGTTTTAACAGGTACTGCAACACACTTTCTACTTTCCATTTTCCTATATGACTATTTACAAATTGCACTACTTTTTTTCTACAATCACAGACTACATAGGCTGTTACATAAAATCAGGAGAAAGGGAAAAAATAGGAAATCCAAACAGAGACCAAATGATAATCCGCAGAATAGAAATCCAAAATCTCAAGTAAGTATAATAGATAACATTTTATAAGACTTTATTGAATATACAATTGTTGACAACAATATACTTATGTTTAACATTTATTTCAAACAGCCACAATTCAATTGAACTAACACTATGGGACGACCTCGCTGAAACTTTTCCAAAAGAAGAGATTGACACACTAGAAAAACCAGTCATAATAGCTGTTAGTTCTTGCCGAGTTTCAAGATTTAGAAACACTTTGCAGCTAGCATCGACACCTGCAACTTATTACTATATAAACCCAGCAATCCCAGAATTAGAACAATACAGAGCAGAGTAAGTACTATATCCTAACCTTTACTACATGTATACATTTTTTTTTTTTTTTTTTTTTTTTTTTTTTTTGCTGATACACTTATTAACTATAATACAAATGTAAAACAGATACAAAGCGGCGTTCGACCTAAATCCACCATTGCAAATTGTTAGGAACCCATTCCATGACAAGGAAATAGAAAAAACACGGAATAGGATACCATTGGCTACACTTTTGGAGCAAAGTCCAACAACTTATGCAGTAAGTTATCAACTTTTAAATACACTCTTTCATTCCTTAAAAAGCAGATAAAAAAATTAACCATGAATTACATTTTCTTTAAAAAACCAAAAGGGTGTCTGTTTTACTTGCGAGGGGACTGTTACAGGCCTTAATACATCACGTGAATGGTACTACCCATCATGCACATCCTGTACAACTAAAGTCAATAATAGCAACGGCATATTCGAATGCAGGGTACATGGCCACTTGACATCTCCAAATTACAGGTAACAGCACATGCCAAAATATTATTACACAATGTACAATCATCTTACACTAGCAACACATATATGCAGATACAATTTTAAAGCATACGTGGCAGATACAACAGCAACAGCTATGGTCACATTTTTCTCACCAAAAGCCGATGATATTGTTGGTATCAGCTGTCATGCATTGGTCAACTCACTTGAGAACCCTGACCCTCGAGAATTTCCACAAGAAATATTATCAATTATTGGAAAAAGACACATCTTCCAATTTCACTACAACACATCTTCAAAACAAGGGCCAGTTAACTTCATTTTCAATGAAATACTAGACAAAGCAGACGTACCGAAACAGATTGAAGATACACCATCAGGTAAAAAAAATTTGCAATACTACCTATAGGTTAACTATAATGAATCAATTACCCAGAATTAATAAAACATTGTCAATATTTTTTTTGGCAGGTTCAGCAATAACACAAGAAGTATATCAAAATATTGAGATGTCTATACCTCAGCAGCAACAAATCCCTGTTGCAATTGATTGTAGTCCAGCAGCTATACAAACAACCATCACAGAAACAACAGCAGCATCTGCAAAACAAGAACAAAATACTCCAGGTCACTAAATCTTCATCTTAAAAAATTAATAAGAAAACATTACTTTTATTCTAAAACAGTTATTTCAATTGTTTAACAAACACAGAAGTGGCAATAGCGCCAGAAATACACACACATATGCAAACCACATCAAGGCAAGGCAAACAACCAGTTACACAGACTGCAGGTTACATACTTTATCTAACATCCAAATATACTTAAAAACCAAAGAGAAATACATTTTTCCTAAACTTTTAATTGTTTCTTTGCAACAGGTACTGCACCACCACCTACAACTGCTAAACGACAACTCTTCCAAGATAAGACATCAGACGCCAAAAAGAATAAGAAAGAATGAAAATCTGCATCAACATCAACAAAGCACAACCAACGCCCACACTTTTGGTAACCAACCAATGTCACACAATCCACTCAAATCCATACTATTGTATAAATATGTATATAAAGCAATAAAAATGCTTTTGTAACACACTTGCGCTACAGCCAAGGCTAAATCATATGTTGCAAAACACCTTCTGGTATGCCATCATTAATATGTAATACACCTTTTGCACTTACTTACTTTCTACACGCAATTGTTTTTTTTTTTTTTTACAGACTTTGTGGAATATGAATGAAAATCATGGACATTTTGTAACCAACGAATCAACATAAGATTGACTAATACAACTGCTACAGATCAAGACAAATTCCAAAAAAAAACACTATAGTTACACATCTAAGACTGACCATATAAACCATTATAAATTATAACTTAGTTTATATCAACATTAAACACATTTACAGTATTCGGTTTCTCACCAATAAATAAAACAGCAACATAGCTTCTAGGAACCAGCCAACCACATTCGCAACCCTTCTTCTGACACAAAAAAATAGCTTCCAGTTAACCCACCACGTACAAATGAAGAAACGGCTTGCCAAAAACAAAATACCCCTTAAGAAAAACCTAATTCTTCAACGCAATTTACCCCAAATTGATAAATGGACCAAAAAGCCCAAAACGTACCTTACAAAATAAATACCACAGGCCCAAGAAAAAAAAAAAGAAAGCCCAAAGATATAAAAAAGAATTATAATAATATATAAACATTTTATTAAAAAAATATTAACTAAAAAAAATACATATACAAAAAAATTAAAAAAAAAAAATAAATAAAAAATAAACTTGGCAAAACACTCCTGTCGCAACGCGCGGGCTACTCCGCTAGTTATAACCTATTCAGGACCTTTTATTTTTTGAAGTTATAAAAAGTTAAGTTAACACATTTTATATTATTAGTATTTATTAGAATAAAATTTAAAAATACACTAAATACAAATTAAATTATAACATTAAGTTGGATGTTACGATAATAAAATATAACTAATATAGTAAACTTAATATTTTTAAATTTGTATATAATATATGGCATATTAATTTTTTTTAAAGCTCACAATACAAACAGATTGATGGATATCACATGTCTGGAATGAAACGGTGCAAGTATGGCCGAATGGATGAATGAGAGTATGGGATCATGAACTCTGCCAAACTCTTATTATCCCTTCGTTGTGTCTGCCTCACCATATCCTTTATCCAATTCTCTTGCTGCAAGTCAATGTCAATTAAGACCGTATACTTTTTAGAGTTGGTTTGTGCACTTTAAATTTTGATTGGCATATTCTATTTCATGTTATAAATCATTCTATATATTTGCTTACTGCACTTATTTTTTTTAAATGTGTCAATAAAAAATTAAAGCGTGCAAATCACCTCCATATATACTCCGTATTGTTATTCAAGCATCTATACTTATGTTCAAGTTCAAAACTATACGTCTAATGTCTATGTAAGATAGTAATATAGTTTTTATTGATTGAACTCCCTCCGTCCCATATTAAGTGTCCATAATGGAATCTTGGGATGTCCCAAATTAAGTGTCCAGGGAATATTTTCAACCAATGAGAAGAGACTTTAGTGGGTAATAGTGATATTTGATTGGTGGAGAGTGTAGTTGGCTCCACTTTCCTAAAACTTTGTGCATTTGAAAAGTGGACACTTAATATGGGACGGAGGGAGGATAGTAATATAGTTTTTATTGATTGAATTCCATTACATGGAAGATAGCCTATTTATTTATACTAAATACATAGCTTTGATAATAAGCAACCTTAAACCAAACCCTAATGGACCACAAACCCACAAGTCGGGCTTGGGCCAAATATCTCATCTAACATTCCCCTGCAGTCCGAGCAATGAAATTGCGAAAGTTTAGACTGAAGTAAAAAACATAAAACATGAAAGTGTAACTAATTTGTTGACCCAATATCAAGAAAGCTAATATATGAGTCTCCGAGATCTTCAAACGACAACAATTCTTCACCATTGATGTGCTTTAGGACATCAAAAAAATTCATATGTAATCCATATACCGGTTAACATGGTATCAGAGATACGTTTTATTGATACGATAAATATAGGTAAATACATAATGAAACCCTAATGGACCACAAACCCACAAGTCGGGCTTGGGCCGAATATCTCCTCTAACAGTCTAGACATCATAGTTCATCGTATTTTTTGTTGCTAGTGTTTTTATTTTTTCTATTTTTTTTATTAGCTCAAATGTTGATATTTGCTGATGAAGTTATAAGACCGACAACATTTAATCCAAATCTAAACATTCCAGGAAACAATAGAAGGGAGCGTCGAATGTTTAAGGTAACTGTCAAATTTATAACTAGTGTGTCTCTTGGTTTGATTGTATTTTAACAATTAGTTGTTCTAAATTAGGGAGTCATTGGTGCACTTGATGAAACCCTCATACATGTTGTTGTTCCATCTCATAAACAGAATGTGTATAGAGCAAGAGGAATAGGTGATTGTTATCAAAATGTTTTGGCAATTTGCGATTTCATCATGATCTTTACCTACATTGTTGCTGGATGGGAAGGTACGACACACGATGCGAGAATACTAAATGAAGCTTTAGTAGATCCAGTATTTGAGTTTCCGATTCCCCCTGCAGGTATTTAAGTTTGGAATTGTAATATATATGAAAACTTAGATATCAAAATATCCAAAAATTAATATGTTTGTTTTTTCAGATAAATATTATCTATGTGATGCTGCCTATAAGCATACGTGTGGGTTCATGGCTCCATAACGCAATGTCAGGTATTGGTTAGGAGACTTTCGTCGGAAACGTGCAATGAGCAGTAAAGAAAAATTCAATCACGCTCATGCAAAACTTCGAAACGTAATTGAGCGGGCATTTGGAGTCTTAAAAGCGCGTTTTCCAATCTTGAAGAGTATGCCCAAATTTTCTTTGGTAACACAAAGAGATGTTACTATTTCATGTTTTGCTATTCATTATTTTATTCGAAAAGAGGGTCTAAGCGATGATTTGTTTAATGAATACGATGAAAGTGACGTACATGATAATGAAAATGTACATGAAGATAATGACGGTGATGTTGAAGTTGTTTAACCAATTGGGAGTGACGCGGATCAACAATACATGATTAACTTACGAGATCAAATCGCGGCACAAATTATGCAAAGCTAGGTTATAAATTATTTGGTATTGGTTAAGTTACTTAATTGTTGTTTCATTGCGTTAAAGTTATGTTTCATTTTAAGACGATTTATGTAATAGTTTTTATTATGTTAAATTTTGGATATGTATTAAGATAATTTATTTAATGATTTATAATTGTGTTAAATGGATAAAAATATTTTGTTTCAAGTTTACACCATCTATTTATTAATCGTTTTTAAAATAGTTTAATATATACTTAAAAAATGGAAAATTAAAATCATTCAGACAATTATAAAAAAACAAACAACACTTTTTCAATCAGATTCAGACATTATAGTAAGAGGTGGTAGTCAGATTTAGATGGGAAACATCTTACTGAAACAAACAACACCTGAACCTTTTTGAGTTCTATAAAGTATAAACATCTCACATAATTCAAATGTATTAAATTATAAAATTGTTCAATATCATAAACCTTTTCGTGTCACACAAGTTTGAAATGAATATTGACTATGATTTACAAGATTTTACACCTCTTTCATAGTTTTATAAACCTATTCTTAAATCACTATAGGTCTCATAAATTAATTAGTCATGCGTTGAAAAATGAGGTTTAATAAGGATATGTTTGGCGCGAAACTTTTTGGGACGATGAGCGGTGAGCAATGAGCTTTTTGATTTTTATTGTTCGTTTGGCAAAGGAGCGGTGAGCTTTGCGATTTTTTAAGAACGCTCATTTTTCTAATGCTTCTTTAAGAAGCTGTGAGCGGTGAGCTGTGAGCTGTGGCTACTGCTCACCGTTCACTGTTCATAACTTATTGCTACTTTTACCAAACACACCCTAAATCTCAAAATAAAGCAGTAATAATAGTTCGAATAATATGAAACTGAAATCTTAAATTGCTTAGCCGAACAATGAGGTTTAATAAACAAAACGTATCAATTGGTTAGCTCGATTAATATGAAACTGAAATCTTAAATAATGCATAGTCGAACAATGATTGCATATCACCAAAACTTCCCATAGATCCCTATAATTTTGTCTTTATGTTTTGGGGGCTGAGGACACTTCAACTAGTGAAGGCGTTATGCAAGACCGCTATTAAAACGCATGTCTAATTTGAATAAACAAATGCAAAATTGTCCACATTTGATGGCTAGATGACAATGACCAACCGACTACACATTCCAATTATTATTTGGTCTTTGCATACGTGTGCGGTAGTATAAATCTAACGGTCATGGATTATTATGACTGTAAAATCTAAAGTTATTTTTTCAACAAACACCATAAATTAAAGTTTTTCCTCACATGTTAAAGGTTTGTTTTACGAGCAAATTTTTTAAATAGCCCGTTTCAAATAGTACTTTACGAAATTGAACACCACACATATATTTTTTCAAAATGAACTTTCAAATATTATACGTTAGATTGATTAGTAGATTACTTTTTAACCATACACGTGTATGCCAACGAGTGTTGGGCGAGTGTTGGGCGAGTCTTGAGCCTTGGCGAGGGCTGGGCGAAGTGTTGGGCGAGTTTTGAGACTGGGCGAGTGCCGGGC
This sequence comes from Artemisia tridentata subsp. tridentata, assembly GCA_021014915.2. Taxonomy (NCBI): domain Eukaryota; kingdom Viridiplantae; phylum Streptophyta; class Magnoliopsida; order Asterales; family Asteraceae; genus Artemisia; species Artemisia tridentata. The sequence goes on along the minus strand of CP139506.1, from coordinate 370,895,473 downwards.
GAGGCTAGGTGAGGCTGGGCGATTGTTGGGCGACAAAACAAGACCTGGGCGACAATCTTCAAATCAATCAATTTCACTTTCCATTTTTCATGCTAGGTAAACCCTTTTTTCAAGCTACTTCCTCCGTCCTAAAATTATTATCCCCCGACAAAAAACACACAGTTTAAAAAAATATAATCATTATTGCATTCTCTCTCTTATTTTTTTGCAAAATGACAGTTTTACCCTTATGCAATTAATTAAATTTTTGAATTGTATTTGTAATTTTTAGTATCATTAGGTGCAATATGATAAATTTGCTATATTCTTCACAACTATATTTGAAAAGAGATAATAATTTTGGGATAACCTAAAATGAAAAGAACGACTATTAATTTGGGAGGGATTGAGTAATAAATAAACACTATACAACAATGTTGTCAATACTTGTACCTTTAGCATTACACATAATGTCACGACTCGTATGTTTTGCATTAAAGTTGTACCTTATACTTTTGCATTAAAATCAGTACATCACTTTGTAAGTGACACGTATAGAAAAAACTTTATGATGACTTGTGATCTATTGACAAAACTAACTCAAAAAAGTTTTTATATACATGAAAATGACACGTATAGAAAAATGGTTGGCTCGCAAAACGATTTTAATATCCAAAATTTCGGTCCATTCTCGTAAAAGGGATTGTATTTAGTCTCTTTTCGTAATTCACTTTTGTTTTTACACATGCTTGTAACATAATTCATCCATGAATAAAGTCATGTAATTTTCAGCGTTCCGACTTTATAGCACAAGTGTTATCCTTTTCAAACTTGTAAGTATGTTGAATATGACATAAATTCCATTTACTAATTGTCTACTGACTTTGTTTCAAAATAAATGTTCAGTTTGACTTTTTAAAATATTTTTTTTTCAATTTTAACGTAAATTGATCTTTTTTTATTATATAATATTGATGCATGAACTAAATGAATTTTTAATGTATTTTAATTGGTATAATTTTCATCAAGTATTATATAATATTAAGGTCAAAATTGAAGGGGGAAAAAAAAGAAAAAAAGAAAATTTTAAAAATTCAAACTGGACATTTATTTTGAGACAAAAAAATTAACATATAAAATTGAGTAATGATAAATAGACCTACTAATTAAACCTACAAATAAGCCTTTCTCATTTGCATATTCAAATTTTGATATATATAATTTATTTCTCCTCATATTAATCAATCATCTTTTAAATACATCAATTACATTTATAAATCTTTTTTTAAATTTATTACTTAGGCATAAAAATCATTTTTTATAAAATTTTAGTCATGCCATCAAATACACCGAACTCAAATTTTCCTTTTCTTAAACTATGTAATCTCATTTTGAATTCTAAAACACAACTAATGTCTTTGTAAACTTTTGTTTAGGGTTAAATGAATCTAATATACACGTGTTTATACCCCACCAAACCGGCCAGCCGCGAACTAATTCTTTTTAGCCTCAACATCAGTCGTTGAGTATGGACTTTTTTCTTCTTTTTTTGGAACGGTGGTCATTAATTTTTTATGTTGTATTTTTTATTTGAGACAATATTGTAATGACAAGGATTATTAGCTTTAACTTTGATAAGATGACGATTTCATTAGTTTACTATATTTAACAAAATCAAAGCCTAGCTAGACACAAATGTCGTATTATCATACACAACACCTAATTTTATACGGAGTAATTGTCATTTCTGTGTTTGATAAATTTTTGTAGTATTATTATTGTTAGGCCTTGTGGTGCATGTGGAGTAAATTCAGTGGCAAGGGAAGCTACTTTTATTCATTGCGAGCCGCGCGCAAAGGTTTCAAACACTGCCTCAACTCATTTCGCTGCTAATTTCCTTTGCCTAACGGTGCTATACCGCCTAGCGGTGCTATATTGCCGAGCGGCAAACAACCAAAAAGCGATCACTTTTTGTTTAATAATTATTGGCGTTTAGTGTACGTTGTGCGTGTATGTACATGTATCTAATGTGTTTTTCAAATGAGAAAAAAATGAAGAATTGATAGTGAAGACGCCGCAAACTTTTCTACATAATAAGCGGACGAAAAAAAGATAACATGACACTTAGATAAATGGCCCAAACCTTGAAGAGGTCTTACTATATATACTCTTCGTCCTTACAGTAATTCACTCATAGGAATTATCTAGAGGTGCCAATTTGAGACTTGTTTGATTAAACATGGGTCTCGTTGGATAAATATCTAGTAAAAGAGGAGTTTAGTTGGTTCTTCCTAAATATTATAGATGTGTCTAACTGAATATTTGATAGAATATGCAATTTACGCAACGGGTCTAGACAAGTTTAGCGGGGTTTTTTGTCCTTTTTTCTTTTAATCTTTTACTTAAAACAAAATAAAAAAAATTCTTGTCGATTGGACCAAAACCCATCTAAACCCGAACCCATTTAGACTCATATTTATAGAAGATTCATCTAGACCTGAACCCTCATATACATCTATTTTGCCACCTTTTGAATTATCAAGATACCACCAAGATACCATTCTCGACCAAAATTCAACCAATAATTTGGCACACAAAACCGGCAATTGCCAGTCGCCTTCACACCTCACTCTATCACAAATAACTTGCAATAACAAGTTTCCAAGCAACACAACTTAACTATTCATCTTATCAAATTCTTGTAAATTATTCATCCTCATCCACACACACCTATATAAAATCCCATACACATTTCCATTATTCTTGATCATCTCTAATTCCTTCATTTTTTTACACACGTCACCCTAGGTTATATAGGTTAGTTATTACCGTTAACGGAAAACAAACTGGTTTATTCCGTTAACGATAAATTAACTATCTCACAATATATATATAAAACGCACGGTACATGTGAGATTTCTTGCTCAACTACTTTTGAGTATACACAGATAGAATATTTTTACGTATAGATATGAAGAAAACTAGCCCCAAGGCACAAGTTAAGAGCCCTCAAAACCGAAAGGTTCGGTTAAGTGAAAAACCGGTCTCGTTCCACGGTCGTGGGGCCGATGACATGGTCGAGAAGAAACTAACGAGACCAAGGACAGTTCCAGAGTTGTTTCCTAGTAGAAATGTGGTTATGAATGAGAAGATTGTGTCTCAGAAGTTAACAAAGCTGTTGCTTAATGTAACAGTTCATAGAAGCTTAGGTCCTGTGCATGTTTTGATATCGCCTGACTCGAGCGTTGGTGATTTGATTGCTGCGGTTTTAAGGCAGTATGTGAAAGAAGGACGAAGGCCGGTTTTTGGGAGCTTTGATCCTAATGGATTTGATCTTCATTATTCGCAGTTTAGTTTAGAAAGTAAGTATGTCATTTTTCAATTTAATTGTGCACTACTAAAAATAGATAGAAAATTTTGATCAACTTTACCGTATTACCGTTGATAGAAAATTTTGATCAACTTTACCGTATTACCGTTGATTTAAATTATTATTACAAACTTTAAATAAGATTTTAATTAATTAGTTAAGGGTAAAACTGTCATTTTGTTTAAAGTAACAAAAAGAAATAAGTAATAATTACGATTTTTTTTTTTTTTTTTTTGACAACAATTATTTTGAGACCGAGGGAGAATTAATTGGCGTCGCTGTAATTTCTATAGCATCTTACTGGGTTTATTTTATAAAGTTGACTTTTAAGAAAAAAATATACCAAGTAACTTTCTGTTTGGAGCATGATTTATCCATTTACGAAGTTACAACATGTTTGTATTGAAAAATATTGTCATGGGCCGAATTTGAATTAAAGCGTTATGGTAGCTTAAGCTTGCACGTCAAGCAATAAGGATTGCTTGTTATTAGGTCATGATACATTTTGTTATCATTGTGGTTTGCACGTTATATGTTAATGATGTTGGATGTCATTTGACCTAACTTGATGCTGATGTGTTAAAAATTGTTAAATGGCAGGCTTATCTCGAGACGAAAAGTTGAGTGAATTAGGTTCAAGGAATTTCTTTCTATGTCCTAAGCAAGTTGAAACTGGAGTTGGATACGGTGGGACGTCGTCGTCGTCTAGTTGCTCAAAGGAAGCAGAAAAAGTGACGAAAGGCGGAGCAGGATGGCTCAGATTCATGGAATTTATGCTGTGAGAATATTTGATCATAGTGATATATGTAGTTTGGATTAGTTGCTATTGGAAATTTGTGGTTTCAATCTATTATTGATGTATTGTTCACCCCCAATTTCAGAATTTCATCAAAATATAAAAGAATTGATTGATGATTAGGTTTGGAGTTGTTGTACAGTGGTGGTGGATTAGCTTCTATATTAGTGTAATATAATCTCTCAAAATCTTACTAATCTGAATTGTGATCGACTTGATCATATTTAATGAATCACGATGGCGTGAAATTGTTAACATTACTAGTCCTAAAGCCCTTTTTCTGGCTTAGTTTCCGTCTTATGAGCTTATTTTCCATCTTTAAAGCATATATACTAGCCTATGGGAACTTGCTTTTCGAAAAATAAACGTTACACCAAACACGCAATATCTCCTATATCTCTTTGTAATCTCAGAATATTGTCAAAGCTACTCACCGTTGTTACGAGATCTAGATAGAATTCGGTATGTCTCTGACATAGTATCGCTTCTGTAGTAAGCTTCCCCTGCATTGTTGAGAAACCATTTTATGTATATTAACAGTACAATAAGAGCGATAAATATTTTACGAGGTTGTGTTATATATCGTTGAATAGGCAGCCATCCGAACTTGTTTACATTACAACAATTGCATATATATGGTATGTTGTTGCTAACTTGTATAGTATAACAATTGGCTAAATGATTTTATAAAAACCATAGTCATCTATAGTAGAACTCAATGGGTCAACCTATTCTTTTAGGGGCATGGTTCTAAAAGGCTCACAAAGGCGTGAGGCTTGATCATGCCCCACGTCAAGCCGTCACGCCGCTTTATGGCACGTCTTTTTGTAAACTCGATATATATGAAATATGATATAAGGGTAAATTGCAAAAATGGTCCTTAAAGTAGCCCAAATGCGCAAGGATGACACAGAGACAAATTTTGTTGCAAAATTGACATTAATGTTTTCTTTTTTTGCAAAACAGCCACCGAGAGCTACTTTTTGCTAACGCCCGTTAGTTCTCTCATTAAGTCAAGGTCAAATGCAGTGAAATGACTAATGTACCCTCGTCTTCTTCCCCATTTGAATTTCTTTTGAATTTATATTTAATTTTAATACAACAAGAACAAAAAACCCAGAATTGCATAAATGCAAAAACAGCCACCCCCACCACCACACAACAAACACCACCACCCTCTACCACCACCATCAAATACTTTTTTTTTTCAAAACTCAATGATAACATTAATGTCAATTTTCTTTCTCAGTGAAATGACGATGCAAAAAGGAATCGGAGTATTCCTTCTTTCTTCTACCCATTTTCTGACCTTCGCTGGGATCCGTTAAGTTTCTTTGAAGTTTCTCTTATAAAATAAGCAAAGATAAATAGACGGACATAACTACCATAATCTTTGCATTATGGCTTTAGTAATGGATAGGTCCCTTCAAGTTCCCAGACGCAAACTGACAACCACACAACAAATTTAGCATTAGAATCGACGTTCAAAGACTTCAAATAAAAATTTAATGAAATGACACTTTGCGCATGGTATTGTTAGTCATACATCTCCCGATCTTTAAAAAGTATCTGACAAAACACAGAATGCCATGTGGCAGGAGGATTCTGAAGCTAAAACTGTTGGCAGTGGGAGGATTCTGGAGGATTTGGAGTCATGGCTCAAAATTTTTTTTTTTTTTTTTTTTTTTGTATTATTATTTTTGTATAATGTTATATATAATAAAAATTAAATGTAAAACTATTTATTATTTATATATAAAAGATAAAAACAAACAATTTATTTCATTAAAAAAAAACGGTTACAACGACAAATACTGAAAATAATAAAAACGACAATACGACAAATAAAAGCAAACTATGGGTACAATACGACAATACGACAATTAAAAACGACAATAAGACAAATAAAACCAAACTACGCTTCCTGGGCGTCGAGGTATTGCAAATCTTGAGGCCAAACATGCTCGGTAAGGTCAAATCGTAGTCGTGAATTCACTTCTTCGTCTCGCAACTCCATGAGTGCGTCTTCGTCAAACTGCGGTTGGATTGGTGGGTCCATAATATGAACCGGAGATATCGCACGCTTGTCGTGTTTGATAAGCATGTTGTGCAAAATAATGCACGTGTACACGATCTTTGAAATCCTTTCTTTCGTTTTAGGCCGAAGTGGGCGATTAAGTATACCCCATCTACCTTTGAGAACTCCAAAAGCTCGCTCGACGTCCTTCCTTGCCCCTTCTTGTAGTCGCTTGAATTTTATTTCCTTCGGATCCACAGGGTACCTGTATGCTTTAACGAAAACTGACCAACTTGGGTAGCCTCCATCTGCTAAATAATAACCCCGTTTGTAGTTTCTGCCATTCACATCAAATGAACTCGGAAACGCTGTTTGATTCCGTTCTCTCAAAAAAAGTGGAGATGTGTTTAAAACATTTATGTCGTTGTTTGTTCCAGGAGGACCGAAGTACGCATGCCAAAACCATAAATCCCATGAAGTGACTGCTTCAAGCATAATCGTCGGGTGTGGGTAGCAACCTCGTTTGTATTGACCCTGCAAGCGCCTAGGACACATCCTCCACTCGAAATGTGTACAGTCAATGCTACCGATCATCCCCGGTATGTGGTGCAGCTCTTCGTGAGCTTTTTGCAAAGTGGCAATGTCGTGCGCAGTCGGCGCACGTAAGAACTCTCTCCTGTATAAATCAGTAACCGCATCACAAAACTCTTGAAGACATTCACGAGCCGTTCTTCCTGCCATTTTATAATATTTGTCATTTTGAGCGGCAACACCACCGTCGGCGAGCTGTTGTATCGCTGACAAACATTTTTGTATTGCCGTGAAACTCTTTTTACTCCTTGCATCATACCCTTCTTGAAAATACGGGTTGCCACTCTCCTTGATTCACTCGACAATCTCTAAAAATAATTCCTTTGGAAGACAAAACGTTTCCCGAAAGGTTGCGTCATTGTAGATCGGATTTTCTGCAAAATAATCTCTCATCAATATTTCTTCAGCTTCGTTGCGATCACGCCAAACATATCCTCGTGACGACGTTGCAGTGTCTTGAATCGCCTTGCAGTGTTCGATTACTTTGTACATAAAATCGACACTGTCGTCGGATAAATCTTGTTCACTCGATGAGCCTGACTGCGGGTAAGAATCGGAGGTTGAACTCGACATGGTGAAGATTTGTTTTTTTTTTTGGAGTGAATTATGTGTGTGATATAGTTTTTATGTTGAAGTAGTGAATTATATATGTATATATAGTGTTTTGGTAAGGAAAAAAAAAAGCCCCAAACGGGCAAAAATACACGCTCCCAACGTTCAAATTATTGCCAACGGTCGAATTTGATTACCAAGACTCAGCGTCTCATTTTACACTCCCAAGCACAGGACGCCGGCGTCTTAGGGGTTGGCGGCGGTGTTCACCGGCGTCTTGCCCCTAAGACGCTGGGAAGACTCGTCGACTGCCAACACCCTAACGTACCTGCTCAACAATTGGATTTGTAGATGAAATAAATTCATCTGTCATTCCAAATCTTAGAGAAACACAACATAAGAAATTTAACTCATTAATTATTTCACGAAATTTTGTTTGGTCCCAAGATCAAATTTATTAATGGACAAAACCACATTTCAAAACTAGTAGGGGTCCATGTAATTATGAAAAGGGTACTATTATACTAACATCCTCTATGCTGCAAAAAGGACAACCCCCTATACACTAAGTGTACTATTTGTCCTATTATGTCTGTACTTTTTATTATTATTATTATTATTATTATTATTTATTTTTTTTTTTTTTGTCTTCTACTAGAAGCAGTATTTTTTTGTAAGTATTTTTTTTTTGTGTAAATTTGTACAAGTATATACTTTGTAAGTTTTTTTTTTTTTTTTTTTTTTTTTTTTTTTTTTTTTTGTTTTTGTTTTTTTTTTTTAACACAAGTTTGTGTAAGTTATTTTTTTTTTACACAAGTTTGTACAAGTCTTTTGATTCTTTTTGGCATTCACGGGTTCTCTTTGGACAATGAAAAGATAGCAAGCAGAGTCCTTTTTTTTTTTTTTTTTTTATTATTATTATAAACCATCAAGAACATCACCAGAAGCCAAAAGAACACAAGCAGCAAACAAAAACATAAGCAGCAAACAAAAACACAAGCAGCAAACAAACCACCATTGCGGCACAAAGCACATAAGCAGCAAACAAAAACACAAGCCACAAGAACACAAGCAGCAAACAAAAACACAAGAACACAAGTTGCATTCACCATTGCGGCACAAAGCACATAAGCAGCAAACAAACCATCAAGAACATCACCAGAAGCCACAAGCAACGAAGCAGCAAACAAAAACATAAGCAGCAAACAAAAACACAAGCAGTTGCATTCACCATTGCGGCACAAAGCACATAAGCAGCAAACAAACCATCAAGAACATCACCAGAAGCCACAAGCAAAGAAGCAGCAAACAAAAACATAAGCAGTTGCATTAACGATGAATACATCACCGTTTTACACGACTGAGGTATAATTTTAATAGGCTCAGATTATTATTGTTTTATCATTTTGGCTGCAAATTTGAAGGTTGCAAAGTGGTTTAAACTCACTTTACTGTCCATTCAGTTATGCCATGCCAATCAAAAACAAGTTTTTTTTTTTATCATCATTGCCGTATCTCGGTTTATTTTTAAGAAACCATTTTACAATTGCATTCACAATTGCAGCACAAAGCACATAAGCAGCAAACAAAACATCAGAACTGGTTATCTAAAACAAACCATCACAAGAACATCACCAGAAACCATCACAAGAACATCACCAGAAACCTTCACAAAAACCAGAAACCATCACAAGAACATCACCAGAAACCATCACAAGAACATCACCAGAAAGCACAGAAACCACAAGAACATAAGCAGCAAACAAACCATCAAGAACATCACCAGAAGCCACAAGCAAAGAAGCAGCAAACAAAAACATAAGCAGCAAACAAAAACACAAGCAGTTGCATTAACACATATTAGGCTCAGATTATTATTGTTTTATCATTTTGGCTGCAAATTTGAAGGTTGCAAAGTGGTTTAAACTCACTTTACCGTCCATTCGGTTATGCCACGCCAATCAAAAAAAAGTTTTTTTTTTTTTTTTTTTTTTTTTTTTTCATCCTTGCTTATCTAAAAAAAAAAACCTTCACAAGAACATCACCAGAAACCATCACAAGAACATCACCAGAAAGCACAGAAACCATCACAAGAACATCACCAGAAAGCACATAAACCTTTTTATTCGTTTTTTTATTATTATAAACGTAACCATCAAGAACATAAGCAGCAAACAAAATCATACGCAACAAACAAACCATCAAAAACATAAGCAGCTCACAAAACCCTAACAAAGTTTTAGGCAAACAAACCATCTAAAACGATCTAACCAAAATAAGTAAAACCATCCAGTTTTAGATCTAAAGAAACCAACCAGACAAGAAATCATCCAGTTTTAGATCTAAAACGATCTAACCAAAATAAGTAAAACCATCTAGTTTTAGATCTAAAGAAACCAACCAGACAAGAAACCATCCAGTTTTAGATCTAAAAAGATCTAAAACGATCTAACCAAAATAAGTAAAACCATCCAGTTTTAGATCTAAAGAAACCAACCAGACAAGAAACCATCCAGTTTTAGAGTCGTTAACATAAAAACCATCCAGCTTTAGAACCACCAAAGCATCACTTTTAGATCTAAAAATATCTAAAAACCACCAGCAGACTTACCAACATAAGAACCACACAAGAAACCAACCAACCAGATCTTTCTTAGATTTAAAAAGATCTAAAAAAAAAAAAGTTAAAACCGCGTGTATTCAATACCACCCACCCCACAGACTTCCCATATCCCACCCCCACCCCCCCATCCCATCCTACTACACACTTGTTAGATCAAAACAACCATGATCTACAAACAAAACCACCATCAATAAGTAGTTTTTAGATCAAAACCACTTATTAGTACATGGTTTTTGAGTGATTGAGTAGGATAAAAGAGAGAGGGAGCAGGGAGTGATTGAGTGAGAGAAAAGAGAAGAGTCAGAGTTATCACATGGGGTGGGGTGGGATATGGGAAGTCTGTGGGGGGGGTGGTGGTATTGAAGTACGCGGTTTTAACTTCTTTTTTTTTTAAGTAGTTAAAAAATACGCGGTTTTAACTTCTCTTTTTTTTTTTTTTTTTTTTTTTTCTAAAGAAAAAAGAAAAAAAAAATTGTTACAAAAAATTTGTAAAAAACAGTAGTTAAAAAATAGTTGTTATAAAAAAAAAAAAAAAAAAAAAAAAAAAAAAAAAAAAAAAAAAAAAAAAAAAAAAAAAGTTGTAAAAGTTATAAAAAATAAAGTAATTTGTTAAAAAAAAAAAAAAATTGTAAACGTTGTAATGTATTTTCAGATGTTCAGTTCTCCCGAGCAAATAACTGATTGGGTGCAAAATATAGCTCGAGGGATCGGTTTTGTTATTGTTAAAAAAAGAACCAAAACAGATAAGGGGTATTTGTACGCAATCCAATATGGGTGTTCAAAGGGTGGGAATTATGTACGTGAAGGTTTAGAAGATGAAATTAAACGGCAAACCAGTACCTCTAAAACCGATTGTCCATTCAGATTAGTGGCTAAATATTCACAAACACAAGGTTTTTGGAGGTTGAGGGTGAAGTGTGATAGGCATAATCATGATTTTGCAGAGTCGTTGCATGGTTTCCCATATGCAATGAGACTAAATGATGATGAGTTCGGTTTAGTGCAACAATTGACAGAGTATCACGTACGACCACGTCATATACTTTCGTCAGTAAAGGAGCGTAATCCGGATAACGTGTCTAGCATTAGAACTATATATAACGCACAAAATAAGATCCGTGGAGCCCTAATAGGTGATAGAACTCCAATCCAAGTCCTTTACTCACATTTGATGCATTCAGGGTATACATATTACGAGAGGGTAAATGAGCATAATGAGCTTGAGGAACTATTTTTTGTTCACCCCACGTCATATGCTCTATGATGTACATTCCCTGAAATCATGCTAATGGACTCAACATACAATACCACGTTGTTTAAATTGCCATTTTTTGAAATTGTCGGATTAACTTCAACAAACAAAACATTTTCAATGGCGTTTTGTTTTTTGGACAAAGAAAAGGGGCCTAATTTTCAATGGGTATTGCAATGTGTGAAGGATGTGATAGAGGAAAGATATTACCCGCGTGTTATCATCACTGACAGAGATTTAGCGTTGGTTGGGGCATGCAGAGAAGAATTCCCGAACGCAAACAAATTACTCTGTCAGTGGCACATTAACCAAAATGTGTTTCAGTATTGCAGAAATAGATGCAATTCGCTAAAGGAGTACGAGTCCATTAAAGGAACATGGGATTGGATGGTTAAAGCTCCGACACGCGGCATATTCACGCATTATTTGCAACACCTACAACAGTTGTTGGTCGAACATGCAGGTACTTAATTATTAATTCATTGTTTTTATTATTTAATAAATAAGTAGCCGAATGACTTTTTATTAATTCATTGTTTTTTTCAGATATTTCTTCTCATCTGAATAACTGGCTGCACGGTTATTCAGACATGTTTCTCGCGTTTATTACCGATCAATATCGCAGCTTCGGCCAGACAACAACATGCAGAGTTGAGGCTCAACACGCGTTGTTGAAATTATACTTGGGCAGCACACAGTCCAACTTAGACACGTTGTTGAGTTCGATCGATAAGATTCTCGTTTCGCAAGAAACTACGATAAAGGAATCTTTTAACAAAAGCAAAAACGAGAGAATGAATAAATGTAATATACCACTATTTGCAGAATTGTGGTATAAAGTTTCCAAATATGCTTTGGAACTCATGTTCGATGAACTCCAACTGTCGATCGACGCCCAAGATTGTACTCATCAGTTATGGTCAGTTTATGGGCTACCATGCTTTCACGAACTGCTTTACTATCGGATTCATAGTAAGTATATTAAATTTATGACTATTAAGTTATTTTCCCCATTAATATCAGTAATTTATATAAGTCACTTTTAATGAATGCAGATATGGCCATTCCACTGGATACGGTTGATATTTTTTGGAGAACCCTATCTGTTCCGTGGCCTAGTATCAATACTGAAGCTGGTCCTTCTTGTGATCCTGACGATGATCCTTCTTGTGAAGATGACATACAACAATTCAAGAGTGTTTTTGGCAAAATGTCGTCGTTTGTGAAGAAAAGTATGTTAAAGAAGGTGAGAGGGATATACAATCCCGAATCTGTTGATATACGTCTCAGACATAGTTCTTACATGGGTCCTAGAGTTGAAAAAAGTCCCAGACACAGGTTATACGTTGGAAATAGGGAGAGCGACTATTTGATTCAGCAGATTCCACAGCTTTTCCGTCGATACATCATAAGTATCTATAATGTGCTAGGTGATGGAAATTGTGGGTTTTCGGTGCGTTGCCCACGGTATTGGTCAACCCGAAGAAAGGTGGCTCAATGTTCGAATGTGGTTATTGCAAGAGTTAGACGTTAATCGTGACTTTTACATACGTATGTGGTGGCAAAGAGACTATGACATGCTTCGGAGATCAATAGACTGGTTACATGATGGACCTGCACCGGGAAACTACTGGATGATTATGCCAAACACGGGGTTGGTTATTGCTTCAGTGACTAACCGGACTGTTGTATTTATATCCGAGCGACAAAGTCATACGTGTTTTTCGCTTTTTTCCGGTCCAAATCCAATCCAAGGAACTAGCCCCCTTGTGATTGCCCGTGTGGGGAGTGAGGATTGTGGTCACTTCATTCATCTGACGCTAGACGAAAACTCACAAGTTCCGGATATTCACCCACAATGGAGGGCGTACAGAGCTGCCGATGCATCCGGATGGGAAAATTTATATTCAGATCGACTACACCTGTATACTGAGATTAGACAAACACAAACATAGTAAATGATTACTGATTTATGTTGTAAATAATTATACAGACAAAACATTGTAAATGATTACTGATTTATGTTGTAAATAATTATACCGACAAAACATTGTGAATGATTACTGATTTATGTTGTAAATAACTGTTTGTATTATTTAAATTAACAATACATTACTGATTTATGTTGTAAATAACTGTTTGTATTATTTAAATTAATTCTTTGGCCAGGTGGAACAAAATAATCCTTTCTTGTGTCGCTGTCGGAGAGGATTGATTATAGAGAGGACATCCTGTAGAGACACTAGTTATGGTCAACCGTATTATGCATGTCCTTTTTCAGTGGTAAATAATCATACGTTTGCTTAGTTATGTAAATTATTTGTTTGTTAATAATACATTTCTTATTATTTTCTTAACATGTAACAGCCAGGAACAGATGACTTTGGGTGTGGGTACTTTATGTGGAAGGATGTTTTTCAAAAAAAGTACTTTAGTCAAGCCTCTTCTTCAACGCAGTGCTCAAACTGCGTAGCTAAAGATAATAAAATTGACAAGCAAGCTAATAAGATTGACAAGCTTGAAACAAGAAACAAGATGTTAGTGTCTCAAAATAAGATGTTGATGACAAGAATAAAGACGCTCGAGGCATCACTGGAATTGGCAAGGAATCCTGAGGATCACGCATGTCAGTCGGGTGCAATGCTCCATGAGCTTTTAGATGACATAAATAATCTTCACATGTAGTAGGTGTTGTTGTTTTTAAATAATGTGTTAATGTTCTTGTATAATTGAATAATAACATTTGTTTTTGTAGTTGTTTAATGTGTTAACGTTAATGTGTTATTGTTGTTGTTTAATTAAATAGAAACACATTAGACGAATATATTGTAGTTGTTTAATGTGTTAACGTTAACGTGTTATTGTTGTTGTTTAATTAAATAGAAACACATTAGACGAATACAAATAATATAACATAAAAAACATAACAAATAAACACTAAAATAAACATTACACAAAATAAATATAACAAATACATACTAAAAAAAAAAAAAAAAAAAAAAAAATTGACAAAAAGGACGGCTACCCCACTAGGGGGTGCCTCCTTTGTAAATATAGGGGGTACTTGGTTAACATGGCCCTTATGAAAATCAAATGGATCTATGTAATTATGTCAAGTGGCAAAACAATGCGTGAAACCATAATGCGTGATCTTTTTAAGGGGTTGGCAACTCATCACCCACACTGCATCCCATACCACACTCCCAACCAATCCCCTTATGTCACCTCATTTCTTTACTTTTTCATACCACACTCTCCCCAAATTTTGTTGGCATCCCATACCTCATTAAAATTAAAATTAAAACACTACATCCCAACGGTCCATTTTTTCTTCTCTTCTCGTGCGTGATCTGATCCCGTGAAACCCATACCGTGCCCCATACTGTGTTGGTGGCGACGGTGTTCCCGCACGGTATGGGTTCCATACCATGTCCATAATGCATACGTTGCCAACGCCCTAAGCAAAATCACTCGTGTTCTCCATGTTATATGTGTGTTCAGATTTTCAAAAAAATAAATAAATAAATAAAATAAAGAGGGGATTTGATGGTGGTAGTTGTGTGGTGGTGGTAGAGGGTGGTGGTGGTGGTTGTTGTGTGGTGGTAGAGGGTGTTGGCTGTGAAAAAAAATAGACAAAACTTAAATTGTAAAATTTGTCCCTAAATCAACATTGAATAGTGAAATGACAATAATAACCTTAGTGACGAGGCACTTAACGAGATAACTAACGTGCGTTAGCAAAAGTTAGCTCTCGGTGGCTGTTTTGCAAAAAAAAAAGAAACATTAATGTCGTTTTTGCAACAAAATTTGTCTCGGTGTCATCCTTGCGCATTTGGGCTACTTTAAGGACCATTTTTACAATTTACCCATGATATAAATATATAAATATTTTCATATTTTGTGCCGCCTTATGTCACGCCTTATAAACGCAAAAGTTTTGCCTTGACTGCAAAGGCGTGAGGGTTGGTCATGCTGCCACGCCACGCCTCGCGCTATTTATAACATTGTTTACGGGTAACTACGATTTCTGACCTTTTGGCCGACCATTCCACGTTTACTCAATCAACATGTTTTGTCACCTCTACAATGTATGACATAAGATATAGACAAAGGAGCCGTAGTATGGATTATTTGATTATACATATCAATTTGATATTTCCTTTGAGTTTTCAATTTTGCTTTGAATTGTCGCCACTAAGTTTATTTCAGTTATACGCAACAATTCATAAGTCACATATGGTTGTAGTTACTTTCGAGATGGAACCAGGACACAATTTGACCAGATGCATTTATAAAAAATTATACAAAACGAGGAACACAATTTTTTGGACCAAGTTCATTTAAGAATAATCAAATGTTTTTACAAAAATTAACATTATGCTGCAAAATTTCATGGGTGTCCCAAGACACCCCAGGGCCCACCCTGTTTCTGGTTTTGTTTCGATATCTATATAGTTACTAGTAATATTTATTTTTTACTAAAAAACTTGTGTTGCTCCGTATTACAGTAAAAGATTTGATTGTGACAATACATCTAACACTGATTTAGAGTATCACTAAAACCTTCTTACAAATCATAGTTAGGCGAATTAAATTCCTTAGTTTGATTATATCATCAAAAATTTACGAAGTTTATGAAAACCTAGCCAATTTCAATTGTTGTCTTGCAATTATTTGATAACTACCTACTGATAACATCCTTGTAGTGATACTATATAAGTGACCAATTATATTACCACCATGTTGTTCTGTCTAAATTGGGTTATGACAAGGAGAGTAGATATATGATGAGAAGATGCCCATACACTTGACCAACAAAGTGGCAGTGATGGACAAAGGCAAGTGATGATAGATTCCAACATCCAAAAGGTTGGATATCCTTTTAATTTTTTATTTTTTTTTTTTTTTTTTTTTTTTTTTTAATGCATTATTAGTTAAATCAATTATTTGATGTATGTTGGTGATTGGTTTTTGGGCTTTTGGCTATGTGGATCTTACGGAGGTTAGAGAGTAGAGACTATTATCACTTACATTTGAATGACACAAATAATAGATTCGTTACGACTTGCAATAATATATGACGAAACTACAATATTTGAATATGATATCTTATGTTTTTGGGTAAGTTAGATTGCTCTTTTTTTTTGTAAAATTATTCATAGCATGTGGTGGAATATACCAAGCATGGTAACCATTTTCCAATGCATAAATATAAATTTATCCATCACCAAAGATCGGAAACTATTGCAGAATGAGAGAAGTTGTGAAATGATAAAATGGAATTGTTTCATTCAACTGAAAAATGAAGAGTACATCAACTACTTATACTGTTACATCAAAATGGGAAACGAATCAACTAAACTGTACAACTCTAAAGCTACACTGTACAACATCTAGGCTACACATTTCAGAACTGTACAACTAGTAACTTGACATTTCTACTAGATATCTTTGATGTCTTGTGTGATGTGGTGATAGATATGAACCAATGTTGCTCTGCTCACAGTCTTCATGACTCTGCTGATGCACTGTTCCATTGACCACATTATTGACTTTAGTGTATATACCAGTATCCCCCCCACAAACTGGCAAGGTGTAGGGATCACACATGCCAAGTTTGGATAAACATTGTCTGAAAGGATAGGTTGTAAGAGCTTTGGTGAAAAGATCAGCAGCTTGTTCTTTTGTAGAGATGTAAGAGATGTGAATTTGACCAGCCTTTATCTTATCCCTGACAAAATGGCAATCCAGTTCAATGTGTTTGGTTCTAGCATGGTGAACTGGATTGGAGGCAAGTACTATTGTAGAAATATTGTCACAGAGAATTCTCACAGGGGTGGTGATAGAGACTTTGAAATCTGTTAAGAGTGCTATGAGCCATGTTATTTCACAAGAGCAGTCTGCAAGAGCTCTGTACTCAGCCTCAGTTGAGGATCTAGATACAACAGGTTGCTTCTTTGAATGCCAGGAAATAAGTGTTTTGCCTAGAAAGACTCCAAAACCAGTGATGGATCTCCTTGAGTTTGGGCAATTAGCCCAGTCACTGTCACAATAAGCATGTAAGATAGGAGAGTTGTGTCTTGGAAGAAATAAACCTTGTCCTGGACTAAGTTTGAGGTATCTAATAACCCTGTACAGAGCTTGAAGATGAGTAGTGTGAGGTTGTTGAGAGAATTGACTGAGTAATTGAGCAGCAAAGGCAAGGTCAGGCCTGCTAATGGTGAGATAGATAAGTTTACCAACAAGGGTTCTGTAATGGGAAGGATCTTCCAATGGTTCACCATCTGTATAAGTGAGTTTGGTTCTGGCATCAAGAGGTGTTTTTGCAGGCTTTTCATTTTGTAGATTAGCACATTCAATTAGATCCAAAGCATACTTCCTCTGAGTCATGACCATGCCATTTTGGTTTCTGAGAAACTCAATTCCAAGGTAATAGTGAAGAGGACCAAGGTCTTTAATACTGAAAGTGTGATGCAGTTGTGTCTTGATATCTGAAATAAGAGTTGAGTTGTTGCCTGCAAGTAGGATATCATCTACATAGATGAGTAGGATGAGTGTGTTAGTACCCTTGTAGAATGTAAAGAGAGAGGTGTCTGAGTGACTTTGAGTGAAGCCAAGAGAGAGAAGGAAGGTAGTGAGCTTAATGAACCATTGTCTGTTGGCTTGCTTAAGACCATATAGAGACTTCTTGAGCTTGCAGACTGAATTGGGTGGCAAAGACTTCATATAACCACTTGGAACCTTCATGTACACCTCTTCATTTAGATCACCATGTAGGAAAGCATTGTTGATATCAAGTTGATGAACAAACCAGTTGTTGATAGATGAAACAGCAAGTAAGGTTCTCACAGTCACCATTTTTGCAACTGGTGCAAAAGTCTCTGTGTAATCAATGCCCTCCTTTTGGTTGAAACCTTTTGCAACCAACCTGGCCTTGTACTTGTCAATAGAACCATTAGCAAGATATTTAATTCTATAGACCCATTTATATCCTATTGCTTGTTTTCCAGGTGGAAGTGTGGTAACTTCCCAAGTGTGATTAGACTCTAGTGCAGATATTTCTTTATTCATAGCTTCTTTCCACTTAGGATTCTTAGATGCTTGGGTATAGGATGTAGGTTCTGTTTCTAGTTGTATTGTGTTAATGAGATGTTTGGTGTGAGTGTTATGTATGTTATGATAATTAATGAAGTGTGAGGTATGATGTTTGGTGAAAGTGGAATTAGCAGTGGAAGGTTTGTAATGATGGAACTCTTTGAGTTTGGGAGGTGTGGTCTTGGTTCTGGTTGATTTTCTAAGTGGTGGTGGTGATGGTTCAGTGGAGTGTGATGACTCAGGAGAAGGTATAGGTGATGGTTCAGTGTTGATTGTTGGTTCAGTGAAAGGTGGTGATGTTTCAGAATGAGGGGTATGTGTTGGTTCAGGAGATGAAGGAGTTGGTTCAGTAGGTGGTGTGGTGTGTGTTGGTGTTGTATGTTCAGGTGTGGTTGATGGAGAAGGTGTTGTATGTTCAGGTGTAGGTGTAGGTGTAGGTGTTGGTGTTGGTGTTGGTTCAGTAGGTGTAGTAGTGGTTGATGGTGGATAAAAAATGGTGTTATATGGAATGGTATGAGGTTGTGGAGCAAAGTAGGGTGTAGTAGTATGGAATGGAAAGAGGTGTTCATGGAAGGTGACATTCCTGCTTACAAAGATCTTTTTGGTGTCCTGTGCTAAAAGTAAGTAACCTTTTTGATGTTGTGGGTAACCAAGTAAGATAGATGGTATGGCTCTCTTTTCAAATTTGTCTAGTGTGTGAGTGGAGGCAAAGGCTTGACATCCAATAACTTTTAGGTGTTGCAGGTCAGGTGGTGTATGATATAAGGCTTCATGAGGTGATTTGTAGTTTAGAACTTTAGAAGGAAGTCTGTTGATTAAATAGGTTGCTGCCATGAGGCAATATCCCCAAAGGTGAATAGGAAACTTGGCTTGAAAGTGAATTGATCTAGCAACTTCTAACAAATGTTTGTGTTTTCTTTCAGCTCTTCCATTTTGTTGAGGTGTGTTTGGACAAGATGTTTGATGAATAATGCCTTTGTTTTGAAAGAAAGTGGTGAGTGAGTGGTTGATAAACTCAGTGCCATTATCACTTCTGAATATTTTGATTTTGGTTTTGAACTGTGTTTCAACATAGTGGTAAAAGTTCTTGACTGTGGAAGTGACATGATGTTTAGTTGGGATAAGAAAGGTCCATGTTGTTCTGGTGTGGTCATCTAACAGGGTTAGGAAGTATTTGCAATTATTCAGTGTGGTGTGTGTATATGGACCCCATGTGTCAGCATGTATCAAATCAAAAGGACCATTAGCATGCCACAATCTAGCATGTTACAAGTGTAGAAACTTGACAGCTCTTTTATTTGCTTTAATACATGAGCTGAGGGATGCCCTAATCTAGCATGCCACAAGTGTAAGCTACTAGTATGGGATAGTACAGTGGGTGATGGTGTAGATGCTGGGATAGGTGTGTTGTTGTTGTCTGGCTTGATGATGTAGAGCCCTTCAGACTGAATTCCATGGGCAATCCTCTGATTGTTGCCCTGAAATATGCAAGTGGAGTGATTAAACACCACAAAATAGTTTGTGGTTTTGGTGATTTGGCTTACTGAAAGCAGGTTGTAGGCAAAGGATGGAATGTATAGGACATTGTGTAAGATAAGGTCATGTTTAATCCTAACTGAACCAACCATTGTGACTGTAACAGTGTAACCATTGGGTAAAGTGACTATGATTGGAATGGTGCATTTGATGACATTGAACATAAGGGTTAAGGCTATACAGATATGGTCTGTGGCACCACTATCAACTACCCAAGCATCTTTAAACATTGACACACAAGAAGCAATGAACAAATATCTCCCTGCAGCTAAGAGTTTAGGATCACATTTACCTTGGGAGTTTTGGATCATCATCAGAACTTGATTCAGCTGGTTTTGGAGAGAGTCCATCTTAGCATAGACTGCATCATCTGCTTGCATTCCACTCCCATTTGCAGTTGACTCACTTGTGGATGCTCCATCTTGCCTTGAACTAGTGTTTGGATATGAACCAACCATGTTAACTGTTCTGTTTTGCCTGAATTGTGGTGTTCTGTTTGACCCATTGTTACCAGGCTTGAATTTCCCATGTAATGGATGACCCACAGGGTAACCAACCAGTTGATAGCACTCACTTTGATAGTGTCCTTCTTTATGACAGTTTCCACAAATAACCCCTGACTTGAAGGTGCTTCTCCTACTGGTTTGATGACCATTGTTTGGGACATTGTTGAATCTTGGTTGCCTATTGGTTGGTGTGGTGTTGTTTGTACCAGATGACCTTTGATTTGTGAAAGTATTCATGACTGTGGGTGTAAGATACTTGGGTGTTTGGGATTCTCGTTGCTTTTCTTCTTGTCTTAACATAGCATAGGCCTTGATTGCATTAGGCATGGGTTGCATCAATAGGATTTGACCTCTGATGTTTGAATAGTTTTCATCTAACCCCATAAGAAACTGTAGTAACCTCTTTCTGTTTTCCCTTGCACCATTGAGCCTTCCATTTGCACAAACACAGTTACATGTACACATGTATGGTGCTTCTAATGCATCTATTTCATCCCATAGACCTTTTAACTTCTGATAATACACTTCAATGGAGCAGTTAACTTGCTTCAATTGAGTGATCTCATTGGTTAACTGATAGATTCTATGCCCATCCAACTGAGAATAGTGTTCTTGTAACTCATTCCATAGTGCTGATGCTGAATGAACAAAGCTCAAATTGTTACTGATTTGATCTGTGACTGTATTCAAGATCCATGAGATGATCATATCATTGTTTCTCTCCCACAATGCTCTTTCTGGTGATTCACTGTTTGGTTCTTGATATTCATTGGTGACAATCTTGAGCTTATTCTTTGCATTTAGTGCAATCATCATGGATCTTTTCCATGAACTGTAGTTTTCTGAACCAGTGAGTTTCTTGGAGATAAGGATGAGACCAGGGTGATCATTTTGATGAAGGAACAAAGGATGATTGACTGAATTGGTGTCATTTACAGTGTTTGTTTCAGTTCTTGCATCAGAACTTGTAGAAGTCATGATTTTGATCTGTTTTGATTGGAAAATTTTGTGATATAATGTGTAGAATTGAATTCTGTATTGATTTTGATGATTATTGATGGTGATTTGGATGAATTTGGTGGTGTTTTGAAGCTTTTGAGCAGTTGTTAATGGTGGAAGAAATTGGTGGGAAAGTTAGTTATGGTGGTGGTCAAAGTTTGTTATGGTGGTGGTCAAAGTTTGTTATGGTGGTCAACAGCAGTTATGGTGGGTTGTTACAGAGGACCATGGTGGTCTGATCTCTGATACCATATTGCAGAATGAGAGAAGTTGTGAAATGATAAAATGGAATTGTTTCATTCAACTGAAAAAATGAAGAGTACATCAACTACTTATACTGTTACATCAAAATGGGAAACGAATCAACTAAACTGTACAACTCTAAAGCTACACTGTACAACATCTAGGCTACACATTTCAGAACTGTACAACTAGTAACTTGACATTTCTACTAGATATCTTTGATGTCTTGTGTGATGTGGTGATAGATATGAACCAATGTTGCTCTGCTCACAGTCTTCATGACTCTGCTGATGCACTGTTCCATTGACCACATTATTGACTTTAGTGTATATACCAGTAAAAGAATTCGTAGCCACTAGCCAGTGGTTTTACTAAAGGATAATGGCACCCCGTTGCAGTTAAAGATATGGTTCTTTAGATACTCCAAAAAATTGATTGGATAGTATTATTCAATGATTTCCCGGGTTATGTCTACATTTGAGTTGTGACAGCAATGTCACTATGTTAAATACCCCTCAAATCATTTTCAAATTGATGTATATCTAGTGAGGTTTGAACTTAAGTTATTTCACTTTAACGAGAAAACTAAGTATGTTTTGCATAGACATGAGCATGGTGCAAGTTGTATCGGCAAGGCGATATTAGCTGTAAAAGTGAGCTTCATAAACTGAGATGAGAGTACAAACGTGCATGTGAGCATACATTTTCTTCATAAAATGGTGGTAAATATAATGTGCCCCGTAGGAAAAAAAGTGGTTATGCTATGATACTATAGTTTAAAATGGTCCTTCGTATATTGGTTACATCTATTAGCTTAAAATAATTTTCGATTTGTATGGTAACATTCTGTGAAATCGTTTGTCAAAGTGTATGATGAAACGCGCTGGTCTCAACTTACAAGACATCAAAACGACAAGTTAGTGTAAGAAGGTATCAATTTCAGATTATAACAGCCACACAGTAGAGCAATAGTCGGCGGGATTAATCCTAGCTGAATGTTTATTAATAAATATCGAGTCCAATACACAAATGTTTGTCTTGTGAGATAAAGAACTCACTAAGGAACCATAAATGATTACAAGATAAAAAGATGATCAAGATATCAGTGAAAAAGAGATGGTGGCTGTAGAGTGATTAGGTTTTTTGTTATCTTCTAATGACATGATAGTGGGGCGATATATAGCCAAAAATGTATCACTTTAGTCCTTGGTCTTCTATCAACTTTACACTCAGCATACACCTTTCCTCTTCAGCTAAAAACAACTTTCATTTGCCCAGAATAAGTCCCTTAACTTTATTCACTACAAAATAAGACAAAACACTAGAAAAGATAATAAGCACTAGATAAGCTACAAACAGATTAGAGATATAAAAGAACTACTTATTTGAACATTCCCCCTTAATCTGTTTGCCAAAGATGTCAAACATTTTCAGTTTGTCACACAAATATTTATGTTGATAAACTGGCAAATGTTTTGTTAAAATGTCTGCAATCTGTTCCTGAGAACTAATCTTTTTAGTACTCAGAATTCCTTTTGCAATTTTCTCTCTGATAAAATGTACATCAATTTCAAAGTGTTTAGACCTTTCATGGAAAACTGGATTAACAGTTAGCTGTAATGCAGACTTGTTATCACAAAAAAGATTTACAGGAAAAGTAACATTTATATTCAAGTCTGCTAATAATTTTTGAATCCATATGATTTCACAGGCAGCAGAAGACATAGATCTGTATTCTGCTTCTGTTGAGGACTTAGAAAGAATATTTTGTTTTTTACTTTTCCATGAAACAAGACACTTATTGAAAAAGATACAGTAACCAGTGACAGATTTTCTGGTTTTTAAACATTTAGCCCAATCTGCATCATTGTATCCTTCTAACAAATTATCATTAACAGTATAACTATACCTTATACTTTTACCTCGAGCACCTTTTAGATATCTTAAAATATTAAGAGCAGAAGCCAAATGAGACTTTAAAGGTGAATGCATATATTGAGCAATACAATGAACATAATATGCAATATCAAGCCCAACAACAACTCAAGCCCAATTTCATTTTCCTCCTTTATACAACTCGACCCAACAAACCATCACTTGATCTCTTTTATTTCAAAATTCGACACACAAGCCCTACATAATTTCACACGATTCGATTCTCTATACATCCAAGAATCAGGATTGATAATGTTTATTGTTTGGTTCGAACCTTTGATCTATAAACAAGACCTAGAGCTTACCTCATTCGACAACATATAAAAATCATATAAGGGTTAATACATATTCGACCAAACCTATTTTTTCCTATACGTTTTACATTGTTCTCGACATAAGAGCTTCTAAAAACATTTCCACACTCTTCATAACTCACTTGGTTACGTTCAAATGTTGTTTGGACCATTTAAAAATATCGAATGTACATTGAAATATACCATTCGACTCTTGCTTGTTCTTAACTGAAACACATGTACCACTTGACTAGTTCCATCAAGTTATCTAGCCTATTGATTCCCCTTGTCCCCTTATCCTATCATTCGAATCATATCCAATCCCAACTTGTTGTTTTAAATACTATAAACTCCAACTAGTTCATGCATATACTCGTATAACACATATACACTCATTCACTCATTCTCACCTTCAAACTCAAATAATTCTAAAGTGTTTCTCCTGTGAAAGTTCCTTCAAGAGACAATACCATTTTTCTAAGTCATTCGAACTCATTTAACCAACATAAAGTGTTGATCTCAATTCTTTGGTGTTGGTTCTATCGAGTTGGTGCAAACCCCTTCGAATCCTAGCTCATTTCAACAAGTATTCACCATCATTTTGGGTGTGGTCGTGTGCTGGAGCCGTTCCTGTGATACCTTTGACATAACATTACTTTGATCTTACAGCTAAGGTAAGTCGTAGCCTTAATTTCTATCATTTAATTGTTTATTAAACTCTTTGGGGGGAGATACATGCTTAATTACTTTTACAAGTACTCTAAACCTTTACATATTACTGTGAGATTTCATAGCCCCTACTTTTATAAGATTTTGAATTATTCTCTTGGGGAAGATACATGCTCAACTATTTTTCATTTACTCTCACAAATACTTTTATACATTTGCATTGTTATACAAATACTTTTATACATTTGCATTGTTATACAAATACTCTTATACATTTTGCATTGTTATACAAGTTCTCTAATACATTTCTCATTGGCATGCAAGATACATTTTGCATGGGTATGCAAGATACATTTTGGCATTGGAATGCAAGTACTCAAAACATTTATGATATGATACGTTTTTATATACACATTTGTTCTACTCATACTTTAGCAGTGGATTGTAGACACACAGGTTGCAAGTCTTGTATGGGCGGGGCTTGGGACTGAGTGGATTTACAATGCCTTTGCAGTGAAATCTTTATTCAAATGTTTTACAGTTAAACTAAGCTCTATGAACTCACCAACCGTTGGTTGACACTTTTTAGCATGTTTATCTCAGGTTTATAAGGCGATAGTGGATGCATGGATTCTAGAGTCATTTGCATACTTGGAGACTTATACCTTTATCTTTTACCATTCGATACGTCTTGAAAACATCTATGTAACTTTATACTTTGAATATCTTGTTTAAACTCTGATTTTAATAATTCGAATGGTAACATTTCAAAACGTCTCATTTAGAGGTCGTTTTCTATACCTTGATCTATATTATGAAGTAATACCCCCTTGACATTACTGTTTCGCTGCGGTAATTTGAGGGTGTTACAAATTGGTATCAGAGACTTGGTTATAGAGAACTAGGTTGCATTTAGGAGCCTAGACTGTAACTACTATATACGTTGAGACTCTCATCCCTTTCGCCTTGCATACGTAGAAGTTTTTCCGTTATTATCCACGTTGTTGGATGTTATAGTATTTGTACCGATAGGGGAATCTCAGAATTTAGTCGAGTCATCAAAAGTGTGGAGCTCAGTGATAACTGGCTATTTAACTTGATCTTGTGACAGTTCTTGTTTGATGAGACATGGGATTAAGTTAAATAAAGGTTATCACTTAGCCGCAGAAAATTTGATGATTTTGCTCAAAGATGGGATTTCTCTTGAGGATACTTTTTAGGGATAATCACCCTACACCTTCACCATTTAAGTAACGTCGATCGCTGAGATATGTGTGTTTGGTGATATGTACACGTGTGAAAGGAGGCAAGTATAATTATGGTGGCCAACATAATTATAAGTGCATCACGACTCACGTGGACATATGTAATCATGCGTACGTTAATCGGCATTGGCACCCCTTTAGGATAACAGCTAGTGACGGGGTTTTGTGAGAATGTTAAGTATAGATTGGATAGTCAACAGTTTTCCCTCATCTCTGACGTTCGCTAAATGTCCTTCCATGTAGAACCAATGGCATCAAGGAGATCAGCCCGCAACGCTAACCGAGGAGGTGCAAGACTAAGGGGTGGAAGGACTAGTGAACATGGAGGTAGAGGAGGTGGTCGAGGCATTAGTAACAATGACAACAACGACGGTGGAAAACCTGATTTTGCCGCCATCATCGCTCAACAACTACAAAACTTGCTTCCTACTATTATCACCCAAGTTGGCAATCATATCAATAACTCGGGAAACCACGGAAGCAGAAATGACGACACCAATGGTGTAGGTGGGAATGATACTAACCACTACACAACTGGATGCACGTATAATGAATTTACGGCATGCAAGCCAATGGAGTTTGACGGTAAAGGAGGTGCGTTGGAGTATACCCGATGGATTGAAAAGATGGAGTCAGTAATCGACATTAGTAGCTGTGGAACACATCAGAAGATGAAGTATTCTGCATGCTCGCTGTCAGGAAAAGCATTAACATGGTGGAACATGCAGATTCAAGCTAGAGGCAGAGAAGCAGCTGTAGGTATGACATGGGACAACTTCAAGGCACTGCTAAAAGAGGAATACTGTCCAGAAAATGAAATGCAGAAGCTGGAAGGTGAACTCTGGCATCACACTATGATAGGGGCTGGTCATGCAGCCTACACGGACCGATTTCATGAGTTAGCAAAACTAGTTCCTCATCTAGTTACCCCCGAATAAAAAAGGATCGAGAGATACATCTATGGTCTTGTCCCAGAAATTCGTGGAACGGTGAAAGCAACTGAGCCGGCTACGATCTAGAGTGCAATATTGAGAGCAGGGACTCTAACAGACGAGATGATTAGGACTGGAAATTTAAGGAACGGTGACAAAAGGAAGGGAACAAATGAGTCAGACAAGCAGATGGTCCCCATGACTGACAACAAGAAGACAATAACTTTTATGGCCACTGGTACTGGTCAGAGAGGATATACAGGTCCACATCCTAAGTGTGCCAAATGTGCTTATCATCACCCAGGGTCTGCACCCTACCGTGAGTGTACAAACTGCAATCAGTCGAGTCATTTTACGAATCAGTGTAAAGCACCAAGGAATGCAGGCAACATGAGGAATAATCAAAGGGCATGTTATAAATGTAATAGCCCGGATCACCTCAAGAATGCGTGTCCTAGGTTGAATAGAGCACCTGGACAAAGACAAGAAAATCTAGCTTTGGCAATTGAAGGAAATAACCCAAACCCTGGAGTTCATCTTAGTCCACCTCGTGGTAGAGCATTCTATTTGGTTCATTTGGATGCAGCTAACAAATAATGAGTACGTTTTCCCTAGAAAAGTAGTATTCTACCCTAGATACGTAAGTTTTTTCCTGATTACTTTAAACTTTACACATCGACTATTCATTAGCATCTTTCAATAGATAACACAGACTGAATCTCGGGATGAGATTCAAAATAAGGGGTAGGTACTGTAGCAACCCGTAGAATTCCCTAGTCATTAGTGAACGTTAATCTAGTATTAATCCCTCATTACTGTTCACTTAACCATTTTACGAGCAAAATTTGAAAATTTTGTTTGTTACAATTCTATTAAAAAACGTTGTTACGTGATACACGATACTTTGGAACGGGCTCGCACACGCACCACGATAATTATATTTCACAAATAACAGCCAAACGGATCCTTAACTATTACCCTTGGCCTGTTACTATTCAAGCCCAACAACAACTCAAGCCCAATTTCATTTTCCTCCTTTATACAACTCGACCCAACACACCATCACTTGATCTCTTTTATTTCAAAATTCGACACACAAGCCCTACATAATTTCACACGATTCGATTCCCTATACATCCACAAATCAGGATTGATAATGTTTATTGTTTGGTTCGAACCTTTGATCTATAAACAAGACCTAAAGCTTACCTCATTCGACAACATATAAAAATCATATAAGGGTTAATACATATTCGACCAAACCTATTTTTGCCTATACGTTTTACATTGTTCTCGACATAAGAGCTTCTAAAAACATTTCCACACTCTTCATAACTCACTTGGTCACGTTCAAATGTTGTTTGGACCTTTTAAAAATATCGAATGTACATTGAAATATACCATTCGACTCTTGCTTGTTCTTAACCGAAACACATGTACCACTTGACTAGTTCCATCAAGTTATCTAGCCTATTGATTCCCCTTGTCCCCTTATCCTATCATTCGAATCATATACAATCCCAACTTGTTGTTTTAAATACTATAAACTCCAACTAGTTCATGCATATACTCATATAACACATATACACTCATTCACTCATTCTCACCTTCACACTCAAATAATTCTAAAGTGTTTCTCCTGTGAAAGTTCCTTCGATAGACAAGACCATTTTTCTAAGTCATTCGAACTCATTTACCCAACATAAAGTGTTGATCTCAATTCTTTGGTGTTGGTTCTATCGAGTTGGTGCAAACCCCTTGATTCGCGAAAATCAATGCATATATATTTCCAAGGAAACATGAGTGAAGTATGTGTAACCCGAGTCGTTATCCCCAACGAAGGATTGAATGGAATTTGTTATTCGGTTCGTGATTGTGTGGATTGAATGGTGAGAATAATGAGATTTTGAGATTTGTGGATTTTAAACTAAGATTGATAAATAATAACTAAAAACAACTTAAAAGGAAAGTAAATCAATTATCTAAAAATAAGCATACACAACTACTCCTAAAAGATACTAACAGCCCTTTTGAAATACACAATGCATAAAATTTTAGCATAAAATCTGCATTAAATCATCAAGCCGATAAAAGTTAAGCATACTAACTACAAACAAAAGTTGAGACTGAAAAGCAAGAACATATGAACATTATTGTTATAACTTTTAGAGAGAAAAACCAAGCATACAAGTTACTAAATCGATAATATGAAACACAATATCGAGGAAACACCTGAGCAACATACGAGAACGAGAATAAAATGGGTGAGAATAAAACCAAACACCAATATAAATCAAGAATAAAATAGAACATATAATCGAAAATACTAAGTAGCCACAAATGAGCTCGAGAATAACATAATTGAGATCCACCATGTAAATAAGCAACTGATATGTTTGAGCATACAATTAACAAAGCAAATGAATTGAAATATGCGATATATGGTTAAATTGGACATAAATATTACATATATTCCAGAAAAAAAATATTACAGTATACCTCAAAGTTGGAAGAACATAGAGAGAGCGGCAACATAGACTAGACTCTAATGTTGGGGTAGTGATTTAATATCAATCCCAGCAACAATCGACTTTTTGAAGATTATTTAGGGGGTGTTTGATAGCCACTTAATAGTAGGATTAAGTGTGCATATCTTAATCGGTCAGTGACATAGTTGTTTGGTACGAAGAAAATGGACGCTGATTGGTTCAATTTCATTCTGCATGGGCCAGCGTCAGAGGGACTGTCCTCCCATTCAGCGTCAGAGTCAGTATGTTGCACATGCACTCTACTACCTCCTCATAACAGTAATTCCACCTACTTACCTTATAGTACAAATAATTATTGGTCAAATAAACACAAAAAGATTATATTATTTAATATTATTTTCACACGCCTTTCATATAATTTATCTATACTTGATTATAGTAGAGTAGTATGTATTAAAAAGCCTATTTGATGGGTCAACACACAATGACGTCCCCAAGGCAATGAATATATGGCTAATCTCCGTAATCAGATTGCTAATGAGTTATTATTAAATGATTCAACATAAGATTAGTTCGTAATTTATATTGTTTTATGATCTTTCGATAAGATTATTACATTTTTTTTGTTTATTCCAATATTACTTTCTTTATATTATATTTTTATTCGAGTTAATAATTTTTTTATCAAACGGTTTATTTTGTTCAATACAAAATCAGACAGAAGGTTAAATTGGTAATTTCAGGAAACTCAGATTGCTCATTCAGAACAAACATCAAACAATCATTTTCACTCAGAATCAGGTTCACTCAGCATCTTGGAATCATTCAGCAGCTTTGATTCATTCAGCACTAAATCATATTTTTTATCAAACAGCCCCTTAATGCCCTTAGGCTTAAAACAGTAGGTATTCTTCACCAAACAAGTCTAGCTTGTCAAATACAAGCTAGAAACTCCATGATTCTTTTTTTCTTTTTTTCGTCTGGCACAGAGAATAAAGGCACCTCTTAGGGCAGGCGGAGTCATGAAGCCCAAATATTCAACCCTCCCAAATTCCACCAATCACATCTCTCCAACTCATTTTACCCTTCCAACCCTCTCAACCTACCCTCCCAACTTAATTCTTAGGCATTCATCATTTTTTCAACCCTCCCAATTAAAACACTACATAACACATACAATTACAAATAAAAACAAAAGAAATAGAGCAACCAGCACTGGTTGCACAGCCAGTGATTTTCAACCCTCCGAGCAACCCTTTGGGTCGGCAGCGGTGTTCCCCAGAGGATTCATCCAACCCTTGTGCAGCCCGTTGTCCACTCCGTGTGCTCTTATGGCTTTTGACCCATGACTTTTCATTTCTTTTTATTTACTTTGTCATATTGCTATCTTGTAGAAAAGCATGCCCACGTGGCTACTTGTTGCTTTAAATTTCATTGGGCTTAATTCTTTTAATTTTTCATTCTTTTGCTTCGATACTTCAAATAAAATTATCGACGGTCTCGTTTAAGCGTGCTCTTTCCAATCTCGTGCTATTTTTGTCGGTTTTTCCTTTGTTTTTGTCCATTTTCTCAATATCCGTACATGCACATTAAAAACACAAAAACAACATATATTTGGCATATTTGGTTAGTTTTTGGTCTTTTTAGTCCGTTTAATTAGGTAAAAGGTATGTGTAATTTAACACACACCACCCCTTCGAATCCTAGCTCATTTCAACAAGTATTCACCATCATTTTGGGTGTGGTCATGTGTTGGAGCCGTTCCTGTGATACCTTTGACATAACATTACTTTGACCTTACAGCTAAGGTGAGTCGTAGCCCCAATTTCTATCATTTAATTGTTTATTAAACTCTTTGGGGGAGATACATGCTTAATTACTTTTACAAGTACTCTAAACCTTTACATATTACTGTGAGATTTCATAGCCCCTACTTTTATACGATTTTGAATTATTCTCTTGCCTATTTTTCATTTACTCTCGCAAATACTTTTATACATTTGCATTGTTATACAAATACTTTTATACATTTGCATTGTTATACAAGTACTCTTATACATTTTGCATTGTTATACAAGTTCTCTAATACATTTCGCATTGGCATGCAAGATACATTTTGCATGGGTATGCAAGATACATCTTGCATGCGGCATTGGAATGCAAGTACTCAAAACATTTATGATATGATACGTTTTTATATACACATCTGTTCTACTCATACTTTAGCAGTGGATTGTAGACACACAGGTTGCAAGTCTTGTATGGGCGGAGCTTGGGACTAAGTGGATTTACAATGCCTTTGCAGTGAAATCTTTATTCAAATGCTTTACAGTTAAACTAAGCTCTATGAACTCACCAACCGTTGGTTGACACTTTTTAGCATGTTTATCTCAGGTTTATAAGGCGATAGTGGATGCATGGATTCTAGAGTCATTTGCATACTTGGAGACTTATACCTTTATCTTTTACCATTCGATACATCTTGAAAACATCTATGTAACTTTATACTTTGAATCTCTTGTTTAAACTCTGATTTTAATAATTCGAATGGTAACATTTCAAAACGTCTCATTTAGAGGTCGTTTTCTATACCTTGATCTATATTATGAAGTAATACCCCCTTAACACTACTGTTCCGCTGCGGTAATTTGGGGGTGTTACAATCATCATTAGTAGGTTTGAAGGAAAGAACATAATTAGGTTCCATAGGAGTAGACACAGGTTTACAACCAAGTAAACCAAACTCTTTAAGAAGTTTAAGACAATACTTTCTTTGAGAAAGACAAATATCATTATCAGTTTTAATAACTTCAATTCCCAAAAAATATTTGAGTAATCCCAAGTCTTTTATGTGAAACTTAGTATTAAGGAAAGCTTTAAATTTATCAATATCATCAATACAATTTCCAGTAAGCACAATATCATCAACATAGACAAGAAGAGCAATAAACTTGTTATTTTTAGTTTTGGTAAACAAAGAATGATCATTAACAGATTGAACGAAACCATGTTCTTTAAGAACACTAACAAGTTTTTCATTCCATTTTCTAGGTGCCTGCTTAAGATCATAAAGAGATTTTGTAAGTTTACAAGCCATGTCTTTGTTTTGATCATTAGAAAAACCTTTTGGAATAGTCATATAGATATCCTCATCTAAATCTCCATATAGAAAAGCATTATTCACATCAAGTTGATAAAGAGGCCACTTATTTTTAACAGATAAAGCAATAAGCAATCTAACAGTGGACATTTTCACAACAGGAGAAAAGATTTCATTATAATCTATACCCTCTCTTTGACTGCACCCTTTAGCAACCAATCTAGCTTTGTATCTATCAATTTCTCCATTAGATTTATATTTAATCTTCCATATCCATTTGTATCCAATAGGAGTTCTATTAGCAGGTAACTTAGTAATAACCCAAGATTTATTTCTATTTAACGCTTCAATCTCAGAATTCATAGCATCTATCCAATTAGGATCAAGAATAGCTTCTTCATAACTAGTAGGTTCAACACTTTTATTAAGATTAGAAGCAAAACAGAAACTATCAGAATCCAGATTAGAGTAATTCACAACTCTTTCAACCCCATATTTAACTTTTCCTTCAACAATAAAATCATTAAGATTCTTAGGCAATCTAGTGGGTCTGGTTGACCTTCTTGTTGTAATGGCTGGCAAGCCTTCATGTTCAACATTAGACTCATCAAAGTCATGATCAGAAATATTACCAACATAATATGTTTCAAATGAAACAGTGCCCTCATGGTGTGTATTTTCTTCTATGGATGTTGCAACAGAATTACCATCTTCACTAGGAGAATTACTATCCTCACTAGGAAAATTCAACTCTGTGCCATCATCATTGGAAGACACTCTCCCTTCATCATTGGGTCTTTTAGGGTTTGACACATCAAAAAAGTTTTTATGATTTAAATCATTTGACACTCCAGTTTCAAAAACTTGTTTTTGTAAATTGTTTTTCATTTTGAAAAGGAAAACAGTTTCATAAAATTTGACATCTCTTGAATAAAAAATATTTTTTGTTTCCAAACTTAAAAGTTTATAACCTTTTTTTCATTGGAGTAACCAATAAAGACACACTTTTCAGACCTACTACTAAACTTATCAGAATTATTAAGTATAGTAGCATAACACAAACAACCAAAAACCCTAATATGAGAGAGTGAAGGGTCATGCCCATACACAAAGAAGAAAGGAGACTTGCCAGACAACACAGAGAAGAAGGTAACCTGTTAATAATATAGACAGCAGTAAAAACACATTCAGGCCACAAATAAAGAGGTAATTCCCCCTCAAACATAAGGGATCTAGCAACATTAAGAAGATGCCTATGTTTCCTTTCTGCAATTCCATTTTGTTGAGGTGTGTAAACACAAGAAGTTTGATGTATAATTCCTTTATTAAGAAAGAACTGTTGAAGTCTATTATTAACAAACTCTGTTCCATTATCACTTCTAAACACTTTTATATTACATTCAAATTGATTAGAAATCATTTGAGAAAAATTAACAATGGAATCATAGACATCATCTTTTCCTTTAAGCATATAAACCCAAGCAGCCCTTGAATAATCATCAACAACAGTTAAAAAATATTTGTAACCATCTCTGCTAGTGACTTTATAAGGACCCCAAACATCTAAATGCACAAGTTGACCAATTTTAGTAGACTTATGTTCACTTAAAGGAAATGGTTCCCTAGTCTGTTTAGCTTTATTACAAGTATCACAGAGATGATCAGAATTAGTTGGATTACCAAGCTTAAGACTGGGTTTAAGAATGTGTAAGACTTTGTAACACCCCCGTTTTCAATAATCGCAGCGGAATATAAGTCGGGGTGTTACTTCAAGCATCACATTCATGAAAATAGAAAACGACTCGAAAAGAGACGTTTTAAATAAATTTGTTATCATTCATTTATTTAAATCAGAGTTACATATAGAGGTCCCAGCGGGAGCTTTCGAAATACGTTATAAAAGATACATTATTCGTTGAATGATAACAAACTGGACACTCTTATTGTAAAAAGAAAGTCCACAGCTATTCCGTGCCAAGTTCAGTCTTTTAATTACCTGAGATAAACATGCTAAAAAGTCAACACAAAGGTTGAGTGAATCCATAGCGTTTAAAGTTATAATCAGTTTGAACACAAGCTAAATAAAGAGAAATCAGTTATATCACAGTTCGGTATATTGCACTAAACCTCATGACACGCAATGCGTTGACAGTTTCCAGTCTCACTAACATAATAAAAATGAAAGTGGTTTGCCCCCAAGTGAGAGTTTGCCAAAAACTCCTCATAGATTTCAAATATAATGCATTTGTATAACCGGCTACCACAAAGATATCCATCCGACTAGTACAAATGGGTCGTCAGGCCATAGATCTATTCACTATATTCGCGCTCACCCAGCAGGTGACTAATGGTGCATGATACGAGGGACTTTTTAAAATAAATATAAATAGGCAACAGTTAACTTAGTGCAATAACAATCAGGAAAATACTTGTGTTCGGTTTAGAAGCATGTATCTCCCTACAAGTTTGGAAAATGTAATAAAAAGTGGGACTACGAACTCACCTTGACAGTCAGGATGGAAAACAAAGTTAAACAGAGTTGATAAACGTCTCCGGCACGCAACCTGGTTCGTTATGTCAAGTTTCAGTAATCGTATTCGAATATATATAAGTTTAATGTTCGTTTCGTAATGTTTTGTTTGACGATTAAATGTTAAAATGAGGCAACATGAAGTCTCTTCAAAAGTTATAAAATTTATCTTATTTCTCATTTTTATGTTTTCGTTTTCGTTTGTTCGTTAAATATATATTTCGTTCGTTTGTTATCGAAATAAACGTATTTCGTTTTATTAATTTCTATTAATCGAATCGAAATATATATATATATATATATTAATAATACTAATAATAATAATAATAATAATTATAAAATGTTATGTTTTTTACCCCTATAGTTTTGTATATTGACAGTTTATACCCTTGAACTTTCATAAAATGACAATTTTTACCCTTCAACTTTTATAAAATTACAATTTTTACCCTTCAACTTTTATAAAATTACAATTTTTACCCCTCAGCTATGGTGAAATGACAGTTTTTACCCTTATAGTTTCGAAATTAACACTTTCTACCCCTGATCTGCATGTCGACAGCAAGTTAAGTCCATGTTATAAAAACTAGTTGGAGTCTCGACAGAAAATACCCTCCAAGCTTTTTGTGCGTTACACCCGACGTCCTTATTTCATTTAAACGCGTTATAAATTACGAGAAAAGGCGAGACTTTTTACGACTCTATTATATACTTTATTTTCAACTTATTAAGGGCTTATTTACAGCTTATGGGCTTGGGATATGAGCTTATGAAGTTCGAATAAATTTTTAAAAGTTGCGTTCGATGGGCAGTTTTGGGGCAGAATTGGGACGCAAGTATCTTTATGAAAAATCAATCGTTTTATGTCGTTCTTTTTCCTACATGTAGCTAGCTAGGTGGTCTTTATTGTGGCCAAAGTTCAGAATTTTTAGAAACTGTTTGAAGGTCGAAACAAGGGCGCCAAGTTGGGTTTTGAAACTGAGTTTGCGACAAAAATGAAAAGGAGAAAACATGTTGCGTTTTTGATATTTTAAGGCTATGGCTGGTTTTTAATGCACGTTAACATGATAATGATCTATCCCTAATGTATTTTAAGTGTTCTTGTTTTGGTTTTTCTTAAAAATATATTAAGGGCGTTTGGTTTTGGTTCGACAAGAGGGGAAAAGAAAAGAAAACATGCATATTGACCTAGATGGTTATTTGGCTATACTTGGTGATGTATTTTATGATTTTTGAGTTTACAAAAGGTATGAAAGAAAGCTAGAACACTTACTTGCTTATATGTTCGATTATGAGATATATATGGCGTATGGACTTGAAAATGCAACACCTAGAGTTTTCCTCCTTTTAATCCTTCTTGAGACCTTTCTTTAACTTCTATAGGGCTGTTTTGATTAGTGTTTGAGGGTGTGTGGGCTGTTTTGGTGATTGTCGATTTATGGTGAAGGGAATAAGGGAAATATGGGTCGGCTTTTATAGAGGAATGAGAGTTAGAGTTTTCAAGGCTTTATGTGTGGTACAAAGGGGACAAGGTGAGGTAGCAAGGAACACATGTGTGGAGGGGAGGAGGGAAAGGTGGTGTATGGTGTTATGGTGATGATGTGGTTCGACTTGGAACCATAGAACTTACCTACTTGGTGAGACATGATTATGTGTATGATTTTGGAACATGGAAGAGATATTGTAGTATATGTGTTGCTTAGGTTTAAGTGTGGATTTGATTTGGTTAGTGTTTTGTTAGTTTTCGAACTAGGGAGGTTAAGGAATGATCGAATGGCTTCAATTGGTAGTACCTAGGGTATGAGATATTGTACGTTAGGGTTTAAAGATGTATCTAGGTTAGTTTAAGGTTTAGTGTAAGTATTTGTTAAGTAGCAAAATAATTTAGGGTTTGTTATATATTTTTATAGGTGTCGAATGGTATAGAAATGAAAAAGAAATTATGTGATGCTTAAAGGAGTTGGACCATGGCTTAATGGAGTTGTACTATGGTTTGTGAAATATAAAAATTATGTTTTTAGGGTTTTCTTAAGTTAATTTAATTATATGTAAATTTTATTAAGTTATAAAGTATATAAATGAGATTTTTGTATTTTGTGCATTAGACACTTGTACATTAGGTTTAGTGACTTGTACTTATAATTAATGAGTTTAAGAAATTTATTTTTAAAATTAAGGCATAAAGTATTTAGACAATGTGCTTTAAAATAAATATATTTAGGGTTAAAAATAGGATTTTTATTAATATTTAGCTTTTATGCATAAATGACTTGTACATTGTCTTGAAAGACTTGTACACTTATAATTTGTAAAAATATTTTATATATTAATTAAGATTTGTGAATTTAGTGCATAAAATCATGGTTTTGTGAAATTAAGGTTTTATCGGGAGTTAAAGTAGAATTAGGGTTTTTCGTGCTTTAGTAACTTATACATCAGTATTTTAGGGTTTAGTTTTTCATAAATGTTGTTATAATAGTTTAAGGTTTTATAGAAACTCTATTTGATAAGGAAC
Organism: Artemisia tridentata subsp. tridentata; assembly: GCA_021014915.2. Classification (NCBI taxonomy): domain Eukaryota; kingdom Viridiplantae; phylum Streptophyta; class Magnoliopsida; order Asterales; family Asteraceae; genus Artemisia; species Artemisia tridentata. The sequence continues at coordinate 370,858,186 of CP139506.1, read as the reverse complement.
GTTTAATTTATACGTACGTTAACGAATTAGCGTAAAGTGACAAATGAGATATCGTAAAGTTTTCATAGTTGTCATGTGAAAATGTTTATATGAATAAACATTAAATAGGTTAGGGTTGGGTTGTGTGAGAGCACATTTATCGAGGATGTGAGCTACGTCACATTAGATAGTAGTTATGATCAGATAATAAATAAATAAAAAAAATTATACGTAGAAAAGGATAAGTATAGTTTATTACAAGGTGAAATTTTACCAGTGGTTACAGACTTGGTCAGAGGGATGACCAAGTCTTTGATGCCAAGGAGTTCTAGACATATAGCAAGAAGAAATACAATTATTAGAAACAATCTTACATGCAGAATCAACATCAAACATATACAATCCATTGCATTGTTTACCAATCCCTACATTCTTTTTTATTTGTAAATCCTGAATATAACACTTAGATTCATCAAAACCAACAAACAACTTACTGTCTCTAGCAATCTTATGAACATACAATAGACTGTCTGTGTACTCAGGAACAACTAAGACATCATACAAAGTAATATCATTATTGATTTTTAAATCGCCAATTTTAGTAATCAGAGCCTGAGTACCATTTGGATGACCTACTATAAGACCAAGATTGGAAATATCAACAACATTAACTAGAAATTTTGCAGATACAGTCATATGTTGGTTTGCTCCAGAATCAACAATCCAACTAAGACTAATATTCTCAATTAAAAAATTTGTATTTCTATTGAAATATTTTTTGAAATTCAGATTAAACTTAACACTTCCATTAAAAAAGTTCCCAGAGAAACATTTACCTGCCATATTGGCATTAGCAGAAGAGACAGAGTTATCATTAAGAATACTCATAAGTCTAACCATCTGTTCATTAGAAAAAGACACAGGAGAGTTGCTAGGTCTATTATCAGTACCATGATTAACATTATCAGCAGAAGCATTATTACTAGTAACAGGCTTAACATTAACATTAAAATTCCTTTTAACATAACCAGCAGGATAACCAACAAGTTCATAACATCTATCAATAGTATGACCAATCTTATTACAATTAGTGCACTTAAGATTAGGATTAGGTCCTCTTTTGTTAGAATTATTACCAGAAGTAGAATTAGAACCTTTATTGTAATTGTTATTATTATTAAACCTTTTCTTATTATCAAAAAACTTTGATGCAAAAGCAGAAGTATTAGGTTTAACAGAACCTGTCCCAGATGAATAATTCCTATGGGATTCTTCCCCTGAGACAACAGAAAAAACAGTTTTAACAGATGGTAAAGGATCTCTTGTTAAAATATTACTTCTAATAGACACATAGCTTTCATCTAGACCCATAAGAAACTGCATTAACCTGATAAGATGATTATGATTTTCAAAATGTTTTGCAGCATTACAAGTACATGCAGGTAAACTAATCATAGAATCAAATTGTTTCCACAAAGAATTTAGATTGTTATAATAATCAGCAAGAGAGGATCCATTCTGACTCAAAGAATTAATGTTTTTATGTATTTTAAACACTGCAGAACCATCAACTTTATCATATGTGTCTTTCAAATCATTCCACATTTCATAAGCAGTCTTAGAATATATAGCACCAACAAATAATTCTGGACTCAAAGAATTCAAAATCCAAGTAACAACAACAGAGTTACAAGTGTCCCATTGATTAGCAAGTCCAGGATTAGAATCATCTCTTTTACAAGTTCCATCTATAAATCCAAGTTTATTATGATTCCTTAAAGCAAACGTCATAACAATACTCCATATTTTATAATTTTCAGTTCCAGTCAGTTTAACAGATACAATAGGAGTACCACTAGTATCATTAGGATGTAAATACAAAGAATCACCAAAAGAAAGCTTTAAATCAGAAGAAGAACCAATTTCAGCTTCCTTTTGTTTATTGTTATCTGTATTAGGATTAACATTATCACCAGCCATAATGAACACACAGAAAGAAACAAACTATAATAATCAAATAAAACAGACAAAGAAACAGATAATCAACAAATAACTCCAAACTCCTTCAATCACAAATAACCACCAATCCCAAATCAATCTCCAGAAACTATACTAACCTATCTCCGTCAATCTAAACAGAAATAAAGAAAAAAAATAAACTCACACCCATGATACAACAAGTACCAAGTCTGAGGACTGGGGTAAACCAGAGCAGGTATTCGTACCACTCATAAGGTGGCAAATCAAGATGTTAGTTTACCCGTTTGCACCCTCACAACTCAAATACTGTTAATCTTAAAGAAGAAGGATACTTACAGTGCAATAGCAGCGGAAAGAATATAGAACCAATCACAATATACAAGGAAGACAGGGTAGGAGAGAAGACTAACAGAACACGGGGAGAGCACAGCGGAGAGAAAGAATAGAATCCAATGAAACCTTCACTTAGGGTTTCAGTTAGATCCAATACAAGAACACGCACCAGCCTAACACGAAACCTTCACTTAGGGTTTCGAATAGACTAAAACAACAACACCCAAATCAACCAGCAACACCCAATCCACAGGTCGCCAAAACGTACCCCGAACAGAATTAGACCACCAGGACCTTTAAATCAACAAAACCCCTAAATAATGCAAATTAGGGTTTACGAAAAAAAAGGTAAATCGGGCCTACAGCTCTGGTACCATGTAAGAAGGTATCAATTTCAGAGTATAAACAGCCACACAGTAGAGCAATAGTCGGCGGGATTAATCCTAGCCGAGTGTTTATTAATCAATATTGAGTTCAATACACAAATGTTTGTCTTGTGAGATAAAGAACTCACTAAGGAACCATAAACGATTACAAGATAAAAAGATGATCAAGATATCAGTGAAAAAGAGATGGTGGCTGTAGAGTGATTAGGTTTTTTGTTATCTTCTAATGACAGGATAGTGGGGCGATATATAGCCAAAAATGTATCACTTTAGTCCTTGGTCTTCTATCAACTTTACACTCAGCATACACCTTTCCTCTTCAGCTAAAAACAACTTTCATTTGCCCAGAATAAGTCCCTTAACTTTATTCACTACAAAATAAGACAAAACACTAGAAAAGATAATAAGCACTAGATAAGCTACAAACAGATTAGAGATATAAAAGAACTACTTATTTGAACAGTTAGGATCAACATTCTTGATCACCAAACTTATGTTTAGAAACCAATAATCAAAACCAAGCATGTTTAGGTAAACATTAAACACCCGGATTATAAAAGACTCGACAGTTTAAACAGTTTGTCCTTTGGAAATATCTTGAATTGTAGACGGTAACCTATTTTGCTAAGTTTGGATATGGTAATGTACTTCATAATCTTTCAATCCATCATTGCTATACTTGTTCGATTATTCTTGAATTGTTAAACATACGACGAGCTTTCTGGCTTGGGACAAATATGATAATGCATTCATAGATACTTATGGACAAACCCAAAAGTCATCGGTACTGATAATTCAATTCTAGCATATACACATAAGTTTCTTTCATACATATGTAACATTGTTGGTTGTTTTCAAATTTTACATACTCATATATACTTTCTTTCCAACATCAATTAGCATACAATCTTTCTTGCGCATCTACAAATCAAAATTGACTTTGCTTCAAACCTTTATCTGAACTTACAACCAAATTGTTGTTTTATTTAACTTTGGACATTTATTAGACAAGCTAAACAATAACTAAAACATAAGTTTATTAGGCAATAGATAGTTGGCCCAAGCCCGACTTGTGGGTTGGGTCCATTAGGGTTTCTCCTTTGTACTCTATATATATTGATCAATAATAAAGTATAATCTACGGGGAATTATGTAATCCAACATGGTATCAGAGCGGGTCTGATCCTCAGACCTAGGTGGCCACCCGTCAAACCCAAACTGCCGCCAGTTTACATCAAAACCTAATAACCTTTGGAAGATTAGTAGCTTAATCTGATTGGAAGATGAATATGCATAAGTTTAGTGGGCCGGTGATAATTATTTGCATTTGTGATCGTTTTGGAATTTTAGATCTGTACTTCTTGATGCTATATATTTTGGGCTCACTTTTCGACTGCTACTCTGGTCCGATTTGATTTTGATTATATCTGGTTATGGTTTGTTAAAAGAAAAAAAATAATATAGTGTTTTATTGTTTGTTTGTTAGTCGATTGTTCGTACGGCTTTGTTACCAGTCGACTAAAGTTGATCGTTGGTACCAGTCTCTAAAGTCGAACGTTGGTACGGTTTTGTTACCAGTCGACTTAGCCGACCGTTGGTACCAGTCGACCGTTGCTACGGTTTTATTACGAGTCGACTAAAGTTATGTTTTTTTCCCCTTTCTTGTCTAGTTTTTTTTTCTTTCTTGTGTAGTCTAACATGGTATCATGAGCAAGTTCGGTCCCGCGACCTATTAGGCCGTCATGAGCCGTCACTTCTAGACCACCCCGTCAACCCTAGCCTAAATCACGCTTTACCGCCGACAGTTATGTCACTCGCAAACATACACATACGAATGTGGAGATGGATGTTGATTGGAGGAGAAGTCAGTGGGTCGGTAGCTTTTACTCTCGATATTGCGGTTTTGTATGTTCGTTTGTCAATATATTTGTTCAAGGAAGTTTTGTTTTCTTTGCAAGAATTTGATTGGATGATTCTCTTGATGATCTAGTAAGTGGGACGGTGGACATATATTTACTTTGGCACATAATGATTTACTACATCATAAACATATTTGCTTATTTGAAGATGCCTATCGAAGGATTTGTTTGGTTTGCTGATTTAGGTTTTCACAAAATAAATAAATAAATAATAATTGTTTTGTTATTTGTTTGTTAGTCGATTGTTCGTACGGATTTGTTACCAGTAGACTAAAGTTGACCGTTGTTAGTTTGGTACCAGTACCTGATGATGTACCCTCCTAACGGGTCGAAGGACTCCCCTTCGAGCCTGTAGAAAGCCCTCCCTTCGGAGGCCCAGGTTAATCTTCTAACACGTTTCATTGGCGTAAAACCATTCGCCTGCGAACTGGTTACCATGTGGGAATCCGCCAATCGAAGCCCTAAGCCCTTCGGGGTATTCCTGACGAAGGGACTAGCACGAAGGACCATCCTGACCTGGTCAAACCCACGTCTCCTCTTCCCTTTGGCTTTCCCTCCAAAACATAGATCGTGGGCTACAAAGCCCTAGCGGTTACCACTTTCCATGGGACGCCCCCATGATCTCCGAACAATGTGAAACCGCCCACTATGTCCTATTTCTCCCCTATAAATAGCATAGTCGGGCCAAAAACTAAGTAAGTTAACTTCACTCTCTAAATTTACGACCTACATTACCATTACACATACTTACTCGCACGCCGGAGGTGGTTCGCAGGGTCCAACCCCTGCGCAATCACTTAACGTAGTGTCTTCGTATTTCTTATTTTCAGGTTAAGAACAAGCTTGGCGCAATCTCAACACCCCATTATTCCTTTGATCACCATCGAAGGCTTGGTTGGCAAATATTTGTTCAATCAGTGGCGCCATCCGTGGGACCGCTACAATTGGTCTCGTTAATTCCGAGCTTATAACCTATCAACTAATCTCACTATTATTCCGGCATGGATCAAGGAAGAGAAGATACTCCCCCACCGGGTTTCTCTACCTTAACACCAATACCAACCGACGACCCTAACAACCTTCCCCCAATAACCGCCTCCACCTTCACAACACGTTCTCACCCAGAAATCACAACCAACAATCATGCTTCGACATCAGCCAACCCATAACCTGTCATTAGCCCAGCCTTTGTCGAAGCCAACCACGAAGTGTTGGAAACCCTTTTAAGGGCTCATAACAGACAAGTCAGGAATGCTGAGGTGCGAAGGGAGTTGGAATACTCGAGTGATGAGTATGATGAAGAAATGGAGATGGAACCTAGGCCTCCGACCCAAGGGCCAACCCTATCGGCCTTAAGAATTGGGTCTCCAATTGGTCGAAGGCTAAGCAAAAGGTCCGTTGGTTTCTAAGGAGTCCCCGAGAGGGCTCCGACAAGAAGAGAAGGGGCGGTTACCGAAGGCTCTAACGGTAGGAGCCAGCTTAGGTAAGAAAGGGGGGTGACTTTGCCTCCCTTGCTAGCAGCTCATCTTGGAAGGACTGAAGCTGGGGTGCCGTTGCAGCCTTCTCACGCATCAGGCGTAGAAGGCAATCCGTCTACAATTAATATGGGAGGAAATCTTCCTCCCAATGGTATGTACCCCTCATTCCAAACTCAGTCTTATCCTCAAAATTTATATCCTCCAGTAAATGGACAGCCTAATAACCCAAGCTTCCCCCAAAATTATGGGAGCATGCCCTTCGGCCATCCTATGGCGTACCCTCCGTACGCCATGGGAAACAGTTCCCCGTTTTCCATGAATACACCTTATCAGTCCTACCCAGGCCAGACTCCTATGGAAATGCCCCCAAACAGCAATCCATACAATACTGTCCCCATGTACGCACCACCTTATAATTGTCTATATTCAGACCCAATGGGTTCAGATACACCTTTTGTTAGATGGATAGAAGATTACCCATTGCCTGATGGGTTAAAAATGCCTTCACATGTCGGGACTTATAATGGGAAGGGGGATCCGGACAATTTCTTACACTTGTTCGAAGGGGCTATCAAGATGCAAAAGTGGGTTATGCCGGTGGCCTGTCATATGTTTACATACACCCTACGGGATTCTTCTCGTATTTGGTGGAATGGGCAAAAGCCCGGTAGCATCGTCAACCTTGATGATCTCAAAGCTAAGTTCCGGTCACACTTCAGTCAGCAAAAGAAGTTCACAAGGACTCATTTAACGGTGCACAACATCAAACAAAAAGATAACGAAAGCACCAGGGCCTTCGTTACTAGGTACACCGATGAGACTTTGCAAATTTTGGGTCTTCATGAAGATCAGCGTATTTCTGGTTTCGTACATGGCCTTCGGAATCGGAGTTTGGTGGAATTCTTGTCCACTGACCTTCCGACAACTTACAAGGGGTTGACCGAAAAGACGTATACTTGGATCGAAGCAAAAGAGGTGTCCACTAATGGGGCTCCGATAGATAAAGATAGCAACAACAAGTTTTCGAAGCATTCTTCGTGGGAGGGGTCCAAGAACAAGAACAAGAACAGAGATAGGTTTTCTCCGTACAATAAAGGCCCCAACCATGGTTTGTTAAGCAGTCTATCGAAGTCTCCAAAGGAAATACTTGCTACGGAGAGGGCAGCCAAAACCTTCGAGGCGCCTCCCCGTATGACAAGTAAGGGCAAAAACAGGGATACCAGCAAATACTGTCACTTCCACGAAGACAATGGCCATGATACGAACAGTTGCAGGGAACTAAAGAAACAAATTGAAGAGGCCGTAAGATCTGGGCAATTGGCACACCTGGTAAAAGGAATCAAGAAAGGCAAAGAAAAGATGACTGACACTCAAATGGCCAAAGATACTAACCCTACCGAAACCCCCATACTAATGATACATCGAAACGAAACCACTTCGAAAAGGAAGGTACCAGAGCCGGAAGAAAACGAGGTAAGGGAAATAACGTTTTCCCCTATCGCAGGCAGGATCCATTCGAATGATCCGGTGGTTATCAAAGTCCTAATCTTTAGCCAAGAAATAAGGGGAGCTTACATGGACTGCGGAAGCCCTTGCGAAGTCATATATGAACATTGCTTTCGAAAGCTTTCGCCTGCGGTCAGGTCTCAAAGGGTTGACTCAAAGATGCCTTTAGTAGGGTTTTCTGGCGAACGCTCGTGGCCTCTAGGAGAAGTTCCGCTGGAAATAACAATCGGAGAAGGCAGGATTGCAAGGACAGAAACCCTCATGTTTACTATCGTAAGGTCCAATTCTCCTTACAACTTGTTGATAGGGAGGACCGCCATGCAAAAGATGGGTATAGTAGTCTCCACTATACATGCAGCGGTGAAATTTCACACACCCAACGGAATAGGGACGGTATTTTCTGAGCACAGCCCGAAGGATAGCAAGAAAAAAAGGGAAGGTTCTAAAAAACCTCCGAATGATGTTATTAGGAGTACGGATGTCGAAGAAGATATCGTCACAAAAAAGCATCATGCAAAACGAAGAGTGGTAGGCGAAGAGCGATCTCCAAATAGTTCCACAACAGACTTGAAGAAGCTACACAAAGCCGAGGGGAAGGTCCTCGAAGGGACACATTCTAGGAACACCAGAACTCCTCAGGCTCCGATGACTGATGACAAGCTCTACGACAAGGAATATCGACTCAAGGGGTTCAAACCCATTAAGTCAACGAAGCAAGGAGTCAAAGCCAACCCTTCGAAGTTCAAAGCAGCTATTGACCTACCAGCTCCAAGATCATTGAAAAGACGTGATAGTCCAAGCTCCATCAAGAGTCAGACATCCGCAGAAGTCCTCAACGAAACACCTTCCGGACACAGCCAAAATGGAGAAACTCCCTTAACAGCAACGGAGGGATGGAAATTATACACTGACGGAGCCTCAAGCTCCGATGGTTTCGGAACAGGTTTAATCCTAATTAATCCGGAGGGAAAGGAGTACAGTTATGCACTACGTTTTGAATTCAAGGCCACAAAAAATGAAACAGAGTACGAAGCCTTGCTGGCTGGCCTTCGACTCGCGAAGGGCATGGAGGTTCATGACCTCTCCATCTTCGTAGGCTCACCTTCAGTCACTAGTCAAATCAAGGGTTTTTACAGAGCAAGGCAGCCAATAATCAAGGAATACTTGAACGAAGTTAAAAAGCTCCTTCAGGGTTTCGAACGACACAAAGTGACAAATGTCCACATGAGCCAAAACAAAAAGGCGGAGGCCCTAATCAAATTAGCATCGACTGCTTTCGCTCATCTACCCAGCGAGGTTTTATTGGAAGTATTGGCCACCAGGTCAATTGCACGAAGTGAAACCTTTGATGAAGGCTCCAGCTGGATAGCACCAATAAAAACGTACTTGATAAGCGGCATTTTGCCCGATAATTCAAAGTCGGCACGAAGAATCAAAGTCAAAAGTCCCCAGTACAGGCTCATAGGCAATAATCTCTACAAAAGGCGTCTTTCATCTCCTTGGCTTCGTTGTGTCGAATTAAAACAGGCTTCGAACATTCTCTACAACGCTCATGAAGAATTTTGTGGAAGACACACAAGCCCTAGAGACATCGCCTCGAAGGTAACAAAATGGGGTTATTACTGGCCATCCGTACTAGAAGACGCAAGGGAAGCAATCAGAACATGCATGGTATGTCAGACACACTCCAAAGCCCGGAAACCATTAGAGTATGATGCGACATCTAGCATGACAGTAAGGCCCTTCGGTCAATGGGGAGTCAGCATAATCGGACCCCTACCATTAGCTCCCGGAGGGGTACAATTCTTGGTCATAGCCATCGATCATTTCACCAAGTGGGTCGAGGCCAAGCCGTTGGCATCAACAAAAGGAAAAGATGTGGAAGAGTTCATGTGGGAGCACATAATTTTCAGATTTGGAATCCCACAAGTTATCACCTCTTACGAAGGGCCACACTTTGCCGAAGGAGTGTTCCATTCTTTCTGCAAAAGCCTGAATGTGAAGCAAAGGTTCGTTTGTATTGACAAGGATATTGTCACCGAAATCGAGATGAAGCTAGGGCAATATCAGCATAAGTGGGCAGACAAACTTCCCAAAGCCTTGAGGGCATATAGGAAGTTGTCCTTCGAATAAAAGCTAACAAAACCAAGTGAAAGAGCCCAGCGTCAAAGGAGAATTAGTGTAGCAAAAAGACATAGAAGCTCGAAGGGCAGAAGCAAAAAATGTCGTGAACAAGTTTGGACATGACGCCAACTCTCGTAAGTCTTACATATAAGAACTTACCTTTCTTTAAAAAACACTTAGTTGTTTTCAATTTCATGTAACGCAGTCTTCTCACATGGGAAAGAAGCATTAATGGTAGGTGTCTAGTGTTCATTTCTTCAAATGATGTAATCCTCCCTACCCACTTAATGCTATAACATGTTTCCCTCAAAATCTCTTGTTTCGTTTTATACAACATAGATTTGTTCAGCCAAGTACTTTACAAGTTTCAATGTCGAAGGATGAGGCAAGGCACATGTCTTGTATAACATTAACATCCATTACAATTCACATTAACTTTCCTATGAAGTCTTAGGGTATTAAAAGCCCTCTGTAACTTAAGGATAAAGACGGAGTGGGTCGCGACCCTCTGTCGCAGTCAAATTATACGATTGCATAAAATCTTGGTCCAAAATACACACAATAAGGTTATAACCTTAGGTTGTATGTTTACGTTCTTGTAATGAGCGTAAGAGAAGATAAGCATGGCATTAAAAAAGGAGAGTATTCCTCCAAATTAAGATTCATAAAGACTACGCACAGGCGTAGCTATCATCAAAAGAGATAATTGTTTAAAGTTATGGGACGAAGCCCAGACAAACTATTCCAACAGGCACACACCTGATAAAAGCACGATAAATTGTCTTAAACAAAGGCACCAGCCTTTAAACATAACCAAATTGTTTTAAAGGGTACACGCCACCCTTATAGACTAAATTACTGCCAACATAGCAGCCTTCATTTGCTGATAGAAGAGTTTGGGTCTTCCAGATGAGTCGCAGACTTGGGTTTCTCAGACAAGGTTCTTTTAGTTGGAGACGGAGGCTGTATGCTCTTGGGTTTTTTAGAAAGGAGATCTTCGATGGAGGCTGAAGGATCTTGTTGCTTCGGCAAGGAATATAAATATTCAGATGAAGGCTCGGTCACCCGAGTATCTAATTAGCATTTCTATAGCTCGTAGGCTTATCTATATTAGCTTAGTCATATTAATATTAGTATTAGTTGTATCTATATTTGTGGAGTGGGTCGGGGCTTTCCCCTCTGTCAGCTCGCTCCACAGTCCACTAGGGACATAATATGTAGTAGTATATATACCCCTTCCCACACATGGGAAGGGTTGGACCTTTTCAATCTAATATTACACAAGTTCCTTTCTCTCACTAAAAGGCTCCCATTTCTCTCTCTAAAACATCTTCCATTCGATCCAAACAAGCCACAAGCTAGTGATTCATGCATTGTGAATACCCTACAATTGGTATCAAGAGCCATGGTTAGGTCCATGAGAGTTGGTATTCACGAATTTGTGTAGTTTGTGAGGTGTTTTACTTTTGGGTCGATTTGGAGTTTTCAAGATTTTTTCTTTTCGGTTTGATTAGTAGCATACGTTTCATTTTGTGTTTTTGTTTAGTGATTAGAGGTTGTCTTATATTGTATTTGTGTAGTTCTTTAAGTTTTTCTTGGTTAGATTTGTTTAGATTTGTAGTTTTCTTTAAGTTTTGGTTCGGTTTGTTTAAGTAGCATAAATTTCATCTTTGTACTTTGTTTAGTGATTAGAAGTTGGTTTTCTTTGTACTTTCTAGATTAAGAATAGTATTAGAGTGGTATTTAGTGTTTGGATTCACAGATCTAAGAACGGTGTGGTGATTTTGAGAAAATTCGTGGGTTGTAGTTGTGTTGTTCTTGGCAGCGGTTTGTCTGTTTTGGACGATTATTGGACTCGGTTTGTGTCAATTCTTGGACACGGTTTGTCCTTTTACTCGTTTAGGCTAAAGGACAAAAGGCAGTGAAAGTGACGTGCCTGGGAGTTTGTGTCCACTCGGTTTGTCCCTGCTGTGCGTACTCGGTTTGTCCCTGCTGTGCATACTCGGTTTGTGTAGACTCGGTTTGTCTCCGAAGAATTTACTCGGTTTGTGTTAATTTACTCGGTTTGTGTGTCTACTCGGTTTGTCCCAGCTACGTAGACTCGGTTTGTCTCTAAGGATTTTACTCGGTTTGTATCTACTCGGTTTGTCCCAGCTTTGTGTAGATTCGGTTTGTGTAGACTCGGTTTGTCTCTAAGAATTTACTCGGTTTGTGTAAATTTACTCGGTTTGTGTGTCTACTCGGTTTGTCCCAGCTACGTAGACTCGGTTTGTCTCTAAGGATTTTACTCGGTTTGTACCTACTCGGTTTGTCCCAGCTGTGTACTCGGTTTGTGTAGACTCGGTTTGTATAGACTCGGTTTGTCTCTGTGGAATCTACTCGGTTTGTATCTACTCGGTTTGTCTCTCAGACTTGTATGCGGTTTGTGTCTTGGTGATTTTAGAAATTCCCGCGAAAGATTCGATTTCTCGGTTAAATCACAAGATCAGTAAAATCCCGTAGTTACTATGGCTACCACATCAAGTACATCATCAGATGATATTCAAGCAGCAGGATCTGATACTCGTCCACCTATGCTGGATAGGACGGATTATGAGTCTTGGGCACAACGAATAAGACTTTACTGCTTGGGAAAAGAAAATGGTGTTAATATTCTTAAGTCAATTGACGAAGGACCTTATCAGATGGGCACCACCAGAGATGTTGTTACAACTGGTGAAGATGGGACTGTAACTTTGGGCATTGATAGACCTAGAAACTATAATGATCTTAATGAAGAAGAAAAGAAGAGGTATGATGCTGATATTAGAGCCTCAAACATAGTCATTCAAGGTCTTCCAAAGGATGTATACAAGCTCATCAATTTTAACACTGAAGCCAAGGCTGTGTGGGACAACGTTAAAATGTTGTTGGCAGGGTCAGAACTCACAAAGGAAGATCGTGAGTCACAGCTGTATGATGAGTTCGAGCACTTCAAAATGAACCCAGGAGAGAATGTCACAGATTACTATGTGAGATTTCATAAGTTGGTGAATGATATGAGGATGATCAGAATGACTATGCCCAATATCCAACTTAACTCAAAGTTTGTGAACAACATGACTCCTGAATGGGACAGATTTGTTACTGCCGTCAAACTCAACAAAGGTTTAAGGGAGACTAACTATGAACAGCTTTATGCTTACTTGCAACAACATGAGAAGCATGCTGCCTATGATCGGGTGCTGAGAGAAAAGTTGAATCCTTCAACTACAAATGACCCACTGGCCTTCATAACAAATGTACAACCAACAATCCAATCATCATCCAGTCCAAGCTATCACCAACTTCACTCACAAGTACCTGCTATGAGTTCACAACTTGACTCAGGCTACTCTCAGACCAACAAAATGATTGATAACCTTACCAATCAAGTTTCTCTACTGGTACAACAGTTTCAAGCATCACTCCCACAGACCAACAATCAGTTAAGAAATTCTTCCAACCCACGCAATCTAGCAATGGTGGAGGATGGGAAAATTGTGGTTCAGAATGTGCAAGGGAGAGCTGGTAGAAACATGGGTCGAGGTTTGGTGCAGAATAGAGCAGGGAATGCCAATCAGGGGCAAGGGAAACAGATCAAGTGTTATAATTGTGGGGGGCTTGGACACATTGCTAGAAACTGCAATCAACCTAAACGTCCTCAGAACTCAGATTACTTCAAAGACAAGATGCTGTTAATGCAAGCTCAAGAAAATGGAGCTGTATTGGATGAGGAAGAGTTATTATTCTTGGCAGGAGATGGAGGAAATACTTTTGACGAAGATGTGGATGAGAAACCTGTTCAGGATCTAGCACTTAATGATCCTAACATCTTCAAGGCAGATGACTGTGATGCATTTGACTCTGATGTGGATGATGAACCTACTGCTCAAACAATCTTCATGGCTAACTTGTCTTCCCTGGCCTCATCTCGTCAAGCTGATCCTTCTAATGCATCTGTGATATCTGAGGTACTAAAAATTTATGACACATATAATATTGTCGAGGGACAACAGATTCCCGAAGAAGTACATCAGGCAGTTGTTTCTGACTCAAGTGATGTTGATATGGAAAATAGCAATATTGTCTCATATGAACAGTATTTGAATAGCAACAACTCTCCTGATGTATCAAATGGTGAATCCTTTGTCAATAATGATATGTGTGCTATGAGTAATGTATGTGCCTTAGATAATGCGGGTTGTGTAGATAATGCATGTGCGTACCATGAGAACAAATTGCCTGTCCCTGATGATAACTTGATCACTAGACTAAACATCTATAAAGAACAAGTTGCTATGTATGAACAGCGTGCTAAGTTTGAGCTTAATGATCGTGAGCAGAAATTAGAAGGTCAAATGAGTACACTTATTAAAGAGTCTAGAGTGCGAGAAGAAACATTAAAATTAGAGATGAGTTCTTTGAAAAGTCAACTAGAAGAGTCTGTCAAACAGAAACAGGAAGCACAAAAGTGTGTAACCACACTTAAGCAAGAATTCAAACAAAAAGAAACAACTCTTTTAAATGATTTCTCTAGACTCAAGACGTTAAAAAATAAGCTTGAAGATAAGTTGTACACACAAAATCAAACTATACAAACTGCTCAAATGATTCATAAGCACAGAAAGTTGAGTGATAAGCACAGTAAAATCATGATAGGTGAACCTAAGTCAACCATCCTTAGGGACATGCAAGTACTTCAACCAGCCCTATATGATGGTAATGTGATGCTTAAGCATATTCATGACCAACCTGAGCATATCTACACTGATGAAGAGGATGAGTTGAGTGATAAAACGAGGGAAAAAATGAATGTGAAAATGAGGGATCCCGAGTGCATAGCCAGACGAATAATAATCAAACCCCATGATTATTATGAAGAAAATCGTTTGACTGTGTTTGCTCCTCAAAAGAAGTTAACACCTGAGCAGATATTTTGGAAACAAGATAATGAAAAACTTAAGGTAGAAAAACTTAAGGCCAACACCCCCCTCATTAGAAAAGTTGCGTCCATAACGGTGTATCCTCCCAATACACCTAGGAATTTGGTGCCTTTGTCTCTTCCCACTGAATGCAAAACCTTTATTAGCTTATATGTGCTTTGGCAACTGTTTGCTGATTTCGATAATACATGTAAGAAGAGAATCACACCCACTGGCATTACTGAGGGGGAAAGGTGTTTTGAACATGCAAAAAGGTGTTACTTAACTGAGGTCATGCCATTCTTTAAACTACTTAAAGAACACTTTGAAGGGTTGCAAACTGCCCTTAAAGCTGAAATAAATGAAATGAAAGTAGTGTTTAAAGATATGGAAAATGAGGTGAATGAACATGCAATAGAACTTAAGAGTCGAGAGATTGAAAGAAAAAACATACTCATTACTAACGACAACTTGATTGCTAAATGTATTGCACAAGATGTATTTTACACTGTCACTGATTCTGCATTGTCTGCTTGTCAATTTAATGAGTATGCTATTGCGTTAAATGTCACCCAGAATCGTGTTGTTGAGCTTGAGGGGGAGAATTTGAAATTGCTTGAAAAAATTCAAAATGACGACCATGATAACATGGTTAAACATTTTTCGAAACTAGAAGTTGATTATCTGAACTTGCAACTTAAACATCAACACTTAGAAGAAAAATGCAAAATATCAAATGTCAAGACATCCACGGATGCTCCTGAGTTTGATACATATTTTGAATTAAGCAAACGTGATGAAACAATTCAAGCTCACACGAACACGATTCGACTGCTGAGGGCCCAAATTGCCCAATTGAAATCCAACAAGTGTGAAGTATATGGCACCAATAAACCTTCGTCTTCAGATTCTCAGAATTTTCAATATCAAAACACCATAAATAAGCTACATTATGAAAATGAGTGTTATCGAGAAGAAAATTCAAAGGTTAAACAACATTTCAAAGAGTTATATGATTCTATTAAAGTTACAAGAAGCAATCATAATGATCAAATAACCTCTTTGTCAAATGAAATTGAGAATCTTAAGGCTCGGGTGAAAGGTAAAATGCCATGCACCACTTGTAATTGTGATGCACCAAAGGGTACTGATAGTAAAAAGTATGATGTTGATGTTGGGCGTATTCCGTTTAAGCTTAGAAATAACAGCCTTGCCCATCAAACATATCTCGATCATCTTAGAGAAGGCCTTGACACACTTCGTGAGATAGTTGAAGAGGATAGGAATGATAAGCCACTCGATCAAGCAGTTGTCTATGCATGCAAACTCACGAAAAGGATTCAGGAAAACTTAGAATATGCCATAGGCTCAATTCCTAAGTTTAGAGGCCATAGAGATAGATTTGTTGCATCATCATCTAATGTTGTGAACAAGCATGTAGCCTTTGATCTACCACCCAAAACATCAGAACCCAACACATCATTATCAGGAAGGCATGTGACAGAAAAACAAACTAATGTTGCCTTCGATACTTCTACAGGAGTAAAAAGTGACACACAAGCTAGCGGGTCAAGGTCTAAAGGAAATGAAAGAAAGGATATGACTGCGCCAGCTAAGAATGTTCACTTGAAGAATGTAGAAGTCCAACCTAGGAACAATAAGTTTACAATGAGTAGGATGAATCGTGTTGATTCTAGTATCAAAAGTACTGTAATTAATTCGAATTCTAATGCTATCTGTAAAACATGCGACAATTGTTTAATTTATGCTAATCATGATGAATGTGTTGTGTCTTTCCTGATGTCTTCTGCATCATCCCACGTTAAGAATGGTAGGATAACGGAAACATGCAAAAAGGTTTGGAAAGCAACAGGAAAAACATTTGCTAGCATAGGCTATCAATGGAGACCCACTGGAAGGAAATTCAATTTAGGAAAACAGTGCACGTTACCTAAAATGAATAAGCATAAAATTGTGAAAGTTAAGGAATGGAGACCCACTGGAAGGAAATTCAATTTAGGAAAACAGAGACCATTACCTAAAATGAATATGCATAAAATTGTGAAGAATAAGGAATGGAGACCAACTGGTAGAATCCTGCCTTTAGAATCACAATGCCTTCCATCTAGGTCTTGTCCTACCTCTAGTTCTGTCTCCTCAGCAAAGACAGTAGCATCTGTGAAATCTGTGGCTTCTGAATATGTATGTGCTGACCAAATGGACCCCAATTGCACGTGGGGATCCACATTTTTCAGTTATCCATTGTTGTCTGGTTTCAAATGCAGGTCGTACAAATCGTCCTGTGGTATTTGGACTCAGGCTGCTCAAAACATATGACTGGGGATCGCTCACGGCTCAAGAACTTCGTGAAAAAGTTTATCGGGACAGTTAGATTTGGGAACGACCACTTTGGTGCTATTATGGGTTATGGAGATTATGTGATTGGTAACAGTGTAATCTCAAGGGTATATTATGTGGAAGGACTAGGACACAATCTGTTTTCTGTGGGTCAATTTTGTGATTCAGATCTGGAAGTGGCTTTCAGAAAGCATACATGTTTTGTCAGAGAATTGGATGGTTTAGATCTCCTCAAGGGCAGTCGGGGCACCAATTTATACACCATCTCAATTGAAGAAATGTTGAAGTCCTCTCCAATATGCTTGCTTTCTAAAGCCTCTAAAACAAAATCATGGCTGTGGCATCGTCGTTTGAACCACTTGAACTTCGGTACCATAAATAATCTTTCCCGTAAAGATCTTGTTAGAGGGATGCCCAGACTGAAATATGAGAAAGATCATCTCTGCTCTGCATGTCAACTGGGTAAAAGCAAGAAACAAACCCACAAGCCTAAAACCGTCAACACCAACTTGGAAGTTCTTCACACCCTCCACATGGACTTGTGCGGTCCAATGAGAATACAAACCATAAATGGAAAGAAGTATGTTCTGGTGATAGTAGATGATTATTCTCGGTTCACATGGGTAAAGTTTTTGAGAACCAAGGACGAAACTCCAGAGGTTATCATTAAACTGATAAAACAGCTGCAAGTAAGGCTAGATAAAACTGTCAGAATCATTCGCACAGATAATGGTACTGAGTTTGTTAACCAACAACTCCGTAATTTCTATGAAAGTATTGGCATCACGCATCAGAAAAGTATCCCTCGCACGCCTCAACAGAACGGGGTGGTTGAACGAAGGAACCGTACTCTGGTGGAGGCTGCAAGAACCATGCTTATATTTTCAAAGACACCGATGTTTCTCTGGGCAGAAGCTATAGCAACAGCATGTTACACTCAAAACCGATCCCTAATTCATCCGGTTCATGAGAAGACTCCCTTCGAGTTAATTCATAACAAGAAACCAGATCTTTCCTTTCTGCGTGTGTTTGGTGCTCTTTGCTATCCAACTAATGATAGTCAAGACTTGGGAAAGTTAAGAGCTAAAGCAGATATAGGTATTTTCGTTGGATACGCACCTGACAGTAAAGGGTATCGAATCTACAATAAAAGGACCCGTAAAATCATGGAAACCATTCATGTTACGTTCGATGAGCTGAGTGAGCTACCTGTTTCAGGACAAATCAGTTCTGGACCCGATCTTCACCTTTTGTCTCCTGGACCCATTAGTTCAGGACTTGTACAGAATTCCACGCCTGCAGATTCTTATGTGCCTCCTACATGTGAGGAGTTGAAGAAGTTATTCGATCCTATGTTTGATGAATACTTTGAGCCAACGAATGGAACCATCCCGAGTGAACCAGATATAATTCCTATGGATGAGGTTCAAGCCCCACAAGGCTCAGAAGGCCCTGCAGCTTCAGTATCAGTCAGTCACAATGCTCCTGCTGCCAGTCAATCGCCTTCGTCATCAAACACTCAAACTTCTCCAGTAATGCAAGAATCTTCAGATAATAATCCTTTGGGAGTTAATCCTTTTGCTCCTGTTGAAGAGGCTCCTTTTGAAAACATATTTGCTCCTGAACATTCATCAGACACATCCTTACCTGAGGAACACAGCACTGCTACATCTGTTCATAACCATCAACCTCACGATCATCTCAGGAAATGGACCAGTGATCATCCAATCGACAACATCATTGGCAATCCCTCACGTCCAGTATCTACACGTAATCAACTAGCCACTGATGCACTATGGTGCTTCTTCAATTCCGTACTGTCTAAAGTCGAACCAAAGGATGCCAAAGAAGCAATGACTAAAGATTGCTGGTTCCAGGCCATGCAGGATGAAATCCATGAATTTGATCGACTTGAAGTTTGGGAATTAGTGCCTCCTCCGGAGCGTGCAATGATCATTGCTTTGAAGTGGATCTTCAAAGTGAAGCTTGACGAGTATGGTGATGTCCTAAAGAACAAGGCACGGCTAGTTGCTAAAGGGTTTAGACAAGAAGAGGGCATTGATTTTGAAGAATCGTTTGCTCCGGTTGCTAGAATTGAAGCCATAAGAATCTTCCTGGCAAATGCTGCGAGTCGTAATATGATAGTCTACCAGATGGATGTCAAAACGGCATTCTTGAATGGTGACTTAAAGGAAGAAGTTTATGTGAGTCAACCTGAGGGATTCGTGGATGCTGAACACCCTACTCATGTTTACCGCTTGAAGAAGGCTCTTTATGGGCTAAAACAGGCGCCAAGGGCATGGTATGATACATTGTCCAAGTTCCTCCTAGCGAACAGATTCTCCAAGGGTGTTGTTGATCCTACACTATTCACCAGGAAGTCAAGAAACCATCTACTGCTAGTTCAGATATATGTAGATGATATCATCTTTGCTTCAACGGATCCTGGTGAATGTGATAGTTTCTCAAAGGAGATGAATTCCAAATTCCAAATGTCCATGATGGGACAAATGTCATTCTTCTTAGGACTACAAGTTTCTCAAAGTCCCGGAGGCATATTCATCAATCAATCCAAATACGCCAACGAGATCCTGAAAAAGTTTGGATTCCATTCAAGTGAACCTGTTGACATTCCCATGGTTGATAGAACGAAGCTGGATGAAGATCCTTCAGGGATTCCAGTTGATATAACATAGTATCGAAGCATGATTGGATCTTTGATGTACATCACGGCTAGCAGACCAGATCTTCTGTTTGATGTGTGTATGTGTGCTCGGTATCAATCCAGACCAACCAAGAAGCATGTTAAAGCAGTGAAAAGGATCTTCCGATATCTTCAAGGCACGGTTCATATGGGTCTCTGGTATCCTAAGGACACTGCAATGGAGTTAACGGCATACGCAGATGCTGATCATGCGGGATGTCAAGACACACGTCGAAGTACTTCAGGAGGAGCTCAATTTTTAGGGGAAAAGTTGGTTAGTTGGTCTTCTAAGAAGCAGATGAGTACTTCCATATCATCTACTGAAGCTGAGTACATTGCTATGTCTGCTTGCTGTGCACAAATCCTTTGGATGCGATCACAGCTTTCGGACTATGGATTCTCATACAACAAAATTCCCCTATATTGTGACAACAAAAGCGCCATTGCTCTTTGTTGTAACAATGTTCAGCACTCCAGGTCAAAACACATCGACATCAGGCATCACTTCATCCGGGAACAGGTGGAAAAAGGAATTGTGGAGCTATACTTCGTGAGGACAGAGTTTCAGTTAGCTGACATCTTCACCAAGGCCCTCCCACGAGAAAGGTTTCAGTTTATTCTCCCACGCCTTGGCATGAAAAGCATGACTCCTGAAACCCTCAAGTGTCTTCAGGAAGAAAAGGAGGAGTAAAGGATTGTCTTCTTATATCCTTGTACATAGTTGTATATATCTTAAATAAAAAAAAAAAAAAAAAAAAAAAAAAAAAAAATACAAAAATATAAAACCTATAAAAACCATAAAAATCGAAAAATCACAAAATACCAAAAATAGTTCTACCTAGGCATGTCTTCTGTTTATCGATAACATTTACGTATCTAGAAATGTCATTCAACAATGGCACGGATTCTTAAATGAAGCTCGAGCAGAAGTTATACTAATCAGTTAAAACATGTCTTAATGGCTTGCAGTTACTTCATACTGCAACCCGCACTGTACAATGGGGAAAGCATGTCGCCAAAAAGACAGCTGTTTCTCCAACCGGGTGATGTTCACCTGGGCATGGATTACTTTATATCCATGTTCTCCCGACTTGATGTACGTTTCAGTGCATCACTTCGTATATAAGAAGAGAAGTCTTCTTTTCATCAAGATTCTATATCTTGTTAGATCCCTCAAGAGAGTCTTGATGTTACACAAGGTGGTAAAATGAACTAAATTTTCACAAATGTCCGTCGCTCAATTGGATGACTACAGCTCTTTTAATGGAAAACGGGTTATTAATTGAGGGGGAGCATATTTGTTCAAATTTCCGACACCTTGCCATATTTGTGCAAACATCAGCAGTGACACTCTCTCATTGTTTCAAGGGGAGCATAGTATGCTCCAAAATCAGAATACATTTAAACCTGCCACATTTTCTCCCAAATTTTTCTAAATGTATTTAAATCAATTGGGATCACAAATCTCAAATGGTTTGAAATTTTTGATCGGGGGAGAGAATGTGATTTAAATAGGAAATTCTGATAAAATGTGATGATTTGGTAATTAATGTAAGCTCTCCCGTATGTGCTAAACCATTTTGCATATCAAGGCACATATTGAGGGGGAGCAAAATGCTTTGATCATAAAAGCAAGCTCCTCCATATGTACGAAAATCTTTCTTATATCAATGCATATATTGAGGGGGAGCAAATGGCTTTACAAAACAATGGATTATGGCATCTTGTGTGAACAAGGCTCAGACTTCACCTAAGAATTGACGAAACTTGAATTGTCATCAATCGAAAGGATACGCCTTGGCCGGGTAATAATTTCAAGCTGGTCTAACCAGTGATGTAAGCGTGTCTCGAAAAAGATGTATCTGAGTAGAGTGTACCATTTCGAGAAACTTTCTGTGAACTTGACCAGGCCGGGTAATAATTTCAAGCTAGTCTAACTAGTGATGTAAGCGTGTCTCGAATCGGTCTTGTTCACTGAAAGTGGATCAATTCATAAAGTGCGAGCTCTACCTAACATGTGCAAATTTATAAAACAATCAACCGAGCACATGTTGAGGGGGAGCATTTGAAAAATATAAAACTCTCAAGTGTTTGCAAAAATGTGTTTCAGTATCATGAACACTTTGAGAGATTTTTCAAAGATTTGGTTTGGCAATTGTGGATGAATACCAAAGACCGACCATTTTACTTAATGCAAGGAGTTATAAGGATGGTTAGGTTAGGCTCAAGTTCCCACGATCCCGCCAGAGCCGGAGGGATCTACCCAGGGACAATCCACTAGTTAGTGTAGAAGTCCTTAGGTATGATTAAAAAGGAGAAATGTGCATAAGGGAATAGTGCCGACTGAGATGGAGCCATCACTGGAACAAACCCAACAAGGTGTTAGTTATGAAGTCTCGGTAAGCACTGAAGGGGTTGAAGAATGAAAAAGAATTGTTAAGAGAAAGGGTGAAAAGAAATAGCCCTCCTTACAACTTAGGCAGAAACCGGGTCAATACATATGCTGTCAGAATCACTTAGTTGATTGCTGGCATTGAAGACAAAGTATCATGGACCCAGTGATACGCTGCACAACCCTCCCTAGCCACTCAAGGTCCCTCAAAGGATTCTTGTTTCAATTGTCACGGAGTTCAATACATTCCTATCGTCTCTCTCACTCCGAGTTAGATGATATTGAAAAGGTGGCAGTCCTCTCCAGCCTCCGATCACCAAATCAAAACGCACAATAGAGTCTAGAGCCACGAGATGCATAATAAGATCTCATAGGGACACAAATTATTTCTACACTGGGTGTTCAACATTAAGGACACCAGTTGTAATCTTAAGAGTCCTACGCAGATCTTAGCAATTTGCCAGAACATTTATGAGAGAATTTACTTATGTAATTCTCAATGATTGAATGGAAATTCCTGCCAGGGTCAACATCAAGCAGCCCTGAAAGCAGGTCACTTCGGTAATTCCTTGTGGATTACGCTTAGTGGTCGCGGCGGTTTCAACCGGTCTACAGTCGTGGAGTGATCTCCAGCGACTCACCTAATCGTTGATTTACTACGGTAAAATCTTAAAAAGCCCTCTGTGGGTTTTCGATTAGGAACGGTCTTGGTAAGGATTAGAGAGAGTTTTCACAATATGCTGTTGACTGTCTCGAAGTCCAAACTTGTAAGTACCGGTCGATTTATTGCTAACTGTCGTATGCAGGAACTTCTGGCGATTGTAGCAGTGGAATGCTGTAGCTGGTTGCTGTTGTAGCTGGTTGCAGAAAAGATGCCAATCCATCACCACATGTTCACACTACATCATCATCAAAGAAGTCATGATCAACCTAAAAGACCTTTCACACGGCTTCTGCAAACTCTGATGCTAAAGATCATGACACCAAAGAGTGTGAGCATGTCGGCTCAAAGATTTATACATCACATAGAAACATACTCCTGAAAGATGACTTGGAAACAAATGTTGGATGATAAAGTCGAAGAATACTCAAAGATCATCCAAGACGAAGAAGGGTCATCACAAGATCACTGCTGAAAGCACAAAGATACAAGATTTAGAAGAATCAAAGTCTACGAGCTACAAAGACAAGTTCAGAAGAAAGAATGCTAGAACTCGAATTATTATTTCCGGGGTGACCTCCCTTAGGGGGAGATTGTTAGGAATATAAATATTCAGATGAAGGCTCGGTCACCCCGAGCATCTAATTAGCATTTCTATAGCTCGTAGGCTTATCTATATTAGCTTAGTCATATTAATATTAGTATTAGTTGTATCTATATTTGTGGAGTGGGTCGGGGCTTTCCCCTCTGTCAGCTCGCTCCACAGTCCACTAGGGACATAATATGTAGTAGTATATATACCCCTTCCCACACATGGGAAGGGTTGGACCTTTTCAATCTAATATTACACAAGTTCCTTTCTCTCACTAAAAGGCTCCCATTTCTCTCTCTAAAACATCTTCCATTCGATCCAAACAAGCCACAAGCTAGTGATTCATGCATTGTGAATACCCTACAGGCTGAAGGATCTTTGGTTGCTTCGGCAAGAAAGGGGTACACTGCCGTGGTGAATGCGTTACCAGCTTCATCATACTCCCGAACGGAATTCGGACGATAGTATGGCACCTCCGAAAGCACAACTGGTTTCTTGGTTTCGGCAATCTCCTCTAAAGTTGTGCATTTGCCATGAAATATGGCTGCATTCACTAGCTTACCCACAACCTCCCCCACCTCATCGCTATGATATAATTCCATAGCAACGTAGGGAACAACCTTCGATACAACCTCAGCCCTATCTTTTCTCAAACTTTGGCATTCGAGCTTCAACTTATCAACCTCTTGACAACGCTTAGCATCCTTAGCTTCCTCCAGTTTTAGCCTACCACACTCAGCCTGCGATTCTTTAAGCTGTTTCTCAAGACCATCAATCTTGTCTCGAAGAGCCTCATACCTTGGATGTTTCTCAAAGTTCTCCATGGCTTCGTCACACCTCTTCTCCAACTCAGCATAATTTTTCTCCCTTTCTTTCTCTCTGGCAACAACAGCAGCAACCTCCTCCTTCGCTTCCTTGACTTTGTTAAGCAACCCCCTGGTGCGAAAGCTAAGATGGCTGTCCAGCATTGCTTGCCGGATATAACTTTTGTCGTTGAGATCGCAAAGTTTCTCAATGGACATCTCATTCATTTTACTCCTCCATGAGGCAGGAGTGACATTCTCAACAAGCAAGCGGCAGGAGAGAGCGTTGGGCAGTTCCTTCGTATCTGCCAAACCTAAAAAAAAAAAAAAGAGAAGAAAGCGATATAAGCCAAATACGCAATATTACGGAAAGGAAGGAAGACTTGAGGAATTTTCACTTACCCGAGATGTCATCTTCATCAACCATTCCCTCTGGCGCATACATAATGGCTTTCCCACGAGCTTTTTCTGTTTTTTGCTTGACATTCCTCGATGAGGGTGTAGGAACATTGGGTTTTCTTTTTGGAGCAGTCTTTGCAACTTTGGCACTGGTACCTTTCCTTGTTCTCACTCTATCGACAATGCCGGAGGACCCTACGATCCTGAGCTGATCACTTCCGGAGGGGGTATCATCAGAGTCACCAACATCCTCCACTAGCTGGGGGGCTTCCTCAGTACCAAGGGGTTTGATTGGAGGGAGCACAGCAAGAGGCTTGGGTGGAGAGACATCAACATCATTATTATTGACAGAGATGGAAGGAGATCCCACTCCGTAACTCGTATCCTGAGGATCCCTTGGCATAAAGCTAACTTCCTTGGCACCTCCGGCCACAACAAAATTACGGAAAGCCATTTCTGCACAAACAAACGAAAAGGAGATGAATATCAGCAGATAAGTTATTTGAATTATTTAAATAAGATATATACGTACTTTTTCCTTCATAAATTATTTCAGGTGATGACGGAGACCCGTCCCAGCTGTCACTTAAACCAGCCATGTACAATATAGGCTCCGGAAACGTTTGGACGTCAGCAGGATGGCGTGCAAGACGCTGGTACAAGGGGTCACTCCTTATCTCATAGGGAAGAGGGTCATTGTACTTCTTCTCGTCATACATATTCGCTTTATCCAACAATGCTGGATACTCAGGAGGTATGATAGTACTCTCAACATAGAAAAACTGTCCTTTCCAGTTTCTAATATTTGAAAAAGGTTTCGTGACAAGAGCAGGTACATCATGTTCACCCCTTTTGGCAATGGTTACCCAATCGCCACCAGGGTAGAGATTCACAAAACCCCTAAGCACCGTCAATGTGGGTTCATAGCCGTATGCTTTACACATTACGATGTAAGTGGTCAATTTAGCAAGACCAAAAGGGTTTAACCTAGACACATGAACTTGATAGTATTGTAGAAACTCTAAAATCAAGGGATGAATAGGTATCCTAAGATTCGATTGAGTGAATGCATGCACATACAAACCCACAAACCCTTCGGGAGCATCGAAAATATTTTGTTTCTTATTAGGGAGCATAATTTTGTACTCCGAGGGTATAGGGTAATCAAGCAGGAACTCAGATAAGGCTTGTTTCGACAAGGTACAGGTCTGTTGCCTAATAATTCGCTTAGCGGCCATGCTCATAGTAAAAGAATAAAAGATCAAGGAAGGTTTAGTGGAATTTTACCTTTTGATTCCAACGGAAGCACAAGATTGCAGAGCAATGTGTATTTTGGGCGGAGGTAAAATGAGCTAGGGTTTAATTATTTTGGGTTTATGTACCCAGACGGTTTTGATCCCAAGCGCACACGTGTACACCTAACTTTGAAGATCTTACGGATCTTAAATGGGCATTTAAATTTTGAAGTGATGTTTGCTAATACCGAATAAATAAGCCGTTTGAGTTTACAGCCCAAGTGGGAAGATAATCATTAGCCCGCATTAAATGCGCGGTTTGGTTAGTCATTTATTTTCGCACGAGAATGTAATTTAATAGGTGTAATGCATGTTTTTTGAGTCGAATGCAATTTATACTTGTTCGTATATATCACTTTCGACTGGGGGGGCTTGATGATGTACCCTCCTAACGGGTCGAAGGACTCCCCTTCGAGCCTGTAGAAAGCCCTCCCTTCGGAGGCCCAGGTTAATCTTCTAACACGTTTCATTGGCGTAAAACCATTCGCCTGCGAACTGGTTACCATGTGGGAATCCGCCAATCGAAGCCCTAAGCCCTTCGGGGTATTCCTGACGAAGGGACTAGCACGAAGGACCATCCTGACCTGCTCAAACCCACGTCTCCTCTTCCTTTTGGCTTTCCCGCCAAAACAGAGATCGTGGGCTACAAAGCCCTAGCGGTTACCACTTTCCATGGGACGCCCCCATGATCTCCGAACTATGTGAAACCGCCCACTATGTCCTATTTCTCCCCTATAAATAGCATAGTCGGGCCAAAAACTAAATAAGTTAACTTCACTCTCTAAATTTACGACCTACATTACCATTACACATACTTACTCGCACGCCGGAGGTGGTTCGCAGGGTCCAACCCCTGCGCAATCACTTAACGTAGTGTCTTCGTATTTCTTATTTTCAGG
Organism: Artemisia tridentata subsp. tridentata; assembly: GCA_021014915.2. Lineage (NCBI taxonomy): Eukaryota > Viridiplantae > Streptophyta > Magnoliopsida > Asterales > Asteraceae > Artemisia > Artemisia tridentata. The sequence continues at coordinate 370,831,435 of CP139506.1, read as the reverse complement.
TTAAGAACAAGCTTGGCGCAATCTCAACACCCCATTATTCCTTTGATCACCATCGAAGGCTTGGTTGGCAATTATTTGTTCAATCAGTACCAGTCCCTAAAGTCGACCGTTGGTACGGTTGTGTTACCTGTCGACTTAGCCGACCGTTGGTACTAAGTCGTCCGTTTGTACGGTTTTGTTACGAGTCGATTAAAGTTATGCTATTTTCTTTTTTCTTGTTTAGTTTACTACTACAGTCCGAGCTTTCGCGATTTCGCTGCTCAGACTGTGAGGGAGTATTAGGCAATAGATAGTTGGTCCAAGCCCGACTTGTGGGTTGGGTCCATTAGGGTTTCTCCTTTGTACTCTATATATATTGATCAATAATAAAGTATAATCTACGAGGAATTATGTAATCCAACAAAGTTGTGCATTATTTATTTATTTATTTTTTTAAACGATGTTGCCTTAGGTTTACCCGTATGTATCATAAGATATCCCTTTTGACATTAAGATAACTTATCTATAAAGGGACACCAGAGTCTAGAAACCGTTACTAAAATACCGCTTAAGCCGCGTACAACAATGTCAAAAAGACTCGAATTTCTCCGAACAATGATCCCTTTCTGGTTACTGTCAATATAAGAAAGTGACATTTTTACGTTCGCATATTGACTTCCATCAATAACTAAAAAAGGATCACACATAGGGAATATTGTAAAATATTGTACTTCATTCTTTTCCAACTAGAAGTTAATTGGTTATTTAAAAGATGTTTGAATGTTTATATAGTAAAAAGTATGTTTGACAAAATCAACTTGAGCTATGAAAAGCTTGTACTTTTAAGGGCAAATGCTAAATTAATATATTGAAGTTGTCATTTTTTGCCATTGTATAGTCTCACCTTTTTTTTTCTTAAATGTATGACTAAAGTTATGAAATCTGGTCATTGTGGGTATATTGTACACTATGGCCTATGCCAACGTGGCATATTTGACACGTCATCTGCCAGCGTGTCAAATCCAACTATTTTTTTTTTCATTGTATGCATCGAACTTGACACTTTTTGTCATTGTATGTATCCACGTCAGCTAAACGTCACATCATTAGTCCTTTATACTAACGGCCGTTAGTAAATAACTTACAATTCCGTTTTGTTACGTTTTCGTCTGTTTTTACACGTTTTCGTCCGTTTTTTTATGTTTTCGTCTGTTTTGACACGTTTTCGTCCATTTTCATCAATTTTTTTCGTCTGTTTTGACACGTTTTCGTCCGTTTTTTACGTTTTCCTCTGTTTTTTAACGTTTTCGTCTGTTTTGGCACGTTTTCGTCTCGTTTTTTACGTTTTCGTATTTTTTTACACGTTTTCGTCTGTTTTCTTACGTTTTCTTCTGTTTTTTACGTTTTCGTCTGTTTTGACACGTTTTCGTCGTTCTTTTACGTTTTCGTCTGTTCTGACACGTTTTCCTTCATTTTTTTACGTTTTCGTTTGTTTTGACACGTTTTCGTCTGTTTTTTACGTTTTCGTCCGTTTTGACACGTTTTCGTCTGTTTTTTACGTTTTCATATGTTTTTTTACGTTTTCGTCTGTTTTTTAAGTTTTCATCTATTTTTTTTTACGTTTTCGTCTGTTTTGACACGTTTTTCTCCCTTTTTTTACGTTTTCATCCATTTTCTTACGTTTTCGTCTGTTTTGACACGTTTTCGTCCCCTTTTTTATGTTTTCGTCTGTTTTGACACGTTTTTCTCCTTTTATTACGTTTTTTATGTTTTCGTCTGTTTTGACACGAAAACGTAAAAAAACGATGAAAACGTGTCAAAACAGACGAAAACGTAAAAAAACAGACGAAAACGTAAGAAAACAGACGAAAACGTGTAAAAAAATACGAAAACGTAAAAAACAAGACGAAAACGTGTCAAAATAGATGAAAACTGATGAAAACGTAAGAATACGGACGAAAACGTAAAAAATGGAGTAAAACGTGTCAAAACAGATGAAAATGTAAAAGAACGACGAAAGCGTGTCAAAACAGACGAAAACGTAAAAAAACAGACGAAAACGTAAAAAAACGACGAAAACGTGTCAAAACAGATGAAAACGTAAAAAACAGACGAAAACGTGTCAAAACAGATGAAAACGTAAGAAAACGGATGAAAACGTAACAAAACGGACGAAAACGTGTCAAAACAGACGAAAACGTAAAAAAAATGAACGAAAACGTGTCAAAAAAAATTGATAAAATCGGACGAAAACGTGTAAAAACAGACGAAAACGTAAAAAAAGGGACGAAAACGTAAAAAAACGGACGAAAACGTAAGAAAACGGAATTGTAAGTTATTTACTAACGGCCGTTAGTATAAAGGACTAATGATGTGACGTTTAGCTGACGTGGATACATACAATGACAAAAAGTGTCAAGTTCGATGCATACAATGAAAAAAAAATAGTTGGATTTGACACGCTGGCAGATGACGTGTCAAATATGCCACGTTGGCATAGGCCATGGTGTACAATATACCCACAATGACCTTATTTCATAACTTTAGTCATACATTTACGAAAAAAAAAATGTGAGACCATACAATGGCAAAAAATGATAACTTCAATCTTTTATATATAAAGCAAAACCCCAAGTGGGGACTTTTTCATTTCAAAAAAATCAAATCATTCCTTATTAAGTAATAATTGAATTATAATCAAATCATTCCTTATTAAGTAATAATTGAATTATAATTATATTTTTAAAAATATATGTTTGATTAAAAAAAACCTAAACTTTTCCTTATTTGGCTAAAGTTTTGTTTAGCTTCGTTTTTTAGAAAAAAGAGTAAAAAAATACATGTGTCAAATATATAAAAAAACAAAACTTTGATAAGATGGGGTTAAACTAAAATAAGTTAAGGGTTAAAACTGAAAACAATGTATCTTCCTCATACCTGATTCTCCATTCTTCCACAAATCTTTAACAAAAAACACACACGCACCACCCACAACCAAAACTAACCTAACGGCAAAAAAAAAAAAAAAAAAAAAAAAAATCAACTTCCTATAACACGATTAAATTAAAGGTATCTTTTTCAATCAATGCATTCAATTTTAATTTATCATAAATTAATTGATCTATGTATTGATTTAGGGTCTTTTGTATTTTTTTTGGGTAAATGTTCAACGTGATTTATGTGTTGTCGTATCATCATCATCATCATAAATTGATGTTTCTTTGATCATCAAAGATTACCGATCAAAAAATTGAGAACGGGCTTAATGATATTTGCAATTAGGTCTCTAATATCAATTTTAAGGTTGATATCAAGGACTATATATGTCGATTCCATTCAAGTAGTAAAGATTGAATTTTTTAGTTTTTGGCTTTGGGTTTTTTGTTTTTGTTGTTGTTGTTGTTGTTGTGATTATCTGTATTGTTCTTTTCAGAGGGAGGCAATGATGATTATGGGTATGATTACAAGGGTTATATTATTTTTTTCTGATTTGTTATTGATCAAAATAGTTTGAATGGCTTTGTAAGGCTACATATTGTCGTATGTCTTGATCCATTTACTTATCGAAATACCTGATTTTGCAACAGGAAAAATGATAGAGAAATAACCGCAAATTGATCATGGTGATTGGTGAACAAGCTCCACGTTTAATGGTCTTAGCACGTGATAGCTTCACAAGTCAGTAACCATTCTCTCTCTTTTTGGTTTCGTTATTTTTCAAGTGTCGTCTATAAGTAATTTACTATACAGAAAAGGTTATTGTGATCAGACTGTTTTCCAGTGAGGCTCAAATTTTTCAAAACTTAAGTTAAATGTTTTGGCTAGCTTCATACAAAAATTTAAACAAAAACTCAGTTGTTTGCCATGAGAATAAGGCATTTTGCAGCAGCTAAGCAACTCATACAAAATTTTGTTCATAAGTAATTCTCTGTACAATGCAGCGACAACTTTATAGAACTCAAGTTTAATGTTTTGGCTAGCTACATAAAATTTTGGATATCTATTGCATGTTTATACCAGTTGATTGATATGTCATTTGTTTTTTATGGTGCACGTGGAGGCAGAAAGTGCTAGGAACGGCATAGGGGTGATCAAACTAATCGGGCGCTACAGTGGTACACCTCTAACCTCTAACTGATTATGAATCTGATTATGTAAGTCTAAATAATGTTCACCTTAAGTATTACTGCGCCCAAGTAAATTTCACAACCAAAGACTATATCATACAACCGTTTTATTAGAACTATCTACGTGATTATTTTCAAAAATCACGTCTAAACACCCCTTTAGAGACCACAAGCATGCAGATCAATGTTTGATCTAATTCATAAATGGATCTACCAAATGAAATTTCTACTTTTAGTAGCTTGAGATGAACGATGAGAAGCTTCTGAATTTACCAAATGCAGATCAATGGGTTGTATCAAAAGTTCGGATTTTTAATTGGTTTAGTGAAATTGACTATACTAATGTTTTGTATACGTGTGATATTCTTATCAATGGTTTATGTGTATAGGGTGATTTACAGGATGCCGATAAGTTGTTTTTACAATTACGGAGTACTTTCAAAAGAAAAGCTTTGTATAAGATGTTGAAACAGTTGAACTTTTGATGGAACTCCAATGATAGCCCCAGAAATTCGTACAACAAGGTGAATTTTAGTAAATATATTTTGCGATTTAAGCTTCATCTTTACTATTTGTACAAATCAATACTATAGATTTCACTACTTCATGACCAGAAGCCAAAGAAACTGTATGGATGTTGAAAATTCCTCTAGAAAGACAAATATATCTTTCATTAGGCGTCAACGTGTTATAGGTTAGATTTGTTGAAATGGATTTTCTTCATCCGACATGTTATAAGATACATGCTTGGGTGGTCTATAAGTAGTTTTAATAATTTGTTGGCTTGATGAAAAAGTTGAATACTTCAGTAGACTTCATACATCATCTCATATAATTTTTTACTATATAAATGAATAGCTCTGGGGTTTTTCGTAAAATCAATTGTAGATTTACTTTTGTGATTCCAATTTGTATTATCCGACACTTGACATGGGATGGCGTTTCTAATAAGCTTATGTGAACTAATCAGAATGATTTCATGCCAAGAACAAGCGTAGCATAGCGCTAGAGGTACTATTCAAGTCACTTTTCTGGTATGCTATTAAACTCTTGGTCACATTTATGTATTATCTAATTTGAATCTAATGATTTTCATGCACAACGATTGCCACTTTCAAAAGATAATTGAACATGTTATCCCCTTCATAGATAGCCCTCTTCCTTCTAAAAGATGCCAGTTTCCATGTAGGTTTCATATAAGAGAATAAGCCTCTGATGAGTAATAGGCTGCATAGAATGTCTCGGATCAAGGTAGCTGCTGATAAGGTTATAATAGTATCATTTATTAAAAAATATATATAATGAATACAAAATTAAACATGTCTCAGACATAGCAGCAGCAATACATTCACTTTGGCATAAATATACACAACAACATATTAGGGGTGTTTGGATTGGACTGTGTGATTATTTTAAGAACAACTCATGGCTCACAGGGGCAGGCTTTGATTTAATTGAACGGGTGTGTTATAGCTCACTGATTGATGTTAGAAGCTCAAGAAAGGCAAACAGGCACACCATTCTATTGACAGAAAATTAGCACGAATAGGGGGCGTTTGGATAGTAATCACATAGGCACGTGGTCACTCAATTGAGGGGTTGTTTGCATCAAATAAAAAACCACATGTCCTATCGAATTAACAGCCTGCAGGAACAACTAGACATGGAGTTTAGATTCAAGAACTTGAACAAAGATGGTTGATCAACGATATTAATATTGAGTAATCACTGTTAAACTGAAATAGGTATTTTTAAATTTACTCTTTTCAATTTTAATCCTCAAAAAAAAAAAAAAAAAAAAAAAAAAAAAAAAAAAAAAATTAGCCTGCTACATACATGGATACTAGATGTTTGATGAATTTCTCATGAAGTTCTTGATCAAATGTCTAAGCGAAGAGGACTTTAAAAGTTTTGTGTGTTTTCCTTTCTATGATTTTGTCCTTGATGTGTAGTTTTTGTTTGGGGTCTTCGGGTCTATTTGTATCCCCTGTTAATTTGCAGATTTTTTTTATTCAGTTGATGATTTTTTCCTTGAAATTGTAGATGAATATATTAGCAGCTACTGATGCAAGCGGTATACAATATTACTAAATATGTTGTTTTAGTTGTCTTGGTGTGTTAACCTGTATATTTAGTAGTGTTGCTGTCTTGAATATATTTAGTTGTCTTGGTGTGTTAACCTGTATATTTACTAAATATGCAGATTTTTTTTATTCAGTTGATGATTTTTTCCTTGAAATTGTAGATGAATATATTAGCAGCTACTGATGCAAGCGGTATACAATATTACTAAATATGTTGTTTTAGTTGTCTTGGTGTGTTAACCTGTATATTTAGTAGTGTTGCTGTCTTGAATATATAGCAACACAAAGTAGCATATTCTACTTAAAATGAAACAAGTTGTATCCGTAGTGATTTGTTGAGTCCATTATGGCATACTATATGGCCTTTAGTATTTGAGAATTTTCATTTGAAAGCTGTTATAACTTTAAAGGATTTTGAAGAGGTTAGTCATTTTATGATTCCTTCAAACTTCAAGATCTTCGAATATTTCAGAATTTGTAGACACTTCACAGAAGTTGAATAGAAGAAAGTGAATCTGAATAGGAGACTTCGATTAAGGCTTTTGTGTCTTGGCCTCTCTGTGTTGTAGGATAGTGGCTCCAAAGTAGACAGATGAGATGCAACTAGACTGAAAAGGCTGATAGATTTGGTAGGTTTTTGTAAGTAAAATTATTAAGTTTTTTCTTATTCTTAATTTGAAATGTTGATATGGCAGGAAAAAAGGATCACATTTTGCCAAAGCCACAAAAAGGGACTAATTATGCGAAACTATTGACAGCTTACAACAAGAAACATGGTTCAAAGGACTTTTAAAGGTACTTTTTTGCTATGTTTTTCGTGGAAAAATAGGAGGTATTGTAATAATGTTTTCTCAAGCTTTCAGCTTGAGTTGTAGAGCTCCTATTTAGGCATCAAAAGTGTTTAGGTCATTACTTTGGCCCGTGTTAAACTGTCTTAGTAGAATATATGTGTACTCTTTCATCGTAAGTATGTTTATAGATGGTTAATTGTAAGATCAAATATTACCTATGCAAATTAAAAATAGCCTGACCAAAAAGCTACATAATTTAGGGAAGAACAATGATAAAATGAGGTGTTTATGAAGACGTTTGCATCTCCTCCTTTGCCATCTTAGCAACAGTTACCTCCACGTGCTCATGCACTACCTTAACCCAGTGTTCCTATAGCTCCTGCTGCTCCGCCACTGCCTGTCATGCAACATCAAAAATGATTACCATCTCCCACCCTTATTTGTGGGTCTATTTTATAAATGTTGAGGGGTGTTTGGATGAAGCACAAAGGGGCAATTATTGTAATTTATTATTTTAAACTAAGTTTTGGAATTTGTTGTATTGATGGATGTACGCAAGGGTGCTTGGTTGACTATGTTTTCTGTTACAGTTTTTCGCTTTTTAAGTCTTGGTATGAGTGTATGACTAGGTAGTGTGTGTTGACACCATACTTAATCATATAAGTAAAAGAATAATTGGTTTTTGTTCAATTTCTTTGCAACTTGCAATTGCTTCCATTTTATCATTTTGCTTCCAAACTTCAATGGGCAATAGTTGTTGTGTATTTTGGTACACACACTTTATTAGAGCAACTTATTATTACCATCATACGTATTTGAAGTGAAAAATCAAACCCTGAATGAGACGAGCCCATTTGATAAGTAAAAAGAATTATGTTTGATTATTTTTAAGATTATTGCTATATTTTAGTCTTAGTGGCTTACTTAACTAAATATCTTATGTAGTCCACTTTATATAATTGAGTTGCTGTTAAACTGTTTTTGTTGTTTTGTTTCATGGCCATGTAATAGGATAAGTGTTGGTCCAATATTGATTTTGTTTGTGTTTGTATATTTGTCTGTGTAGTGGCCTTTGTTGCGCAATTTTGAGGCTTTAGGTAATGTTTGGTTTTGTAGTTTTATGTATTCTAGGGTTTCTAGCTATTATTGTTTTGTTAGGGTAATGGTTTTGGGACCTATTAAAAACTTACATTGCAGCAGTATATTTTCTAAGATGAATCTTGCATTCCCTTCAAAAACTCAGCCCAAGCATTTTTTCTGTATCTTCTAAGCTATCTTCATTGATAGAGTGACAGATGTTGAAACTCATACCAAAAGAGCAGGTTGTGACAAGATGTATACGATGTTGAATTTGACGCCTTTCATGCGTAAGTAGGACATAAGTGTGTAATTCATTGCTGCTTTTCCGGTAAGTGGTATATAATATAATTATATTAAAGCTCTTTATACGAGTTTGTGAATTTACGTATGCTGAGTATTTCTTGGTTAGCGCCATTTCGGATGATGACTACAACAGGTGTTGGCTCATATCTAATAAAGAAAGATGATTCATTTTGATGTCCGTGATCATGAAGTAACTGTTCATCTTCAATCCAGTTGTTAACGCAAGATGTGTTGGATTAGTCTTTATAATCAAAGAATGTTTGCCTCATTGCTTGTGATAGTAGTGTTGTCAATGTAAAAGAACCATTGTTAATTCTTTTTTACACTAAATCATTGTTTTAGTTAGTTGATTCTTTTTTATACTAAATAAATCATGTTCACATATTGTGTTCAACGCCATGTTATTATTATTATTATTTTTTTTCAACGCCATGTTATTTGGAAAGTTGTTTAAACATTGCTTAATAATAAATGTTAATAAATCAATACTGATTTTATTAAGGTTTTTTTTAGCAACCAGTGTATTACACATGGGTCTTAAGCTATTCTTTACACTATAAAGTTTTGTAAATAGACTTAGAAAAAAATATAGTACGTCCGTCAAAAATAAATATAAACCAAAATTAAGAAACATAATTAAAATAATAAAATAAAATAAAACTATCTGTTTTTAAATATATAAAAATGTATTATTAAAAAGGTTAGAAAAAATCCCGTGCGTGCACGGGCATTATAACTAGTGTATTATTTTAGCATTTGCCCTACTTTTAAATATGTTAGACAAATTAGCTAGAAATTTGACAAAACAAGGAAGCAAATTAATTAACAATATAAACGCATAAAAATATTTATGCTTAAATTAACATTTTTAAAAACTACATTAAGAAGTTCATTTATGTGCTTTTATAAATTTGAAAGCTCTAGAAAATTTGCATGTAAAACAAAAGATATATTAAAAGGCGAAACTTCCGTTAGTTCTGTGCCGAATACACTCTTTTAGCACTTTGAGATTATCGGGTAGCTCATCTTGAACAGAAACTAGTTTAAACTATTTTGCTAGAGCATAAAATTATAAAAGCTGGAGCTGAAACAAAAGCTTGTACTTTTAGATATATTGGCAAAATAGTTGAACTTATAACTATTAAATGACAAAACGGGGAAGCAAATTAATTAACAACATAAACATATAAAGATGTTTATGTAAATTAACATTTTAAAAGCTCAAGCTCATATTCAAGAAGCTTCTTTTATATATTTTTATAAAGATAAAAGCTCATGAAAATTTGCATGTAAAACAAATCTATCTTAAAGTTACCTTATTGTAAAATTCGGAATTTTCACCAAAAGGCTTGTGTCCCATTGGTAACTCTAGTTGTGTGAGAAGCTCGCCAACCAAAATAGTTGTAAGTTCAAGTTTTGTTTAAGACATGTGAGATAGTTTGTGGTTTGTATATTATAAGATTGTTAGTTGACGTTTTTAAAAAAGGGAAAAAAAAAAAAAAAGCCGAAAATTTCGTAAGTGTGCCGAATACACTCTTAAAGTCAAAAGACTTTGAGACAAGGCTTTGAGATGTACTTGCTAGCGAAGCTTGAAAATAGTTTAAACTTTAAACTATCTATCTAGTACTCTAGTACAAAGTACAAAGTACAAAGTCAAACAATTAGTAACCAAAAACCCAATACAAACTTTTCGCAACAAACAAGGCCCAAGCCCAAGTCAAAAAACACACAAAACCCTTAAAACACATAAACCCTAAAACCCTTTTTCAAACGGCAAACTCGCCTATATATTCATCTTTGAAACCCGCAGTTTCATTTCATCAGCACCCTTTTCACCTCCAATCCAACAAATCATTTCAAGCATCTAAAACACATCAATCTTCATCAGCAATGGAATTCTGGGGTAACAATCTTTTTTCATATGTTACATGTTTTTAATACAGGGTTTTGGTTTGTGTAATAAAATGTTTTATTTATAGGTGTTGAGGTTAAACCAAATGAAACTCTTAAGGTTTCTGTTGATGATGAAAGGCTTCTTCACATCTCTCAGGTATTTTAACTACTACTTTTTAAGATTATTAGTTTATTGTACAGTTGATTATTTATATGAAGTTGGTATATATAGGGAGTGTTTGTTTAAGCTTATATAGCGGGCTTAAGGCTTATTTAATTTTCGGCTTATGTTTCATAAGCTCACTTTTTTTTGACTTTTTTTGAAACTTTTCAGCTCATATAAGCTTATTATGACACCCCTATAACTGTTTTTAGGTTAGTATTGAGTATTGGAATCTGTATAATAAGTTATGTTACATGAGGTGTTTGAATTTTTAGTTATAAGTGCTTATTTGTATTTTCGAATTTTTGTTTTTGAGTAGTTACTATTTATATTAAGTTCACTACTAATTTTTAAGACAAATATGTTTTCTGTAAAAATATCAAGTGTATTAATAAGATTTTGCAGTCACAATAAGTTATTCAGTTTGCTAGTTTTGTCGATTGAAAGAATTATTTTACTGGCATATGATTGATTATCATTAACCTTTTATTCTTAAAATTCCAAGATGTGATAGTCCTAATGATTATATATTACAGTACATACGGAAATTGTTTATTTAATGTACTCTTATGTTGCAAAGTGGTAATATTGTTTAGATTAATATCTGGTTTCAAAGTTGGTGCCTATAGTTTGGGATGAAATGTTATTTCTATAATGTAAGCAATGTTTTAGTACCTTCACTTTACAATTATACAATGAGGGTTTGTTTTTATATTGTTGATGATATAATGTTGTTATGTGTTGGTATATAAACTATGTGGTGCCTTTCTTAATACTGTATGTGTTAAACTATGTTTTATGAAGGTTGCATTAGGGGAGGTGAAAAACGGTAAAAAGGTGGAGAATGTTGCTGTTAAGGTTAACTTCAAGGACAAGAACTTTGTTGTTGGGACTTTGTCATCTGAACGTGCACCACAAATCATGTTTGATTTGGTATTTGAGCAAGATTTGGAACTATCTCACGGCTGGAAAGACGGAAGTGTTTACTTTTGTGGATATGTTGCAGATAACGGCGAAGAATATCCTTTTTTATATGTTTTCTTAATAATCTTATTTTTCGACTTTCTTGTGAACTGTTTTAGTTTTGTATAGTTGTTAATGAAATCTGTTGTTACCCTTGACCATTGCTTTGTTTTTTGTGATATTACGGATGGTGAACCCTATGATTTTGATGCTTCCTCTGATGAAGAAGAGGCACTAAACTTTAATGCTAATGGTAACTTAATTATGCCTTATTTTGTTATTGGTTTGAAATTGTTGTCTATTGTTTGGAATTTTAATATGAATGAAATTGTATTGTTGTTTAGGTGCTCTTCAGGGAAAGCCAAAGGCATCTATTAAGGATGTAACTGAAGTTGATTCTGATGATTCCGATGATTCTGATGATTCTGACGAAGATGATTCCATGGATGAAGATTCCTCTGATGAAGAAGAGGAAAAGGTGGAGGAAAAGGTAGCGACTTTGATAGATTTTAAACACTGTTGAAATGTTTGTTCTTTCGTGGTTCTTATGTTATCATTTGTGTCGTATATTCACTTTCTCTATTGTTTTTCTAGCCACAGGTCCCTGCTAAGAGTGCTAAGAGACCTGCTGCGGCTGTACCCAAGGCACAGACCCCTGCTAAGAAGGGAAAGCCAAACACTCCTCCAAAGGCAAAACAAAACACTCCACAAAATGGAAAATCCAACACTCCTCAGAAGACAGGTTAATTTTTATATCCATTTCAACTCACCAGATTTGATTATTATTGTTGTTCAACATAAACTAACTTGACTATGTTGTTTGCAGATGGAAAGAAAGGTGGTCACCAGTCAACTCCTCACCCCAACTCAAAACCCAACTTCAAAAAGAACAAGGGCAAGGGCGGCAACCGATCATAGATTCTACATATTCTAAGTGTTCGCTTTTGGGATCTCCAGTTTTGTTCTAGAAAATGTTTACTATCTTTTGGATTGATTATTTTTCTTGTCTAATTAAGATTTTGGTATGTCTGGCAATATTAACGAGCTCTTGGTTTCTCTGTCACAACTTAAAAGTTTTTGACGAATTGTAAACGGCTATGAGTATTAAAGTTGGGCAATCAATTATGCAACCCTGTTGCTTCTTTTATTTGTTTAGTTGAATCCGCACTCATATTTACTTGGTTCTTATTCACATTGATAGCATAGGTTAAAACGGCTAATTTTAGTCGATCATGAGTGATTTTTTGAAATAAGCTAACATTCATGATGGAGACACATTAGTCCTGTTGAAAAGAATCACTGCTACAAAAGAAACCTCATCTGGTGTAACTCACTTTGTAATTAAGCCAGCACTCTCTTGCCTAGAAACGAAAGTGCAAAAATGGCTAGAAAAAAGTCAGATCTTTGGATTGCCACATTGTACTGTCATACCAAGTCAATATCGAGAAGTCAAATGCGTTGATGGAAATACATGATTCAAGACCCAAAAACGACAACGATACCCAATTCCGCACTTGATTCAACACTAACTTGCAAGAAACTGTGAATAACAAATCACTTGTTCAGGAAAATGACTATTCAGTACCAACTCATATTTCTAGTACTTGTAAGCTACACTTAACTAATCCTCATATCCCTAAATACCCTAAACTCCCTAAACTCGTATAAATATACAGAGTCCAACATACCTATATGAAAAATCTCTTCGTCAGCATCTTAGCGATCATTATCCTCCAATCAACCGTGATAATTGTCGCCATTGGCATCATGCATATCAACAGCCTTCACTAAAAATATCACTCTATTCATTTTCACTATCAGCATGACTCGGTTCATTTGCGTTATCAACATCACCAAAAAGGTTTGTTATCACTTTCGCTATCACCGAAAGGTTTGTTATCACTCTATTCATTTTCGATATGACCGCGGTATCGTTATGCATCATATCCCATAATAGCATAACAATTAGTGAACTACTTTATACATACAATGTGTGTGTGATGATAAAGTAATACCAACAATTAATCACCTGTCGTTGTCGCCTTGTTGGTAAGTTCTGAAGGCAACACTGGGAAAAAGATCGTACTTCTGCAAACTGCAAAGTACGATATAGCCAAATAGAGACCGACTTTGGATTTAATTTGTCTAAATATTGTTATGCTAAGTCATCGAGATACACACTGGCCCAAAGAACTCGGTTTTCAAAACGTTTTGGCTTGTACAAGAATAAGGCTTCTTTTGGCCAGGGAAATTTCTCCATATAGATTGCACCTGCCACTTTCAAAGTATAAGAACTGCGCCTACAATTTGAATCACCGTTGGGACGGTTTTGCAATATACTATAAACTTTGGTCAGTTTTTCTCACTCTTCTATCGGACAACTCAATTACAGGAGTATAATTTTTGTCCGAGGACTAGTTGGGAGCCAAATCTACTCCATTAATGATATAAGGTATGGTTTCCAAAATTTTGATCAGGTGCCCACGCCAGTAACATCATTGCTACCGTAATAATGCAAATTGACGAGTACCAAACAAAACCAAAATATATGCTTGGAAGAAAACTTAAGTATACCAAAATGAAGTTGAGAAACCAAATGCAATGATAGAAATACAAGTTTCAACACCAGCTTACAAGAATTTGAGAATAACAAATCACTTGTTCAAATCGCAATACCAGCATATGTTTTAAGTACTTTTAACCTACCCTTAACTAATCCTCATATCCCTACACTCATTACATTTAAAGTGCACTCGGGAGCAACATAAAACGGATTCTACAACAACTCTTAACTCTCTTCTTCCCCTGCAAATCCCTGTAACAGAGTCATCGTCAATATAATCACCTGCAAAAAAATTCACAGCAAAGCTGCAGTTAACACAAATGATCATCATTCTTGTTTTAAGAGCAGGACAACCTGGACCTGCAAATCTGTAAAAATACGCTGCAAAGTCAAGTTCACCCTATATCATAACAAAGATTAATATATAGAAATTTAATACAATCACCTAGCCTTGATGGCTGCTTATCACGGGGAACCTGACTGCAAAAAACATATAAATGCAGAAGTGCAGAAGTATACGTTAATACGTATGCTTGAAAACTGTTGTTTTAAAGAAGTGGTGTCCGGCAATGTTATTGTGAGTTTCTGACCGGATACCAAAATTCAAAATTTTGAGTTTAAAAAAAAAAAAAAAAAAAAAAAAAAAAAAAAAAAAACCTTAATGGGCAAAGTGAATCATATGAGTTGTTTTGTTCAGACGCTGAAAGTAATATGCATGCCACTATCAGGACACACTCGTGCATGTAAAATGGATCAATAGAGCACATAAAAACAATAGTTTCTAATAGAGGTGGCAATTTGTGCCCAAAATGAAAAAAATTGGCTAATTTTGGCTATTTTGTAATAAGATTTGGGCACATTTAGCCCCATCCTTTTTTTGAAATGGGCACATTTAGCCCATTGAAAAGTTAAATGGGCACAACGGGCACATATTTTCTCTCAATTAGAGAACATTATAATCGTTTTTGAAGAAAAACTTATATATATAATATATTTAATTTTTTAAATATAAATGGGGTATTACGTTTAAGGAATTTATTTCGTCATTTTCGATCTTCTATAAAGCGATTTGTATAACATGTGTCCGTTTAGCCCGTGCCCGTTTAAGCCTGTGCCCATTCTAGCCCGTGCCCGTTCTAGCCCGTGCCCGTGCCCGCCCGTTTTGCCACCTCTAGTTTCTAATAATCCAAATCAAAGTACTGTAAACCTGCACACCACCTGCAGTGGAAATGGCAGTAAGACTTGATTGTTGTGGTTTGAAGGACAAAAAGAACATTTCAATCTGTAAAAGAAGAATGCCGCTTGGAAAGAGAAGACTAACCAGACAACAGACAAACAACCGATTCAGTGTCCATATTGTTCAGGCTGCTGATTGTTGCATCCATCACCATTCTCCGTATGATTATCGTTGCTTCCCTTTATCTCATTAAGTTTTGCTTCCTCCCTTTGCCTGTTCCATTGCTCAATTCTGGCACGCCTTTCTTCACTACCTTCCCTAACTGGACTATGATGTCGTCTACTTTCTGAACTGCTACGTTCCCTCCTATGAAGAGGACTTGTGCTCCTGTGCCTCCTTGACCGACTCTCGTAGTGGTAATCTCTGTCTCTATCTCTATCCCTGTCCCTGTCATCATACCTTCGGTTATGACCACGGCTTCCATGTCCCCGTTCTTCATAGCTACGGTGCCTGTATGGACTTCTGCTCCTACTGCGGCTACGGCTATGCCTTCTTCTGTATCTACCAAAGAGCTGTCGCCTCAAGTCCCTGACAAAAAAAAGCAAAATCAGAACAGTGCAACATACATCATATAAAAAACTGCCAAAAATCTGAACATTCTAGAGTCTGTTTAAGACGAAAATTAACCTGCCAATCTTCTTTAGATGCATGAAGTTGCAATAGCCACCACGGTTGCAGGTATTCTCCTCGTATTGCCTGCATGTAGCTTCCCGAAAATCAGTCACTGGTGAGAAGTCAACAATGATGGGTCGCCCTGCAAAATGTTCCCAGAAATGTTAATATGCCATGAAAAATGTAGAAAAGAATAAACAAATTGTTAAATTTAGGCGAAAATCATTATAGTTACGTACAACGAAGAAAAGACCATACCTGCGTAGTATCTTCCAGTAAGGTTCTTCAACGCTTTTGATGCATATTCTTCCTCCCTAAACTGAACATACACATTTCCCACCTGAAAAAAGCAGCAAACTCAGCATTAGATAATGTTTACAGAAGATATTAGATACGACAAGCTCAGAAACATACCATGTGGTCAGCAAGATTGTCACAAACATTCAAGCTTTCAATCTCCCCGTATTTGTTCAGCTCCTCAAACAGATCTTCGTAAAAATCCTTAAAAAATTGTGAAAAAACACCAACGTTAGTGTATCGAATACAAACTGTAAAACATTACGAATAGAGACACACTGCTGTAAACCATTTATGAAAGGTGCTACTTAATTACGCAAATTCCAATAAAACACACTATATGTCAACATTTCCAAAAATGTTGATTTTTACTGAAACGGGGCGATTTCAATAGTTCAAAGCAGAAGTAGAGATTGTTCTCTTTTCTAGCAAAGATATCTCATCGAACCTAAAAGTACCACATAGAATACCAATTAACGTCAAAAAACCAAATTCGCAAATAACGACCCCTGGATCAGATAAGATTATCAACCCATAGCAACATTAACATCCTAAACAATGTATAGAGAAGTTTCAAGCATATTAAAATCCGTCACAGCTTACATCAATATAATATTTATTACACCAAAATATAAGTATCTATCACAAACAAATAAATTGCCACGTCATCATTTCAATAAAACTGTTTTCTATAAAAATCTAATTAACACAAATCACATCAATTAAAATCTAACAACAATTATAACAAAACTAATCAATTAAAATCTAACAGTAATAAACTGCCACGTCATCATCATTTCAATAAAATAGATAAAATTTACCTCAAAATGATCCTGAATCTTATCAGGATCAATAGGATTCCCGTTCACATCCACGCCAGGAGTGATCATATCAGGTCTCTGATACATATTCGATAAAAGCAGTGTAGGACTGATTGAAGGCTTTGTATGAAGACGTGAGCATCGATCTCCATGTCTGCATGCTCCGATTTTGAAGTAGAATGGACAGTTTACGCGGTCTTTTTCTGTTCCGAATATTGACGCTAAATGTTCTGCCATTGAATTAGAGTTAGGGTTTGTGAAAAATTGGGGATTTTGGGGGGTGGTTATATTGACAGGTGGAGTTCTGGATGGTTCTAAAAGACTGGATAAACTATTTATTATGTTTTGAGGGAATATTTGAACAAAGAGGTGGTTTGCCCGAGTGGTTAAGGGGGAAGACTTAAGATCTTCTGCACATAAGTGCGCGTGGGTTCGAACCCCACAGCCACCACACTTTCTTTTTTTCCTCCCTCAAAATAATTGTATCTTTCTTTTTTTTTCCACGTATCCACTTAATGTTGTGTACTTTCATTTTTTGTTCCATTTTGCACATTTTGATGACGTGTCATACCTGAAAGTATGACACGTGTCACCATTTGAAAAAGTACGT
The DNA here is from genome assembly GCA_021014915.2 of Artemisia tridentata subsp. tridentata. Lineage (NCBI taxonomy): Eukaryota > Viridiplantae > Streptophyta > Magnoliopsida > Asterales > Asteraceae > Artemisia > Artemisia tridentata. The sequence continues at coordinate 370,813,912 of CP139506.1, read as the reverse complement.
TGCTATTTTACGACAAAAAATGGAACAAAAAATGAAAGTACACAACGTGAAGTGGAACAGAAAATAGTACACGTACCAAAACGGAACATTTGAAAAAGTACGTTGCTATTTTACGACCAAAACCCTTTTTTTTATATAATGACAGTTTTGACCTTATGCAGCTCAAGTTTGTATTATTAGGTTATGTGCAATATGATAAACTTGTTATATTATTCATAACTATATTTGTAATTAGATAATAATTTTAAAACAATCTGAAATGAAAAGAGTGACTATTAATAAGGGACAAAGGGGTACTAAGTATTTATCAAAACATGTCTAAACTAACAATAAAGCTGGAAACAAAGTTTATTTTTCTATGGCCAAAATGTATTTTATTACCTCTATTTTAACTAATTAGACCTCCTACTATCACAAAGTGTCAAAGCTCAAAGAGTCAAAGGTACCATATAGTATCCCCATAGTTGACTTTTAAATGTCATTCCCGCACTTCTGCTCTGCATTACCAAGATTCAAAATCTATTTGACTGTTCATTTGAAATGAATCTTGAGTTGAAATAGCCACTGATTGAAAGGTTTTTTTGTTTTTTCCCCCTAGTGAATTTAGTGACGTTTTGTGAGTCTTGCAGGTTCAGTTTACAAAAGGGGAGTTGATAGGATGCACAAAGGCTGTTCCGATTGCGTCTGATCAGGTTATTGTTTTTACAAATTTTAAACGTTGGTATTCAAGTCAGTTATGATTGCTTAATATCTCTATGAAAGTGTTTGATTAGATGACTAAAACATAATCTGTCTCCACACATGGCTAACATCGTAACACTCATTTTGTAGGAACAATGTAGGTCAGGGTCCTCTCGCGCCAATTAGTGGTTTTCAAATCTGCTACGTCAGATTGCGTCGGGAATATTACTTTTCATAAGGTATCGTCTTTATGGTTAATTGTAATCATCATTTATTTTCGTTATTTAAAATGCATATGCAATCATTATTGTTGTTTACTTTTGGTATTAATATGTTTAGGAGATTTGAGATGATACTCGCATCGTTTCTAAAAAAGTATGATACTTGCAGCGCTTATAAAAAAAACACGATACTTGCAGCGCATACTCTTTATTTAACTAAGGGTATGTTATGTATTTTTTCACGCCGGAGTGGCACAATGGGTAGGTTGTGCAGGTTGGGTAACAAGTGGTAAACCATAAGATGCGAGACTTAAGCCTAATGCTTATATATTTGATATGTTTATCTGTTAGTAACGTTTATTCTTTAATAATTTGAGCAAACTCGCAGCTTAAAAAGTAAGATTCTCATTTAAATGCTTTTGTTTTTGCATTTTTGTATTATCATCTGGATGGTTCTATCAAAAATTTTGAACAGCTTTAGAGTTAAACTGAACAGAATAACTAATACTTAGGATCAACATCATTTTTAGGTTTTCTTTTGGGTCGAATTGGCATTACCATCATGGTTATAAGATGACATAAGCGTGAGTTAGAATATATCGAAAATGGGCCAGAATGGGTATAATGGGTCTAAATTGGCGTTTCAACAATTATGTTGCAATTACTTATAAAAACAGCTAAAATGGGAACGGGTAAAGTTGCTTATATTATTGCTTTGTAGTCAAATATCTAAAACACGAGTCAATAAAGGATAGTATTAGGAAATTTTGTTGACCAAAATGAATTTACTCAAGATTTTGTGATGATTGCTGATGTGCATACTGGTAATATGGGATTCGAATTTCGGTAATAAAAAATTCATGCATTTAGTTTGCGACTTATTTAATGGGTAACTTTGGAAGCGTTTTGTTCACATGGTTTTTTCTTTGGCAGGTGCAAGTTTTGTATGAAGGTTCTTCATTGCAGCTTCTATTTATTTAAATATGAATGCTAGACACGAACACGCAACAACTCACGGTATTTCTCTTTTATCTATTGTCAGTCTTTTGCTATAATTATACGTATTCATCATCAGCAATATGTTAATGTTAGATATCCGGTTTGTAAGGTTTGTAGGGAATCTATAAATTCAGGCCAACCCTATTAGGTGGTTAAGGGGTGTTTGGAATAGCTTAGTCTTTAGGCTTATCTACAAATTTGCGCAATAAAACCCAGCAAACCCAAAAAAAGCTTATTTAAGGCTAACGTGCTTATTATGTGGCTTTTTAAATTTGTGCAATTCCTCCTACACAAACTCATTTTCAACCTGCATACTGAAAACTACTTATACTGTGTCCTAATGAAAATGCAGACGAGGATAATTAGTTTGGATGATAAGTACACTTGCTTATTTACTGCTAATAGCGTTTCATAAGTGCATATGCAGTTTGGAGAGTTTCTTAAGACCGCACCAATGGCTAATTATAGGTTTTGGGGATGGTCTGATCCGGAGTTTAGATTTATGGGTTTGTATTTCTCGAAGTTTATAAAGTATTTGGCAATTCTTGCAGGAAGAGTCCATTTGATCAAAATTTAGAAGTGTTTTTGTGTCATGAAAAATTGTACCTGGTTATCCTTAAATGTATTCTAGATGAAATAGCTTTTATAATGGAGGATTTTATGTTTAAAATGACCAGATATATGCTATTTATTGTACTTTGATGATTTATTAGGAGGTACCTAATGTCCCACTGATGCTGGACACAAAATAGTTGGAACATCAACACTGCCCCCAAAACAAGGCATTGATTTGACAATAAAAGATGCTGCGGAAATTCCATTGATAAAGAAAATGGTGAGATACCATTGTTCCAGCATAGCCCACAGGGTTTGAACAACCAAAGTATCAAAAAGCAAAAACATAAACGCTAAGGAACTGGTTTGTAGCTCCATCTTTTATAAACAATAATAACATACGTAGTGTAACCTCTTTCTAATATATATAACAACAGCTATGACTGCAAAATAACAATTGCTTGCATTGTGTATAAATGAAAGTAGTTTACCCTTCTAACTGTATACCTCTCCACCTACTAATTTTAGCTTTTGAGTTTGCTATAAATATATAATAATTTTTTAACGGTATAGACATAAATTTCTTTTATTATACTTCGTGATAATTGATAAGTTCAAATGAAGGGAACATAAGCTCCTTTGTAACTTGACTAACAAATGAAACCCAAAGACTAACGTTTAAGAAACTAACCACCGAAGATGGTTGCAAAAAAATGAAGTCAATCACCCTGCCGCAACGCGTTAACATAATTGTAATAAACACAAACACGGCTGCCCCGCAGCAACGCGCGGGCAAACCTGCTTGTTTGTTTTAAAAAAGAGAAAAGTGGGTGATTTTGGTATTTGGTGAAATAAAACGAAATGAAGAAAGTGGGGACATAATTTGACAATTGTTGATGCGTGGTTTTGCGACCTTACAACAGGTTTTACCTCTCGAGGGATCTCGAGAAGCTTGCAATCCCCACCAGGCAGTGTACCTGACCGTTGTAGTATAGTGAAGTGGCAAGTACCGGGGGATTGATCGTTCAACTCAAAGAATAGTGTTCGTTAGGATTGAAATTTATCTACTAGGTCTAGAGGTGAGGGATGATTCTTTTTGTATTTTTATATTTTATGGAAAGCAAGTAAAAATCTCGGGTTTTGGAAGGAGAGGCGGAATTAGTTGCTAATCAACTAACCCAAAAACTACTACTTAAACTAATGTGAAGGAAAGTAAACTAGGGTTCTACAAGGGAAGTGAAGCGTATCTACCTATGATGTATTACTCCTTGCTAGCTATCCAATTCTACCTATTGAATTGTAACCTTGTTTTAATTGACGGGTTGTATTCCTTAATACCATTCGTGGGGTGGCGTACGTACTTCCCCAACTCTATAAGCTCCTACTTCACTCCTATGTCGAGCCGGCTAAGAAGCTCCTAACATGGGATCACTAGAATTCGCTCATGCATTAAATACAACCAAATAAACCTAGTACGCATTGGTTCATGTTTCTTAAGACGTTCAAGCAAGTTACCGTATAGGAGGTTAGCCAGTTTTCTTAAGCCTAACATCGATATCACCCAATCAAACAAGATACAATAGGAAACAAGAATTATAAGCTAAACCAATTAGATCTATTGAAGTGTCACACCTTTATTGATGACGATAGACACATACATTAACAAGGAATCAATAAGATCTAATTAATTATATACAAGTTTCACACAATCATAAGTAGACACAAGGTGAATTAGCAAAGCATGATCAATGAAGAGCAAACAACCATAATAATGAAAGACATAATTAAGTTAGAATCAACAAACCAATATTTGATGTTTATGAAATGATTGAAACCCTCTAAGTTGCTGGAAAAACACCTACCTAAACCCTAGAATCGGACTTAGGGTTTAGGGCTTACAAAAAGTGAAGTTGTGATGTTGTATTTATAGCTGATTTTCTGTCCGCATCGATCTGACGGCGTCAGCCTTCATAAGTGACGGCGTCAGCTCCCCTTTTTCACCAAATTGTATATTTTTTCGTCCCGATTCCGTGGCCTCTTGAATCACCTAAATCCGAGTTCGTATGAAGATTTTATGGCCAAAACAGTGACAGCTACTCCGCGCGCGAGTTGTGATTGTCTTGATTAACTTGTGGCGGTTTCACTAAGGTTCCTTCTCGTGTAAGAATACTTTGACGCCGTCACTCTATATCATCTGACGTCGTCAGGTCTATGATCCTGACGCCGTCACCTTCAAAAATCCTCTGGCCCGTCTCTCTTTAACTTAACACTTGACGGCCTACATCCATTAACACGTGACGCCGTCAGAATTCCTATGTAAAACTTTCTGGCGCGTCACGTGTATAAGTCCACCACTTTCATCTTCAAGTGACGGCGTCAGCATCCAAAGCCTGACGCCGTCAGGTGTAAAATCCTAACTTTCCTTGGTCTTTTTGTTTTCTTCATTCTTGAGCATAAAAACGTCCAAAAAGCTCCAAAATGCTTCATATTCCAGAAATCACGTCCCAAGTACCTAAAATGAGAAAAGAAACGATTTAGGGCAATATTTGATCATATAATCGCGGATTAGGGCTTAAATGACCCCCTAAAAGCGGTACACTTTTCGCTTCATCAAATATCCCTACACTTGGGATTTGCTTGTCCTCAAGCAAATGAGCTTTTCCACCAATTGAAATACAAGTTAAGGGTCATTTAACATTAATATAAAAGTAATTACAACAAATGATCATTCCACCTTGGTCAAAATAAGCACGGAAATTATACACTAGCACTTCATAATAAGTGTTTGGATACTCTCATCCCTCGAGTGTTGTAAATTTATATATCATAAATGGAAATGGAAGAATATCGCTCACTACCTGTCATAGAAAATAGATTACCATAGGCTTGGGAAAGGATCACGCCTCTACCACTTTTGGCGTAAGCACCTAGGATAAACTATCAAAGAGGTCTTTACAAAGGGTTATAACGTTAGGTGTAGGGATAAGGAAAACACGGTTTGTTGGATAAGGATATTTTTACTGGTGGCAAGTCAATCATCTTGGTCAATTACATGTAAAATGAGGCGTTGCTAAGCCAAGACTCGACTCAACTTAAACTAATCACGAACTAATAAACATAGAACAAAACAAAACATAAATAAAAGATAGAGGCGGATGGTAGTCCGTATGCTTTTTCTTCACTTTTTTTTTTTTTTTTTTTTTTTTGTGCATACACTCTTGCCCTACCATCCAAAACAATACATCACTAGGGATTCTTTGTACCATCCCTACACTTGAACTTTTACATACTTTACATAAAATTATTCTAATGAATCGAATCAAGATAATCGAAACATTTGGAGTACTTTAAAATATTAACGTACATATGGGGGTAATAAATGATGTTCTTCCCCATTACTCCATTACACTAGTACTTTACCCATAAGTCCCAATCGTCCCAAAACAATATGTACAAGGATATGACTCGACTTAGCAACCATGTAATCAATTAGATAATTAACTAAGGGTTTAAACAAATGTTGTCACAATAATGCACTAAAGATGAGTGCATACAGGGTAGGCTAAGGCGATTTGGGTGTACATTTAAGTGGGGTGTAAACAAATTCTCACTTTGAGTAAAATGCTCAAAGGTCGAAACGAAAAGATAGGCTCTGAGGGGTGTACTAGGGGTATCATGTACTAAAAATGAGTACAACGCAAAGGGTGTGGGAGAATTACTTGACCAATGTAGCCAATGTAATTATAACAAAAACACAGGTGTAAAACAATGGGTTAATCCTAATGCCTCTTATCATGTAGTCAATCCTAACTACACGAATGTAGTCTCACTAGCGGTCTCGGTATGCATCACAAACGCAAGTTCTAGAATCTATAAACTACCGGTACACTCATAAGCACCAACAATGAATGCTTTTTCCTAAAGATCTAAAGGCGAACCTCACATATTTGGGGTGGAAATTTTTGAGTGGTATGGTTTTTGTGCTAGTCATACAATTCCCTATCCTTGAGACGCTTATTAAAATCAAAGTTTCACTCCTATATGTTGTAAAAAAATTTAAATTTGGTGCTAAAATTGCCCTAACCAATATTTCTCTTGGCTTTATTACACATTCACTATTAAACAAAACAAAAATCAAGCGAAGTTGTAGTTTCTAAGGCATCCTAATTTACCCTCCCTACACTTAATCCGAACATTGTCCCCAATGTTCTAGACAAAAGATGTAAAAGTAAAAATAAATGAGAATGGAAGAAACTAATACTCCCCTGATTCGCTCGGTATGGATGATGTGATAATATGGTTAAATCTCCCTTCAAGAGAATGAACATGATAAGCTTCACTCCAGAAATATAATCATCCTCTTGATGTGTTGCACGTACATCTTCTTATCCAATAATACCTGTAACCAACAAACACAAAAACCAAAGCATCAAACCGAACAAAGAAAAACCACAACTAGATGTATTTCCAGACTTAGAAATAAAAACAAAACAAAGCAATAAAAGGATAGGATACTTGCGGGATGACTTACAAATAGGGATTCATAAAACATGTCCACAAGTATTGACACATAAACAAGATAGAATACATGCTAATCATGAATTGTGAATTTTCCATGTTCGAATTTTGTTCTTTTTAACAAAATATAAACTTTCCTACACTTATCTTTTTTGTAAAATACCTTTATATGCATTTAAGACGATGTTAAAAACAAAATAAAGCATTTTCACAAATTATTCGAAACATGAAAATTTAACAATTATGATTAAGCATATATGACACAAACAAACAAATAAAATAAAAACATCAAACAATTAAAAACATGGGTTGCCTCCCAAGAAGCGCTTGTTTTTGTTCAAGTCACGAGCCTGACTCTGCCCTTATTTAACGGATAAAGGAGAGGTTTTCCCTACACTTAGGGTTAAGTGCGGGTGAAAGTAGCGATACACACCCTTAGGGTGGAAATATGCCACGTGAGGTGAAGGGGGTGAGTGAATGGCTTCCTTCATCCTAAAACTACCCGGATAATAAGGGTTGATGGGTGGGTCGGTTCCTCTTTTGTCTCCTAGATGTAAATCTAAGGATGGAAAGTTGTGTAAAGGTTGAGGTTCCGTTTCATCAACACTAGAAAATTCCCTAGAACTAAGAGTAAGGTCATCACTAAAAGTGTTCAAACCTATATCCTCTAGTTGTGCTTGGTCCAAGGGTTCTACCTCCATTGTGATTCCTAAAGTCACTTCTACTTCTTCCGGGTAAGTCACGGGCGGTGTGTGTGCCTCAAATGATGGTAGGACTTGTGGGGTATTTAGCGGGCTTATGTTACTTACCTCATCATTCCTTGTGTCAAGATCACCTATGTGTTCATCTTGTATTATGGTAGTGCCTAACCATGACATGCAACTAGGTGGCTCAACTCTACCCTCATCCCCAAACAAACATGTTTCATGATCCTTGAAATTTGTGGTCAATTGACTTGTACTAACGTTTGTTGGGTTGTCTACTCTATAATAATATTGGGCACAATCTTCTATGGTATCCCATGCTTCTTCAGCATTTAATTCCCTAAGGTCCCTACTGGCAAAATCGCTAATACACATTTGGTCATATCGGTCGACACGATCGTAAAAGATTTGGGTTAGGGATGCTAAATCGAAGTTATGATGAGGGACTATTCGGAGTAAGTTTTTAAAACGAGTCCATGCATCATATATGGGTTCATCTCGATATTGGTTGAACATCAAGATGTCATTAGGGGCAAATGGATTTCGTGGTCGGTAGTATGGTGGGTTCGCGTACTCCATATTGGTGAACGGAAGAGTCAATGGAAAGGTTTTTACGAACAAAGACACAAAGAAAAGATAGACTACTAGAAAGCTAATAAAAAGAAAATAAAAATCTCACTAGATAGGAATCTAATGAGTAGACCTAATAAAAATAAATTTCAACCTAAGCAATAACTACTCCCCAGGCTGCGGCGCCAAAAACTTGATGCGTGGTTTTGCGACCTTACAACAGGTTTTACCTCTCGAGGGATCTCGAGAAGCTTGCAATCCCCACCAGGCAGTGTACCTGACCGTTGTAGTATAGTGAAGTGGCAAGTACCGGGGGATTGATCGTTCAACTCAAAGAATAGTGTTCGTTAGGATTGAAATTTATCTACTAGGTCTAGAGGTGAGGGATGATTCTTTTTGTATTTTTATATTTTATGGAAAGCAAGTAAAAATCTCGGGTTTTGGAAGGAGAGGCGGAATTAGTTGCTAATCAACTAACCCAAAAACTACTACTTAAACTAATGTGAAGGAAAGTAAACTAGGGTTCTACAAGGGAAGTGAAGCGTATCTACCTATGATGTATTACTCCTTGCTAGCTATCCAATTCTACCTATTGAATTGTAACCTTGTTTTAATTGACGGGTTGTATTCCTTAATACCATTCATGGGGTGGCGTACGTACTTCCCCAACTCTATAAGCTCCTACTTCACTCCTATGTCGAGCCGGCTAAGAAGCTCCTAACATGGGATCACTAGAATTCGCTCATGCATTAAATACAACCAAATAAACCTAGTACGCATTGATTCATGTTTCTTAAGACGTTCAAGCAAGTTACCGTATAGGAGGTTAGCCAGTTTTCTTAAGCCTAACATCGATATCACCCAATCAAACAAGAGACAATAGGAAACAAGAATTATAAGCTAAACCAATTAGATCTATTGAAGTGTCACACCTTTATTGATGACGATAGACACATACATCAACAAGGAATCAATAAGATCTAATTAATTATATACAAGTTTCACACAATCATAAGTAGACACAAGGTGAATTAGCAAAGCATGATCAATGAAGAGCAAACAACCATAATAATGAAAGACATAATTAAGTTAGAATCAACAAACCAATATTTGATGTTTATGAAATGATTGAAACCCTCTAAGTTGCTGGAAAAACACCTACCTAAACCCTAGAATCGGACTTAGGGTTTAGGGCTTACAAAAAGTGAAGTTGTGATGTTGTATTTATAGCTGATTTTCTGTCCGCATCGATCTGACGGCGTCAGCCTTCATAAGTGACGGCGTCAGCTCCCCTTTTTCACCAAATTGTAGATTTTTTCGTCCCGATTCCGTGGCCTCTTGAATCACCTAAATCCGAGTTCGTATGAAGATTTTATGGCCAAAACAGTGACAGCTACTCCGCGCGCGAGTTGTGATTGTCTTGATTAACTTGTGGCGGTTTCACTAAGGTTCCTTCTCGTGTAAGAATACTTTGACGCCGTCACTCTATATCATCTGACGTCGTCAGGTCTATGATCCTGACGCCGTCACCTTCAAAAATCCTCTGGCCCGTCTCTCTTTAACTTAACACTTGACGGCCTACATCCATTAACACGTGACGCCGTCAGAATTCCTATGTAAAACTTTCTGGCGCGTCACGTGTATAAGTCCACCACTTTCATCTTCAAGTGACGGCGTCAGCATCCAAATCCTGACGCCGTCAGGTGTAAAATCCTAACTTTCCTTGGTCTTTTTGTTTTCTTCATTCTTGAGCATAAAAACGTCCAAAAAGCTCCAAAATGCTTCATATTCCAGAAATCACGTCCCAAGTACCTAAAATGAGAAAAGAAACGATTTAGGGCAATATTTGATCATATAATCGCGGATTAGGGCTTAAATGACCCCCTAAAAGCGGCACACTTTTCGCTTCATCAATTGTGATGGCTTTAATTGGACATAATAATTGAGGCACGTTAATAATGGCTAATGGCTTTAGATTCGACGATTGTGATGGCTAAAAAGAAAATAAAAAATAAAATAAAAAATAAAAAATTGGTGGATCTTTATGTTTTTTCAGGGAAAGACACGCTCTGTTTGTTTGAAAGGTTCTTTTGGGGTTGAAGTTTTAGAACCAACTTTCGTTTTCTCATCTTTCTGTTTTTAGTTGTAATTTCCTTTGTTTTAAGAGTTTTCTTTATTTTCTTTCAAAAGTCCAAAAAAAAATAAAAAATATATATATATATATATATATATATATATATATATATATATATATATATATATATATATATATATATATATATATATATATATATATATATATATATATATATAGGGGGACTTTCTTACGAGAACCATTTTATCTGCGAGAACTGAGAGAACCACAAAAAACATACATGCACGCCTTTTAAAATAAAATAAAAATACATGCAAATCGTCAATAATCGTAAGTATCCACCTATGTTCTTCAATATCATCATGAACTCATCCTCTTTTTTAACAAAAACCTTACACAAGGCCGCAATATTGTCGTTGCGCGCCTTATAAGAACATACATGCACACCTTCAAAGAAAAATGTTGTATTTCCAATTTTTATTATCAAATTCTTTAGAACAACTATGTTTTTTTAAAAACATATATGTTGTTTTTAGAACATATGTGCAAAAATACAATTATTGAAGGCGTGCATGTATGTTTTTGGTGGTTCTCTCAGTTCTCGCAGATAAAATGGTTCTCGCAAGAAAGTCTCACTATATATATATATATATATATATATATATATATATATATATATATATATATATATATATATATATATATATATATATATATATATATATATATATATATATATATACTTTGGGTTATCCCATGGTCCGGGATACTTTGGTTTATCCCGTTTGGTCAGGATACTTTGGTTTCAACTGTTTGGTAGAGAATACTTTGGTTTATTCTCTCGTAAGGATACATTGGTTTATCTGTTTTGTTACGTGTTTATGCCTGCTGCCGCTTGAAGATTTGCTTCCGCATGCTTTCGACTGTCTTCATCAACTCATTATTGCTTTAATGTTTTATTTTGTTTTCTAATCCAGTCCAAGCTTTCGCGATTTCGCCGCTTGAACTGCGGGGGAGTTTTAGTTGTACATTAGCTGTCTATGACATGTGATTAGCGAGTGATTAGATTGATTAGTGGGTGATTAGCAATTTACCCAAAATAGCTCATGTGTAATCCCTATATGCAGGGGCGGAGCCAGAACTTTATTATCGAGGGGGCAAAATATGATAATCTTTAGAAACTACACTAAAAATTGGTCCGTTGGGGGGGCAAATTACAAAAATAGCCGAAAATTTTCAAAAATTTACACTGCATTTTTTTTCGCCGGGGGGTCACGTGACCCCCCGGACCCCCCTTTATCTCCGCCCCTGCCTATATGTATCCTCTAATAATCATCAAACAATATTATCCTATATCCTCTTACAAATTTGTCATTGTTGAAATCGGTAACTTTTATTAGAAACACTTATTTGTTGTTTTTTTACTTATATGGGTTCATCTCGATATTGGTTGAACATCAAGATGTCATTAGGGGCAAATGGATTTCGTGGTCGGTAGTATGGTGGGTTCGCGTACTCCATATTGGTGAACGGAAGAGTCAATGGAAAGGTTTTTACGAACAAAGACACAAAGAAAAGATAGACTACTAGAAAGCTAATAAAAAGAAAATAAAAATCTCACTAGATAGGAATCTAATGAGTAGACCTAATAAAAAATAAATTTCAACCTAAGCAATAACTACTCCCCGGGCTGCGGCGCCAAAAACTTGATGCGTGGTTTTGCGACCTTACAACAGGTTTTACCTCTCGAGGGATCTCGAGAAGCTTGCAATCCCCACCAGGCAGTGTACCTGACCGTTGTAGTATAGTGAAGTGGCAAGTACCGGGGGATTGATCGTTCAACTCAAAGAATAGTGTTCGTTAGGATTGAAATTTATCTACTAGGTCTAGAGGTGAGGGATGATTCTTTTTGTATTTTTATATTTTATGGAAAGCAAGTAAAAATCTCGGGTTTTGGAAGGAGAGGCGGAATTAGTTGCTAATCAACTAACCCAAAAACTACTACTTAAACTAATGTGAAGGAAAGTAAACTAGGGTTCTACAAGGGAAGTGAAGCGTATCTACCTATGATGTATTACTCCTTGCTAGCTATCCAATTCTACCTATTGAATTGTAACCTTGTTTTAATTGACGGGTTGTATTCCTTAATACCATTCATGGGGTGGCGTACGTACTTCCCCAACTCTATAAGCTCCTACTTCACTCCTATGTCGAGCCGGCTAAGAAGCTCCTAACATGGGATCACTAGAATTCGCTCATGCATTAAATACAACCAAATAAACCTAGTACGCATTGATTCATGTTTCTTAAGACGTTCAAGCAAGTTACCGTATAGGAGGTTAGCCAGTTTTCTTAAGCCTAACATCGATATCACCCAATCAAACAAGAGACAATAGGAAACAAGAATTATAAGCTAAACCAATTAGATCTATTGAAGTGTCACACCTTTATTGATGACGATAGACACATACATCAACAAGGAATCAATAAGATCTAATTAATTATATACAAGTTTCACACAATCATAAGTAGACACAAGGTGAATTAGCAAAGCATGATCAATGAAGAGCAAACAACCATAATAATGAAAGACATAATTAAGTTAGAATCAACAAACCAATATTTGATGTTTATGAAATGATTGAAACCCTCTAAGTTGCTGGAAAAACACCTACCTAAACCCTAGAATCGGACTTAGGGTTTAGGGCTTACAAAAAGTGAAGTTGTGATGTTGTATTTATAGCTGATTTTCTGTCCGCATCGATCTGACGGCGTCAGCCTTCATAAGTGACGGCGTCAGCTCCCCTTTTTCACCAAATTGTAGATTTTTTCGTCCCGATTCCGTGGCCTCTTGAATCACCTAAATCCGAGTTCGTATGAAGATTTTATGGCCAAAACAGTGACAGCTACTCCGCGCGCGAGTTGTGATTGTCTTGATTAACTTGTGGCGGTTTCACTAAGGTTCCTTCTCGTGTAAGAATACTTTGACGCCGTCACTCTATATCATCTGACGTCGTCAGGTCTATGATCCTGACGCCGTCACCTTCAAAAATCCTCTGGCCCGTCTCTCTTTAACTTAACACTTGACGGCCTACATCCATTAACACGTGACGCCGTCAGAATTCCTATGTAAAACTTTCTGGCGCGTCACGTGTATAAGTCCACCACTTTCATCTTCAAGTGACGGCGTCAGCATCCAAATCCTGACGCCGTCAGGTGTAAAATCCTAACTTTCCTTGGTCTTTTTGTTTTCTTCATTCTTGAGCATAAAAACGTCCAAAAAGCTCCAAAATGCTTCATATTCCAGAAATCACGTCCCAAGTACCTAAAATGAGAAAAGAAACGATTTAGGGCAATATTTGATCATATAATCGCGGATTAGGGCTTAAATGACCCCCTAAAAGCGGCACACTTTTCGCTTCATCAATTGTGATGGCTTTAATTGGACATAATAATTGAGGCACGTTAATAATGGCTAATGGCTTTAGATTCGACGATTGTGATGGCTAAAAAGAAAATAAAAAATAAAATAAAAAATAAAAAATTGGTGGATCTTTATGTTTTTTCAGGGAAAGACACGCTCTGTTTGTTTGAAAGGTTCTTTTGGGGTTGAAGTTTTAGAACCAACTTTCGTTTTCTCATCTTTCTGTTTTTAGTTGTAATTTCCTTTGTTTTAAGAGTTTTCTTTATTTTCTTTCAAAAGTCCAAAAAAAATAATAAATATATATATAATATATATATATATATATATATATATATATATATATATATATATATATATATATATATATATATATATAGGGGGACTTTCTTACGAGAACCATTTTATCTGCGAAAACTGAGAGAACCACAAAAAACATACATGCACGCCTTTTAAAATAAAATAAAAATACATGCAAATCGTCAATAATCGTAAGTATCCACCTATGTTCTTCAATATCATCATGAACTCATCCTCTTTTTTAACAAAAACCTTACACAAGGCCGCAATATTGTCGTTGCGCGCCTTATAAGAACATACATGCACACCTTCAAAGAAAAATGTTGTATTTCCAATTTTATTATCAAATTCTTTAGAACAACTATGTTTTTTTAAAAACATATATGTTGTTTTTAGAACATATGTGCAAAAATACAATTATTGAAGGCGTGCATGTATGTTTTTGGTGGTTCTCTCAGTTCTCGCAGATAAAATGGTTCTCGCAAGAAAGTCTCACTATATATATATATATATATATATATATATATATATATATATATATATATATATATATATATATATATATATATATATACTTTGGGTTATCCCATGGTCCGGGATACTTTGGTTTATCCCGTTTGGTCAGGATACTTTGGTTTCAACTGTTTGGTAGAGAATACTTTGGTTTATTCTCTCGTAAGGATACATTGGTTTATCTGTTTTGTTACGTGTTTATGCCTGCTGCCGCTTGAAGATTTGCTTCCGCATGCTTTCGACTGTCTTCATCAACTCATTATTGCTTTAATGTTTTATTTTGTTTTCTAATCCAGTCCAAGCTTTCGCGATTTCGCCGCTTGAACTGCGGGGGAGTTTTAGTTGTACATTAGCTGTCTATGACATGTGATTAGCGAGTGATTAGATTGATTAGTGGGTGATTAGCAATTTACCCAAAATAGCTCATGTGTAATCCCTATATGCAGGGGCGGAGCCAGAACTTTATTATCGAGGGGGCAAAATATGATAATTTTTAGAAACTACACTAAAAATTGGTCCGTTGGGGGGGCAAATTACAAAAATAGCCGAAAATTTTCAAAAATTTACACTGCATTTTTTTTCGCCGGGGGGTCACGTGACCCCCCGGACCCCCCTTTATCTCCGCCCCTGTGTAATCCCTATATGTATCCTCTAATAATCATCAAACAATATTATCCTATATCCTCTTACAAATTTGTCATTGTTGAAATAGGTAACTTTTATTCGAAACACTTATTTGTTGTTTTTTTACTTATAAAGCTTTGTGTCACAGGCCAAATGTAGCATGAACTTTTTTTTACCAGGATTCCGACTCGACATTGCGAGCCGACTAATCCTAGGGCGACTACCCTTTTTGGATAGGCCGGAGTCATCGCAGGTGAACCTTTGTAGCCACATGTGGATTAATTTTCTCTCCAAAGGTTTGAACCTGGGACCTCCAGGGAGTTACCCATTTATGAGACCAAATCCAAACCACTGGGTCACCCCACGTGGTTAGCATGAACTTTCTTATTTTGATGTAAATGAGACATATCAAATGGGTTAAGTTGAAGGTTGTGTAAAGTATATTTATAGCATTCCTCCATGTTAGAGGTTTCAGTATGTTTATTCCCATGACAAAAGTTCAATGCATAACACATTTTCTTTAAAAGAACAAATGGTTAAATCTCATCCATTCAATCTTTTTAAATCCGATGGTGTAGATTAATTCTTATTAAAAAACGGATGGGCTTTTTGGTAATTATTCAACTCCACCTAACACCCACCATTCCCACACTCACACTCACACACTTCTGTACACACACAGACTCTTTATTTCCCTCTCATCAAAATTTCTATCTTCAAGATCTAAACTCTATCCACTTCTTAAATTCAATAATAACCAAATTCAACATGTTCGAAATAATCTGTTCGAAATAAGAAGAATTAAATTTGTTCGAAATCAGACTCCGTGGTGAGTCGATGATGTGGCGGTGGTTTGGTGACGGTGATTCGTCAGAAAATGACATGGTTAGATGGCGGGAAAAGCGGCGGTATTTATATATAAATGATGTACGAAGTTATTTGGGGCCAACTTATAGGAAGGCAAAGAAAGAAAATACCGGGGTCCCCGGCCATATAAAAAAAATAAAAAGTATATTAATAAAAAAAGTAAAAAAAATATATATATATATATATATATATATATATATATATATATATATATATATATATATATATATATATATATATATATATATATATATATATATTAAAAGGAAGTTCTAAAGAAAGGATGTGAAACCAGTAAAAAAGATGATGAAAAAGTGAATTTGACAAAGAGGCGCAAGTGGCTTATCGAGGTGAAGGCGGAGTGAACCAGCGGTAATGGGTGGTAAAATACAAGCTGGGATCTAGTAAAAACAAAGGGAATATAAAAGAAACTACACCATTCATTACATCCTCCACCATTGACCAACATAAAACTCCTAGCAAGTTAGGATCTGCACCAAAACTCCTAGCAAGTTAGGATCTGCACCAAAACTTAATGACAAACAATATGTAATTATTAGTCATGACAAACAATATGTAATTATTAGGGTGGAGGGAGTCATGACTCTCCAACCCTCAAACCCTCCAAAAATTAACCAATCAAATTCTTCCACCTCATTTTAACCCTCCAACCCTCAATCCAACCTTTTTTACTGGCGCCCATCACTTTCAACCCTCCCAAATCTTTTTTTAAATATTCATAATTTGTCCTTCAAAATTATAAATTTGCAACATTAACCCTTCCAATACTAAACAATTATATAAAAAAACAAACATTTTATTAATAACTGAAATTAAAAGTACACTTCATAAAATAAAAAGAAATTACATAACTTAATCTTCCGGGTCATCGAGGTATGCTAAATCTTGAGACGCCACATGCTCCGTAAGATCAAATTGAAGACGATGATGGATTTGTTCATCTAGTAACTCCGGTAGTGCGTTGTCGTCATAAACGGGTTGCACCGGTGGATCCATTATATGAGTCGGTGATATTGCCCTCCCGTCATCTTTTATAATCATGTTGTGCAATATACAACACGCATAAACGATGTTAGTGATCTTTTCGATGGTCGTTTGACGGATCTTGCGATTCAAAATACCCCATTTTCCCTTAAGAACACCAAAACATCGTTCGACATCTTTTCTTGCCGACTCTTGAACTTTCTTGAATTTCTTTTCCTTCGCTTCAGTCGGATATGGAAATGCTTTGACATGAGTTGAGTACCTAGGATAGATTCCGTCGGTAAGATAATATCCCCGTTTGTAGTTACGCCCGTTTACAACGAATGATGAGTCAGGAGCCGTTCCATTTCGCTCCCTAAGATACAAAGTCGATTGATACAAAACATTGACATCGTTAAGCGACCCGGGAGGACCAAAAAAAGCGTGCCAGATCCACAAATCTTGTGAAGCAACGGCTTCAAGCATAATTGTCGGGTATGGATACCTCCCACTCTTGTATTGGCCTTTCAAATGTTTAGGACAATTTCTCCAAACAAAATGTGTACAATCAAGGCTACCTAGCATTCCCGGAATCTTGTGTCTTCGTTCATGCGCCTCGTACAAGCGTGCAACGTCGTGACTAGTAGGCCTACGTAAGAACTCGCGCCCATATATCTCGATGACCGCGGTGCAAAAATGATCAAGGCATTCGCGTGACGTCCTCGCGGCCATGCATAAGTAGTCGTCAAAGTTATCCGGAGGGTTGCCCGTTCCGAGTTGTTTAATTGCGGATGTGCATTTTTGTAGAGCCGTAAAGCTCTTTTTCCCCCTACCATCTGCACCCTCTTGAAAATACTCGAACCTCTGCTCAATATCACCAACAATTTGTAAAAACAACCTTTTTGACATCCGAAACCTCTCACGAAACAAAGACGGGCCAAACTTCGGTTCGTCAACGAAATAGTCACGCATTAGTGTTTCTTGAGCTTCTTCCCGAAACCGCTCGATATAGGTTCGAGTTTCTTGCGTGCTTGCCGTGTCTTCTTCGAGCGACTCAACCACGGAGCACAAAAAAGGTATCGTACTACCCGTGGATAAGTCCGGTAAGATGGGTGGCATCGATAACTCGGACGAAAAGGAAGAAGATGATGATGATGATGATGACAATGACATTCTTTTTTTTTTGTTTACTCGTGGATATATATGTTGTTAATTTTTTTTTGAAGTGAAAATGGTAGGTGATGGTTCGGATTTATATAGGCAAAATGAAGAACCAAATTTTTTTTTTTTATTATTATTTTTTTTTACACGCTCCAATGGACCAATTTTATTTTTCAAACAAACCCCTTCAACGGTCATAAGACCGTTTGTTTCCTTCAGCTCGCAGCGTGCTTTTAACTCGCAAAATGAACCCGCAGGCCCAGCCCGCTGAACCGGCGGCGGTGTGCCCGCAAGCCCGCTGCCCACTCCCTCCTCTCTTAGTCACTTGATCACCAAAGTGAGTTGCTTGATGTGGGATCCATTGGGTTCAGTACAAATTAGCACAATTGAGTTGCCTATCTTCAATTTTAGCAAGGTTGAGTAGAAATTGTAAACCATGGTAACCCGAATAAGAAAATTGAATTGATAAGCCACAATATGGATTGATTGGGATTAGAGGACCGAGATTGGAGTTCCAAACATTCGGTAGATCATTTTGTAACCTCACTATTTGTTGGGTTAAAGTTCCACAGCAAATAGGCGGTTGACTCTCCACCTCCAAGGAAAACCGACACAGGTCTAATCACATGTGATTTTACATCAAGTTATTTTTTAAAGGTGAATCACATGTGATTTGCAATCACATGTGATTTACACACGAATCACAACAAAAAACAGAATCATGTGTGATTTACTCATTTTTAGATTAAAACGGAATCACAGGTGTTTCAGTTTATAACAGCAAAGAGTAAATCACACGTGATTTACATTTTTTCATAACAGAACGAAAAAAATAACAGAATCACATTTGATTTCACGAATCAGTTTTATAAAAAAAAAAGAACAAGTTGATTTCATATTGAAGATCACACGAATCAGTTTTATAAAAAAAAAATGAACAAGTTGATTTGATATTGAAGATCACATGTGATTTATTACTTTAAAGATCACATGTGACTTGTGAAATCACATGTGATTTTTTTCTTGTAAGTTGTGTTTTCGACTCGACATTGTGAGCCGGCTAAAATCACATGTGATTTTGTGATTTATAAAATCACACGTGATTTTTTAAATAACAAATCACAAGTGATTTTACAAATCACGTGTGATTTTTCTGGACGAAAAAAATAATTCGTCGAAAGTATATAAAAGTGTATATTTATATAAAGATAATTTAATTCTCGTCGCGATGGTATATTTTCTTAGTTTTAATATTTACCGTTTGCAAGATATGTTGTTTTTAACAATAAGATGCAAAATGGGTTTATATATTTACATTTCTGCCCTTCCTTTGTAATTGTATAGATTGATCTGAAACTTTGGATGAAATCAGAATGAAATCACTTGTGATTTGTACAAAAGATTATGATCGACTCTTTTGTTCTTTAAAGAATATTGGTTCTAGAAGGATCCCACCTCCACCCTGCTTTAGTTATTAAAGGGTTCCATTTTGTTGGGAAACTTGGTTGATCATTTATAATTACTAATTGTCAGCATCAAGCTATCATAAAATAAAATATTACCCATTTGACCCGTTTTAAATCAGCTACAGTATTTCTTAGGTTACCCATCTAGCCATCTCTATGATATTTTTCTATGCTTTAATACTACACCAGCTTGCTATCTTTAGTTTAGCTATTTTTGAGTCATCAACGTTTCATTTATGCTACAATTGTGAGGCTTTTTATATTGTTTTGGTCATTTGATCTATCTTATATCGCACTAAGTTATTATTCTTTCAACGTATAAATAAAAACTTAGTTTGATAATGTTTGATGTTATAAATAATTGAAATAAATAACTTTCCACAGCCCGTGTGTTACACGGGTTATTAACTAGTAAAAATTTAAAACAAACAAGCCTTAAGATTCTACTGAGGTTAGTGACTAGTTTTGAGATGAGAGGCTATTTAGGCTAAGAGGAGTGAAGCGTTCCAATGCCCGATTAAGCCCCCAAGCCGCCCCTAATCGCCTCCCACACTGCCCCCCTAGGGCGATTAGCCCCTCAGGCGTTCCAAATTTACCGCCCCTTCCCTTTCTTCTTTCGATGCATTTGTAGCCGTTACAAACGGATACCTTCTTTATTTCCTTTTAAAACCTTTTATTTTCCAAACAAAAAAACACATTCAACCATTTATTTTCCAAAAAAAAAAAACACACATAACACTCTAATTTCTAAAAAAAAAAAAAAAAAAACCCACCAATTCAAAAAAAAATCATGGAAGATTTCGAAGATTCGTCCTCCTCATCATCAAGTTCCGATTCTTCGGAACTAGATGAGGCGATCGAAGGTGCCATTTATAACACCGTTAATATATTTATTGAAGCCGTGAAAGAAGAGCGGGTAGCAGATGATGGCCGCGTTTTCAGACGAAGGGCGTATGTGAATCGTCGTCGAGAGGAGGCAAACGAGAGGTTGATGCGTTTTTACTTTGTTGATCAACCGGTATTCGATGCGCGGGTATTTCGACGACGATTTCGTATGAGTAAGCGGCTTTTTTTGAAGATAACAAATGAGTTGCAAGAAGAGTACCCGTATTTTCAACAAAATTATGATTGTCGTGGGAAGTTAGGTTTCACCTCAATACAAAAATGTACTTCCGCGCTTCGTCAACTAGCGTACGGATCGAGTGTCGATTCATTTGATGAGAACCTGGAAATGTCGGCGAGGACTTCACGGGAAACGTTGACTAAATTTTGTCAAGGTATTATTATTAGTTAGAATTATTAGTAGTATTATTATTAGTTAGAATTATTAGTTAGTATTTTTTTGAATTATTAGTAGTATTATTATTAGTTAGAATTATTAGTTGTATCATTATTAGTTAGAATTGCTACATATTTTTAGTATAGTTAGTTAGTATTTTTTTAATTGTTACTTTTTAACTATTAATAGGTATTATTGAGATGTATGGGCCGACGTATCTACGTAGACCGACTTGGACGGATCTACAACGTATTTACGAGGTGCATGAGCATGTTCATGGTTTTCCGGGCATGATTGGTAGTATTGATTGCATGCACTGGCCCTGGGAGATTTGTCCGACCGCATGGCGGGGCACACACACACGAGGGGATATTGGGAAACCATCGTTGATACTTCAGGCGGTTGCGTCTACCGATTTATGGATTTGGAACGCTTATTTTGGTCAGCAAGGATCAAACAACGACATCAACGTGTTTGAGTCTTCACCTATACTTGAAGAAATTATATCTGGGTTGGCGCCAACATGTTATTATATTTTTTTAATAGTTAGAATTATGTATTTTATAACTTTTTATGTTTCACTAACACGTTTTCATTTTCAATTTGTAGCTGCTTTTTATGCAAACGGTAATTATTACAGAGCCGGGTATTATTTGAGTGATGACATATACCCGGAATACACTACCTTTGTGAAGACTTTCACCGACCCAATTGATGAAAAAAGAAAATACTTTAAGAAGAAACAAGAGTCGGCACGGAAGGACATTGAGAGAGCGTTCGGGGTTTTGAAAAAAAGGTGGAAAGTTGTTAGTTTTCCGTCAAGATTTTGGAGCAAGGAGAAAATGCATGCCGTCATGTATACTTGTATTATTCTCCATAACATGATTTTGGAGGATGAGGACAAGGCATTTTGTCAAGATTTCAACGAGCACGACCAGACATTGAACCCCGAGTATTGGACTCAAGAAACTCCAATGGAGCAACGGATTGAGAATTCAAATCTCGTTAGAAGCCGCGAAACACACAATATTCTTAAGGCGGATTTGGTGGATCATGTATGGGATAATCGTGGCCCGAATGAAGACGAAAACGCGCCTCCAGAAGTCGACGGATTTGTTAGTGATGAAAAATAATTTTTAGTATTATTAGGTATAACAATTATGTAATATTTATGTTTTATTAGTATTTAATATGTAATTTTAGTTTAAGAATAATTTTAATATGTATTTTTAGTTATTATTTATATAAAATGTATTTTTAGTTTAAGAATAATTTTTAATTTTTAATATTATTAATAAGTTAATATTGAAAAAAAAAAAAAAAAAAAAAAAAAAATCATTAGAAGTGCCACGTGTCAGGAGTCGCCCCACCCTCCTGAGTAGCCCCACTCCCCCTTTTTTTCCAGGCTACTCAACTTGCTGACTCAGCGCCACGTGGCGCGAGTCGCCCCTCAGTTGAGTAGCCCCACTCCCTTCAGTCTTACTTGTATACTTAAGTTTTCTATTTATTTGTACACATAAAAAGGGAATGACATGCAACACACATATAAATGATTCATGTTTTGCTCACATATATATACCTACACATAATTTTGCCGGAGGTCTTTCTAAGAGTAGTCATTTCATCCACAATAGGGGCACACCGATCTTAATCTTACCTCCCCATATCCGTAGGATCGGGTATAGTAGCTGTTGTTAATATGTTGACTTATTATACAGTTGTGAATGTTTGGAACAAGGTTTTCAAGATCGGGATCCTATTCTGAACCGTTTTTGCCTTTGCAAGATCGTTATCGTAAGATCGGATCGAGATCTTAAGATCCTATTATAATGTCATTTTCTAAAGAGTTTTTATAATATTATTCAAATCTACAAATTATTATATATAATTAACACAACATTATATGAATGTTTCATGGAAATGTTATTTTAAATTATAAATATGAAATGTTTAAAAAGATTAACATATTGTTTTTTAAATTCTATAAAACATGATCCATAACTTTTTAATTTTTTAGTTTGCGATTCGATAAAAGTAAGATCAGATCGCACTAGATCTTAAGATCTTATGGTCAAGATCGGGATCTTATAAGATTTTAAGTGTGCTAAGATCCTACGTCGGATCCAGGTCGTTTTTGCTCTGTAGTATCGTAAAATCGTAAGATCCTAAGATCAGGATCGAGATCCTGACAACTAGGGTTTGAAATCTTTTGTTGAGACTTGAGACATAAGTCAAGGAACTTAAATGCTACAAGATCTAAGTGAACTAAATCCATCACATTATACTATATATTAAAACGTCAGAATTTTTCTACAGTGCTCTGCTACAGTGTTTGCTACAGTGAAAGGCCAGAATTTACAGCCCAACCCAGTCCATTTCCCCCCCCCCCACCCCCCACGTCAGAATTTTTCTACAGTGCTCTGCTACAGTGCTTGCTACAGTGAAAGGCCAGAATTTACAGCCCAACCCAGTCCATTTCCCCCCCCCCCCCAAACACAATTTCACCGCCTCTTCTCCGGAAACAGCCCAGTCAACAGATTTATTACAAACAAATCTACAAGCTCAAATTTACAATACATAAACTTTATTATAACAAAATTTACATAATAAATATTAACAACCTATTCCGGTGATAAAAATAACTTCCGGCAGCCACATGAATTTTTCCGGCAACCTCAAATTTTCCGGCGACAGTTGCAAGTTTTTTAATGTCCAAACTCTAACCCTAAGTCTATTCCCAGTTCTGCCGGCTTCATATGAGCTCGAAGGTGTTCGGCTTCAACCACCAGGACCAACTCGGTCTGCCCAAACGCAAACAACACAACTTCATCAACTAATCCCAACAGCCACGGTTTGGCTAGCCATGTGGCTGCCGAGACTCAAATCAATCAAACGGACTCAATTTAATATCAAACTCTTCACAAGAACAACACCCACACGAGGGTTTACACAAATTTTTAACAACCATTTTTATTAATAAAACGTTATTATAATCGGATTAAATAAAAATATAGAACTAGGGTTTTAATAAAAGTTATTAAAAATGAAGATAGAGGGCGCGTGGTTGGGTTTACCGAAGGAGAATGATGGAGGAAGGCTGTGGTGGCTCTCGGTGGTGTTAACAGGCGGCGGCGGCGGCGCGTGGGCGATGATACGGGGCGCGTTATGTGCTCACGAGCTCCAGAAACAATCTAGATACACCGATCTATCGAATCGGCAAACAAAATGTATCGACGGAAAATTTTCCGGTGACGGCGGTGCCGGAATCTGCTGGTGTTCGCCGGAAAATATGAAGACTCCGGTGGGGTTTGAGAGAGAAAGAGAATGTTTGTGTGTGTGTGTTTTATAAAATGAAATAAAATAAAAATAATTGAGTTTAAATACTAAAAAATGAGTAGGGATGTAAATGAAAAATAGAAAAGTGGGGTGGGAATTGAAAAATAGGGGCGGAGGAGGTATAAGTGCCAAACTAGCAATACTTTTCACAAAAACGGTCTAGGGCTCATTCGACATAGCAAACGGACTCGAAAAATTACGAAACTTGCGCCATTGTTCACGAAATAATTTTTCCAATAAAAACGAGTATAAATTATGTTTTTTTTTTTTTTTTTTTTTTTTTCAGGGAAAATAATTTCGAAAAAATAAAATTTTGAAAAAAAATATATATAAAAAAAAAAAAGTTTTTGAAAAAATATTTTCAAAAAAAAAATATTTTCAAAAAACTTTAAAATTAATTTTTCTAAAAAAATTAATTAAAAAAAAAAAAAAATTCTAACAAA
Source organism: Artemisia tridentata subsp. tridentata (assembly GCA_021014915.2). Lineage (NCBI taxonomy): Eukaryota > Viridiplantae > Streptophyta > Magnoliopsida > Asterales > Asteraceae > Artemisia > Artemisia tridentata. The sequence continues at coordinate 370,789,175 of CP139506.1, read as the reverse complement.
AATACAAAATAATTGTGAACCTACAAAACGTAAAACAAACATCGTACAACAAAAAACAACTATCTGAACAACCCGCTGCAACGCGCGGGCTTCCCTGCTCGTGTAAATATAAATGTAAGCAGGGGCCAAATTTGTACCCTGAAAGGCTGAAAGTGAGAGCTTAGGAGCCCATTAGAACAGATATATTGATTAAGCCCAGCTCATTTTGGATAAAGCAAAGAAGAACCCAACTACTTGGCCAGAAACTCATGCTCAAAGCTACTAACTTTGAGATTTCTACTTAAAAATATGAAAAATGATTTTGATGCCTAAACTACACCTAAAATTAGACCTAAAGATGTGATTGATGTATTTTAAAAATTGATTGATGAAAAATGATGAAAGAGAAAAACTGTATCAAATTTGTCAAAAGATAAATGGAGTAGATCTATTGTTAGATCTCATTGTTAGACATATATATTATCACTTGATTGATTAAAAATATTTTGTATCAAAAGTAACCATATATAACTTAATTAACATGATACTCTTACGCCATAACAAATTGAAATTTAGAGAGATATTTTAACTGAACAATTTGTACTTATATTTCCACATGTTTTTGTTTTATTGTCATCTAACTTCATAAATTGAATGACAATAATAACAATATCTTATGAAAAATAATGATTCTTACGACATAGTAAAACAAGTGAAAACTGTTAAATATATTGGTACACAATATAATTGAGATCTCTGCAAGGTTGAAAATTCTGCAAGGGAAAAGAAGACAATAAAAAAGTATATTTATGGGGATAATTATGAATAGTGTACAACTAATAAAGGTCCCAAAAATAGTGTACAACTAATAAAGGTCCCAAAATCAACAGAGAAATTGTAAATTGCTGTGCAGCAGCCAGCAGGGCGGGGTTCATATGGACCATTGATCCCTGCCTCTAATAATTAGATAGTTTCGCATTGTAATGCAAAGAGACTTGTCCTGGATAACAAACATGGGCATGTTTGTGTTTAAACTCTTTAAACGCGTAATGTTATGAGTAGTCAAGACCGTATCGTTAACCAAAATTGTGACGTGTTCACAGTGAGTAGTGTAGAATGCAGATTTCTTTCTGTTCTAGGATCGAAATTAACATCAAACACGTATCATGTTTGTATCATCATTCAAGAATTGACATTAGGAAACAAGAGGATTGGGGTTGAACCCTTTTATGAATCTGATATATATAAAGTGAAGGGTTAACTTGATTAGAGACTTTTTGACCCATATATATATTAAACAAAAAGGCATGATATGAAAGGTTGTGATGGTTCAAAAGAACCAACAGACATGTCCTTTCATCAATAACTGTCTATAACTAAAATCAACTAACTTTCCTAACTGACATAGCCTTAACCAACGAAAATATGCAACCCTTTATTTGACATTCTAACATAACAAAGATTAATGGATTATAATTTCCAACATATTCCCCCCTAATCTATTAATCTTTGTTTCTTCAATCTTCTTGTTCCTTAATTCTCCCTGTTCATGCTTTCTTTCTCTTCTGCTTTCTTTCTCTTCTGTTTTCTTTCTCTTCTGTGTTGTTCTTGCTTGTGCTTCCTGTCTCAAATTGATTTTGAGTTTCCATCTGGTTTGTTTGATACTTTTTATTGAGATCTTCTAATTTTATTCCAAAGTGCTCAATCTTCATTTCTCCTTGACCGTTTATTCCATTGGCTTCTGTCACTGGATCTTCATGATCTCCAAGGCAGTTCCTTTTGCCTCTTGAAACAAGTCCTTCTGTTTCAACTTGTGACACCCTGGCTGTGCTATAGTAGCATTTGAAAACATCCAAGTATGATTGTAGCATCTCTTGATCTCTTCACCATATTCATTTGATAGGCCAAGTATCTCTGCAATATAACCAAACAATGTTGAATGCAAGTTTCTTGCAATTCCAGGGATGGTTTTTTTTTTCTTTCACATGTTTCTTTCTTCTTCTTCCAGGATCTTTTAACCGTGGGCTCTGATGCCACTGTAGAATGCAGATTTCTTTCTGTTCCAGGATCGAAATTAACATCAAACACATATCATGTTTGTATCAACATCATTCAAGAATTGACATTAGGAAACAAGATGATTGGGGTTGAACCCTTTTATGAATATGATATATATAAACTGAAGGGTTAACTTGATTACAGACTTTTTGACCCATATATATACTAAACAAAAAGGCATGATATGAAAGGTTGTGATGGTTCAAAAGAACCAACAGACATGTCCTTTCATCAATAACTGTTTATAACTAAAATCAACTAACTTTCCTAACTGACATAGCCTTAACCAACGAAAATATGCAGCCCTTTATTTGACATTCTAACATAACAAAGATTAATGGATTATAATTTCCAACAAGTAGTATAGTAGCTGAATCTCTAAAGATGAATCTTGATATATATATTTTTGATTTTTTTCATTATATCAAAACTCCAAACAACGTTAGATTTTAGAGCACTCACTCGTCTACATAACGATAATATTTTTGTTAATTGTGTGTGTATATGTATTCGTTCTAGACATCGAGTCTATCATAAATCTTAAAGTTTCCATGATCCAAGGTAGATTACAAAGTTAAAACAAATTTTTTTATTAAGTTTATGGTCTACCTTTTAGGTTTGCAATTATTATAATCATCAAATTTCTCACAATCAAGATAACATTTCAGCCTGTTGTTTATAAGCATTGTATTCAAAACTGTCAATAAACACCAACTGGCCCGTCTATATCTCGTCAAACAAAACTACTCGTCTGCATAGCCAACTTACGACATATCTTAAGCTCATTTTGTCATTTTCATTCATGCACAGAGCAAGAACATGGTTAATCCAACATTGTAGTGAACATGATAAATTTTTGCTGCACTTGTAGCAATGATACAACTTAAATAGAATGTTGTTCATATTAGTCTTTTGATCTTGAAAATTGTGAAAATATATGCAGTATCTAATATGACTTGCATATGAAGCATGAAACACCCTTTTGAGCATAGATATGGATGTTTAGTCTCTTCTAGTCTCACCGAAGCTTGCTTTTCAAGTTAAGATAAATTCTAAACAAATCATAAAATGGACCATTCGAGTACATGCTTACAAAGTGGTAGATTGCACGATTTGTGGCACATTTTATTCATAGAAACTGGGGACCAAGGCATGACAAGAGCTCATGAATGTTTGCTTACATGGGTTTATATGTCTACTGGGTCAGCCATATAACTTTTTAATTATTGGCTAATTATGTAGCCGATCAAATGAGTCGATACAAGTTTTCAATTATTGGTTCATAATTTTCCCAATTGTTTACACTTCGTCTTCCTTAACCATATATAGTTCTAAAAAAACGCATGTTCTGTTCCGTAAGTTGAGTTCTGAATAAGATAAACCACCAAAGCAATTGTAGAGTAATCTGTGCAGATGTTATACGTCCAAAAGTACATGAATTCTAAATGGTAAAATGTAATCATGTTGCATTAGATGACATACTTTGATAAGCAATATATAAACTGCAAATTGTAACAATGTGACTATCAATGACGTATTTAATAGCTGCCACATCAACCATTTTTATTTCGGCTTAAAGACTTGAACCATAACAGAGTAGCTGAAACATGGGATTTCAATTAGTATATAATTAGCACACTAAGTCCACCAGCTAATAGTCTTAGACCACTTAGACACCACTACTTAGAAAATAATTAGATTACTTAAATCCTTAATATTCATTAAAAGATATATACTTTGACCTTTTTGCATCATTAAGTGTTGGCATGTGCACGTCTTCTAAACGTTTGCTTTGATGCTTCACGTGTGTGGTATGATCTGTTTTTTTAACAACGTTGTACATACATAATCATAGACTCGTATGATATATTCAAACAAGATTTGGTTATTTTCTGTATTATAATAGCTCCTAATGATAAATCATGTGTCTAAATATATTTATGTTACTGAGGTACAGATTTTCGAAAATAAAATGTTTGGAATGGGAATTGGCGAGTAATTTTAGGCGGGTTTCTGCACTACTACACACATTCTGCTGCAATGAGCATAGTAACCGCCCTCATTTCTTTCACTTGATGGTATATGTTGGTAAAAATATACTACACACACAATCAACTGATCAAGATGAGAAGTCACAAAAGAATGATAGAATATCATTTTGCAATTGGATTAAAAGAAAACATCACGGTTAAGGGATGTTCATACTTCTTTATCCTAAACCATTAGTAATCAGATTAGCTAAAACTGTCAATCACCAATGCAAAACTAGTTTTAGCTTTGAAACTCGTTATTGTCACAAACAAATTATTCCACAAATAGGGAAAGTTAGTTAATAATTGGCCTATTAGTTCCACCGAGAAAGGATCCGCAATAATTAAAATGAGAAGGGTGAAAAATAATTATAGCCAAACATTTGAAGGAAATAATTTTAAGAAAGATGCATAAATTTTTGTAGGTGCATCTGAAATGTATAGTTGTTGTTAATTCTCATTCTTCTTATTTTAATTATTTTTCACATTTGATCCTAACTCTACTTTCACTGGCTAATATTCTTAAACCAATATGACACCCCTAGTTAGCAACTAATTGGGTTACTTCAAATCCTAACTTCCATTGTATAATCTTTAGTTTGACTTTTTTTCGGCATCAAGAATTGAAATGTGTGCACGTCTTCAAAACGTTTGTTTTGATGCTTCAGACATGTGGTCTGATATGTTTTTTTTAAATTATATCATATTCCTTTCATTTTTTGCCTTATAAGTACAGGGACTAATTATGTCATTTCCTAATTCTATTTTGTAGGCTTGTCCTGAAGTTGTGCTTAGTTTGAATGCTTTAAGAAGTGCAAGGACTGAAGTTGCTTCTTCTCTTGTTGAATTATATACTCCTAAGCCTATGCCTTCCTGCAGTCAAGAAAGGATGGTTTATCTTCTTTTTATGTTGACTTTATAGAGATAGTAGGTACATAACGTGTAGTAGGTTCATAACGTGTATATTCCCTTTCCTTTCCTGTATATAGTCTAGATCTTAGCTCCATATTTTATTACACAACTCAATTGTTTCATGTAATTGTTATCAGTTATTAATAAGAAAGAGTTGGTCATTGATATTTATATTTTCTTCATGGTATCAGAGACAGGTTTGCTCTGATTACTACTGATTTGGTGGTCCTACGGTGGTTCTTTCTCGATTGAGTTAAGGGTTTCATCAGTTAGGGTTTCATCGTTTTTTAATTGATCAGCCTAGTGGTTCTGAAACGGTGAAGGTTTCGATTCATTGGGGTTATTGATCAAATCTTGTTGATCCGTGGTTGGATCGTGCTGAATTTGACGAATCCGATTTTGGTCTTAAATTAGGGTTTTTTCACAAACCCAAATTTTTGGGGATTTTCTGTCCTTCGTCTTCCGCTGCTGCTATATCACTGTATTGTTCTCTTTCCTACCTGATTTTGGTAGAATCAGGACTCCTTTATGTGATTAGTTATTTTTTTTTTCCGTTGGTCTGTTCACCTTCTTGGCAGTCTAATTTTTTTCTTATGGCTGGTGGTGATGATACTCCCCCCTTTGGAGGAGGTATTGTTACTAGTGCAGCTAGTAAACTAATTTTTGGTGATGAATTATTTCTTCATCCTAATGATACTAATGGCACACATATTATTCCTTTAAAACTAAGTGGGACTGAAAACTATAATGTCTGGAGTATCTCCATGACTATTGCTTTACAGAATAAAAGCAAACTTGGTTTTATTAATGGAAAGTGTACTAGACCAACTGATGTCTCATTAGCTAACCAATGGGACATGTGCAATTCTGTCGTTCTTTCTTGGATCCTTGGGTCTATCTCACAAGAACTTTACACGGGGCAAATTTTTTCAAAAAATCCAAAGGATGTGTGGGATGAACTCAAGGAAACTTATGATAAAGTTAATGGTAGTGTCATATTCAATTTGTATCATCAAATTAATTCTCTCAGACAAAATGGTTCTGGTGTTTCTGATTATTATCAAAAACTCAATTCCTTGTGGAAACAATATGATGCTTTGGTTAAACTTCCTAATTGTACTTGTGATGATGCAAAGGTTTTAAAAGGTCATAATCAATTAATCAGATTAATGCAATTCTTAATGGGTTTTGATGATGCCTATATGACACTTAGAAGTAATATTTTGACCACTGAGCCTTTACCAGATGTTAAAACTGCCTTTTCACTTATTGTTAGAGAAGAGTCTCATAAAAACTCAGTTTTAACAAACACTTCCAAAAGTCAAATATCTTCTTTTGCTTCTAAGACTGTTGATAACAGGTCCAAAGTTATTAATCCTCCTGTTACTTGTGAGAACTGTGGTTACCTAGGACACACAATTGACAGATGTTATAAGATAATTGGTTTTCCTGACAACTTTAATAAGAAAAAATATGCCAACAGAAAGTCATATAGTAACAATGCTGTTATTAATGATAATGGTATTCATGCCAGTTCTCAGACTAATACCCCTTTACCATTTACACATGAGCAGATTATAAATCTTATCAGTGATAAATCTGGATCTGGATCTGGCAGTGCTCATGGTAAGGCTAATATGTCAGGTATAACTTCTCTTTTATGTAGATTTAAAACTTTTGAAGAGTTTAAAAAATGGATTATAGATTCTGGAGCTAATCAACACATGGTTCTTTCTGAGGATCTTCTTGATTCTGTTGTTGATATTAGTGATTTAAATCTCACTGTTGAACATCCAAATGGAAGTTTTGCAAAAATTAAAAGGGTTGGAAACCTTAGGCTTAATGAGCATATTACTTTATATGATGTTTTAGTAGTTCCAGAATACTCTGTTAATCTTATCTCTGTCTATAAGCTTGCTAGAGATAGTAAACTGTTTATAGGATTTGATGAAAACAAGTGCTATTTTCAGGACTTAGCCAACATGACAAGCATGGGAACTGGTAGTCAGTCTGATGGTTTATATTTTTTTGATGGAACCTTCTATGGTAATAAATCTGGCCATGCTTCTTTTACTTGTTCATTATCTAGATACACTTGGCATCATAGACTTGGTCACCCTGCTGACCAAGTCTTGAATTTACTTAGTAAAGACCTGAATATTAATAGTAATGAGACTCTTCCTCCTTGTGAAACTTGTCACAAGGCTAAACAAACTAGAGAGCCATTTCCTATTAGTGATCACAAGACCACTAATATTGGGGATGTTGTACACCTTGATGTATGGGGTCCTTATAGGATTACCAGTAGCGATGGCTTTAGGTTCTTTCTCACTATTGTTGATGATGTGTCTAGAGCTGTGTGGGTCTATTTGTTAAGAAACAAATCTGAAGTTAGTGAATATATCATATCTTTCTATAACATGTTTCAAACTCAATTCAATGTTGATGTTAAAGTTTTTCGGAGTGATAATGGAACTGAGTTTATTAATCATAAACTTCAAAGGTTTTTTGATTCAAAAGGTGTCTTGCATCAAACCTCCTGTTCTTATACACCACAACAAAATGGTGTAGCAGAAAGGAAGCATAGACACCTGCTGAATGTTGCTCGGTCTCTTCTTTTTCAGGGGGGATTCCTCTATACCTTTGGACTGATTGTATCCTTACTGCTGCTCATTTAATCAATAGGTTTCCTTCATCTGTTCTAAAAGGTAAATCTCCTTTTGAAGTCCTATTTGGTTTTAAACCTTCCTTAAATACTCTGAGGTGTTTTGGTTGTCTTTGCTTTGCAACCATCCTGAACAACTCAGATAAACTTAGTAGCAGGGCTACTAAAAGTGTTCTTATTGGTTATGCTTCAGATAAAAAAGCTTATAAACTTCTGTCTTTGGAAGATAAACATGTGTTTTATTCCAGAGATGTGAGGTTTTATGAAAATATCTTTCCCTTCAAAATGAATAAAACTGAAAAATCCTTGCAAACTGATTATGGAGGTACTGACCATTTAAATTTTTTTGATACTCCTTATACTTCCCATAATCTATCCAATGATGATAATTTCCATCCTCCTAATAATGATGATCCTCATGTTCTAGGTGGTACTTCTGAATCAGATTCTTCTCATCACTCCTCTGATGATGAATCTGATTTAGATGCATCTTGTTAGACCCGTTCCCCGGGTAGTGGGACCCCACCCTAGATGAAAGTTGACCCGAACCTAAGTATGTTTGACTAAGGATATGTGGTCTTCTGATGAGGCCTAGATGCGGCGCATCTAGGAAGTGACATGCGGCGCATTGTAAAAAGGGAAAGTAGAACCGACTTATTATGGTCCATGCGCCGTATTGGAGAAAGAGATACGGCGTATATGAGGAGTGGCGTAGATGCGGCGCATCTAAAATATAGATGCGGCGCATCGACCTTAAATAAGCAGAATGGACAGAACTGCCCTTGTAACTAGAAACTTCCCTATTATTCTATAAGATACCACACTCTCCTGTAAAAGAGAGTGTGTTTCTGTGGTGTTCGAACCAAGGGAGAAAGAATGGAGAAGATGGTGAGATGATGGTGCTTTAAAGGTGATAATTCAAGAGTGAAGTCTATAGTTTGTCCTAGCATGGTTATCAAGTAAGTAATGTTGTTTAATTAGTGTTTATTTGATGATTAAGAATCTAGGGTTTGTGAACCCTAATTTGGGATTAAAGGGTAAATGGTGTTTTAAGATAATTAAGAAGTAATGATGGTTATGTGATGAGTTTTAATGGGTTAAAGTTGGTAAATGATGGGATTAGCTATCATATAATCAATATATGATTATATGATGATTAGAAGTGTTAAAGGTTAGTTATAGTGGTGTTAACCATGATTATAGCTAATGAATATGTGTTATATGTTATGATGATAATGGTTTAGGATGTAATGATGATGATGATAAAGATGAAGATGTTGAAGATGATGTTAGTGATAGTCTTGGCTTGGACTCAAGGTAAGTAAACCGGCTATAAAATGATGTTATGATGACTTCTATGCATTATGTGTCTAGATGATCATTTGTGCTAAGATTAATGAATGTTTGTGTGATGTTGTTATGTGTTAGTAAGTGTAAGATAGTGATGGATTAGGCAAGGTTGGATTAAGGTATGTGTTTATGTTCAATGTTTTGAAGGATTATAGGTTATGATGTGTAATGTGAGAATGAATTATAATGTTATGTTATACCCGCTTTACTTACTAAGCATTCGTGCTTACGGTTTAAGTGTTTAACGTTTTGTAGGCGGAAGTATTAAGGCGAAGGCTTGGATAGGGATTAAGGATGGATATGCAAAGTGTAGAAGAATGGGTAAGAAAATAGAGCTAGGTAGAATACCGAGCTCAATGTCAAGTTTGCACCCCCGCAAGTCAAGTTATGTTTTATAAAGTGTAGTCAAGTGGTAAATTGTATGCCAAGTCTTGTATAACGAATTGGAAGTCATTTGACGAGTCTAAGTATGTTTTATGTGAAATCGAGTAAAGTTAAAGGGTGTTTGGATTAGTGTCCATTTGTACCCATTTTGGAGTCAAACGGGTCAATTGCCGTGTTTTATAGTTTGATATGGTTTTTAATGCTATTGGAGTGTTTTGGCACAAGTTATAGAGTTGTATAAAGGAGTCAAATTGTATTTGAGATGTGTTGGGTTTATGCAGGTCTTCCTGCTGATGTTCTGTGTCAAATGGGTAGATGCGGCGTATCTAATATGGTAGATGCGGCGTATCAGAAGTTTAATGCGGTGCGGCGTATCTAATATGGTAGATGCGGTGTATCAGAAGGTTCAGGTGATGCGGCGTATCACTTTAGGTGGATACGGCGCATGGTCTGATACGGCGTATCCCTCAAAGGGATACGGCGTATCTGTGGTCTGAAAGGTTGTTTGATTTTGTTATACAATTTATCATGAAATGTTTTGAAAGGTGTTCGAGTATAGGTCCTTGTAAAGTAATTTAAAAGGTTTAAATGTTATAAGATGTGGTTAATTAAATGAAGAATTGTGTAAGTCCGGTAAAGTCAAACGTTTCCGTGTCAAAGTTCAAAGTTTTTGGTAAAAGCGGGCACGGGGTGTAACAAATTGGTATCAGAGCTTCGGTTTAAGTGAATTAGGTTTCCTTTAGGTTGCCTAGACTTAAACCACTCGTAGAAATGTTGGACGTAGGTGTAAGAAATGCGTAAGGTAAATGTCTAAGTTATAAGAAGGAAAGTGTGATATGTTAGGTGGGCCAAAGATTAATAAATGATGAATGTGCCTTATGTGCCAATGTGTATATGAAGTAAGTCCAAGGAGGACTTGAAATGTTAAAGTAATTAGTTAGCCGTGCACCTTGGTCGGTGCCGGTGATTGGTTGTGACTTTATAAGTGTATGTTAGCCTAGTGATAATGGAATGAGAATAGGAATGGTATTCGGTATTAGAGACGGGCTAATAAGTAAATCTAAATGTTGATGTTTAAAGTATGGAATATTATAAATGTGCTAATCTATAACGTGAAAAGCTAAGATAAGTTAAGGAACTAATGAAGTAGGGTTGGATGGTACGAAAGGTAAAGAATGAGATTAATAAATGACGGCATGTAATGATTATGACCCGTAAGATGTAACAACCAATATATGGTCTTGTTATACATATACACGCCTAATGAATGACGTTAAGGTAATATAGAGACGGGCTGAGGGTACGTAAGATAATGAGGATGAATGATATGATAGAACGTAATTGATGAAATCAAATGATATTGCTTAAATGCATAAATAACTAAGATAAGATAAGACAAGGCATAAGAACAAGAACGAAATGAGTATGCATAAGGTTAAAGTGATTGACTTAAAATCATTATATTACGGCTAAGGCGATTAGCGGTAATTATTATAATGAAAGCATGTGTTGCAGAAACGATATGTGTAAAGACTTGTGAGTATACTAACGTATGATGTAAAAAGATGGAAATGGCTAGCACGGGTTAAAGAACGTAAGCTAATGTGAAAAGTATAAAGATGAAGAAAATGCGTAGATAACTAAAACGCGAAAGAAGAACGAATGATGCTAACGAACGAATGTAAGTTAACCTATGCAAGGTTTAGAAGTGAAAAGAGTCGGGTAAACTAAAGGGTAAAGTCAGAGGATGAAAATGACTAAAGCGAATTTAGAATGTAAAACGATAAACACATAGAAGTGTGTAAATATAATAAGTAAGTTCATACGCACTATGGGGTTGCGTTCACAACATAAAATGAATGAAATAGTACGTGTGTGTTAAATGTTAATAGCTTGGATCCAATGTGATAATGTGAAAGTAATAAGGTTTGAATGTTAATGATCCTTCGGGATGGATGTTAAAGGTGGTATCCTTCGGGATGACCAAGTCAATGAATGTAAAGAATCTTTCGGGATGTGTTAAAGATCCTCCGGGATAAAATGTATTGCCTTCACCGGCAAATATTGCCTACATCCTTGGCATGTGTAATATTCCCTCCGGGGAAAATGTTAAATTAAAGCGGATCCAAGCTAGGAAATGAAAAGTTTAAATATGAAAATGAAAATGAAAAGTTGAAACGTGAAATAAAAATGCGAGTGTTGTGTCGGAAGTGTATAAGTAGGATGGTTTATGGTTTCTTTATTTAAATGGATTGGGACGCCTTTTCATTTAAATAAAGAAGTCGTAAATCACCGAACCATGAGTTTGTATTTCTTGATTTACATCGTTTGGGACGCCTCTCCATGTAAATGAGGAAGTACGAATGAGTGGGCTTATGTGTTCCCGACATGGCATGAGTAGAGTGGAAGGGTAGAAGAAGTAGTCTAGGGGGATTAGAAGTCATAAGAAACTAGGATAGGTGGATAGACGATGAGCTGAATGACGACCCTAGGTGGGAAACGTCAAGTGAAGTATAGGACTTAGGTGTTTAAGTGTGAGTTAAAACGATTAAAGTTTGAAACGATAGGCTTGTTGCAATATGAATTGGAGAAAATGTGAGATAATGAATGCTAATAAACGCTAATATGGATTTAAAAGCTCTATAAACTTCGAGAAGAAAAGGAACGGCGAATGTAACGTATAGTAAAATGTCAATGAGTTAGTGGTAAGATTGCGATAAAAGTAGAAAGTTAACGAATATTCGGCTTATGAAAAGTTAAAAAGGGGTAGGTAATGTTCGAATGACATATAGTCCTTGACGAAAAAGTTTAATGGAACCGATTAGAAGGGTATGTGATAAAAGTAGGGATGCTAAATGGTATGCATTCGTGGCTAGGATTATGCATCGAACGGCATAGTGATTGAAAAAGAAATGAAAGAATTAGGAAGTTAAGCCAGACACGAGTTGAGTTAAGAGTATGAAGTGCGAATAGTGGATTTAGAATTGTAATACCGCTTAGATCGAGCAATCAAAAGGGGATAAGAATGGAAAGTGCTAAGCATGAGATAAGGTGAATTAGTTTCGGGATAGTAATGAACGAGAGATTTCGGGGACGAAATCTAAATAAGGGGGTAGAATTGTTAGACCCGTTCCCCGGGTAGTGGGACCCCACCCTAGATGAAAGTTGACCCGAACCTAAGTATGTTTGACTAAGGATATGTGGTCTTCTGATGAGGCCTAGATGCGGCGCATCTAGGAAGTGACATGCGGCGCATTGTAAAAAGGGAAAGTAGAACCGACTTATTATGGTCCATGCGCCGTATTGGAGAAAGAGATACGGCGTATATGAGGAGTGGCGTAGATACGGCGCATCTAAAATATAGATGCGGCGCATCGACCTTAAATAAGCAGAATGGACAGAACTGCCCTTGTAACTAGAAACTTCCCTATTATTCTATAAGATACCACACTCTCCTGTAAAAGAGAGTGTGTTTCTGTGGTGTTCGAACCAAGGGAGAAAGAATGGAGAAGATGGTGAGATGATGGTGCTTTAAAGGTGATAATTCAAGAGTGAAGTCTATAGTTTGTCCTAGCATGGTTATCAAGTAAGTAATGTTGTTTAATTAGTGTTTATTTGATGATTAAGAATCTAGGGTTTGTGAACCCTAATTTGGGATTAAAGGGTAAATGGTGTTTTAAGATAATTAAGAAGTAATGATGGTTATGTGATGAGTTTTAATGGGTTAAAGTTGGTAAATGATGGGATTAGCTATCATATAATCAATATATGATTATATGATGATTAGAAGTGTTAAAGGTTAGTTATAGTGGTGTTAACCATGATTATAGCTAATGAATATGTGTTATATGTTATGATGATAATGGTTTAGGATGTAATGATGATGATGATAAAGATGAAGATGTTGAAGATGATGTTAGTGATAGTCTTGGCTTGGACTCAAGGTAAGTAAACCGGCTATAAAATGATGTTATGATGACTTCTATGCATTATGTGTCTAGATGATCATTTGTGCTAAGATTAATGAATGTTTGTGTGATGTTGTTATGTGTTAGTAAGTGTAAGATAGTGATGGATTAGGCAAGGTTGGATTAAGGTATGTGTTTATGTTCAATGTTTTGAAGGATTATAGGTTATGATGTGTAATGTGAGAATGAATTATAATGTTATGTTATACCCGCTTTACTTACTAAGCATTCGTGCTTACGGTTTAAGTGTTTAATGTTTTGTAGGCGGAAGTATTAAGGCGAAGGCTTGGATAGGGATTAAGGATGGATATGCAAAGTGTAGAAGAATGGGTAAGAAAATAGAGCTAGGTAGAATACCGAGCTCAATGTCAAGTTTGTACCCCCGCAAGTCAAGTTATGTTTTATAAAGTGTAGTCAAGTGGTAAATTGTATGCCAAGTCTTGTATAACGAATTGGAAGTCATTTGACGAGTCTAAGTATGTTTTATGTGAAATCGAGTAAAGTTAAGGGGTGTTTGGATTAGTGTCCATTTGTACCCATTTTGGAGTCAAACGGGTCAATTGCCGTGTTTTATAGTTTGATATGGTTTTTAATGCTATTGGAGTGTTTTGGCACAAGTTATAGAGTTGTATAAAGGAGTCAAAGTGTATTTGAGATGTGTTGGGTTTATGCAGGTCTTCCTGCTGATGTTCTGTGTCAAATGGGTAGATGCGGCGTATCTAATATGGTAGATGCGGCGTATCAGAAGTTTAATGCGGTGCGGCGTATCTAATATGGTAGATGCGGTGTATCAGAAGGTTCAGGTGATGCGGCGTATCACTTTAGGTGGATACGGCGCATGGTCTGATACGGCGTATCCCTCAAAGGGATACGGCGTATCTGTGGTCTGAAAGGTTGTTTGATTTTGTTATACAATTTATCATGAAATGTTTTGAAAGGTGTTCGAGTATAGGTCCTTGTAAAGTAATTTAAAGGTTTAAATGTTATAAGTTGTGGTTAATTAAATGAAGAATTGTGTAAGTCCGGTAAAGTCAAACGTTTCCGCGTCAAAGTTCAAAGTTTTTGGTAAAAGCGGGCACGGGGTGTAACAATAAGTGACATCTGCCGGACATAAGGTTTCAAGTAATGAAGGTAGACACTCTCAGTCTGCTACTTTACTTGATTCAAACAATGATGGCAGTCAGTTACAGTCTGCAACCTTGTTTGGGTCTAGTAAAGAGGGTAGTCAATCTAAGTCTGCAACTTTACTTGAAACCTCAGAGGATCCTACTGATTCAAATGGAATTTCTGAGGATAATAGAAGGACAAAAAGAAATTCTGTGATGCCACAGAAATTTCAAGACTATGTGGTTGAAGGAAAAGTTAAATATGGGATTGAAAAAGTGGTTAACTATTCTAATCTTTCCTCTGAAAACTTTTGTTTTGTCTCTAAACTTAATCAAGCTTCTGAACCCAAAAGTGTTCATGAGGCTTTCAATGATCCTAACTGGAAAGCTGCTATGAATACCGAAATGGAAGCTTTGTATAAAAACAAAACTTTCACTATTACTGAGCTACCAGTAGGAAGAAAACCTATCGGTAACAAATGGGTTTGGAAACTTAAGCTTAAATCCACTGGTGAAATTGAGAGATACAAGGCGAGACTTGTAGCAAAAGGTTTTGGTCAGAAGGAAGGAATTGATTATGATGAGACTTTCTCTCCTATTGTTAAAATGGCCACTGTAAGATGTCTTATTTCTCTTGCTGTTAATAAGAGTTGGACTTTATACCAACTTGATATTAACAACGCTTTTCTGTATGGTGATCTTGATGAAGATGTGTATATGACCTTACCTGAGGGTTACTTTAACAAAGATGATAAAAGAGTTTGTAAACTCAACAAGTCTTTGTATGGGCTTAAACAAGCCCCAAGGAAGTGGAATGAAAAACTCACTTCTGCCTTAAAAGAAAATGGATTTAAACAGTCCAAAAGTGATTACTCATTGTTCATCAAGTCTCAAGGAGATCTGTTTATGGCTCTCCTTGTTTATGTTGATGATATTGTCTTGACTGGGAATAACTTAGTAGAAATTGAGAAGTTTAAAAGTTTTCTAAAAACAAAATTTCAAATCAAAGACTTGGGAAAACTAAAGTATTTTCTGGGCATTGAGGTTATTGATACTAACTCTGGCTTATGTCTAAACCAGAGGAAGTATTGTTTGGAGCTGCTTGCAGAGTATGGCTTGCTTGCAAGCAAACCTGCAGCAACTCCCATTGAGACTAATGTTGTAATTTCAGATATTGTTAAAAGGAAAGGCACAAAAAGGAAAGTTGTGGAAAAAGAAGACCTTCCTCTCACTGATCTTACTGGCTATCAAAGGCTGCTAGGGAAGTTAATCTACCTTACTTTAACTAGGCCTGATATTTCCTATACTGTGCATTCCTTGAGCCAATTTATGCATAAACCATTGTAGTCTCATATTAAATTAGCTATGAGAGTCCTTAGATACTTAAAAGGATCACCAGGTAAAGGAATTATTTTTAATAAAACTGATGACCTAAGTCTTAAAGCTTATGTTGATTCAGATTGGGCTAAATGCCCTTCCACTAGAAAATCTGTTACTGGTTTTTTGTTGTTTTTTGGTAATTCATTAGTGTCTTGGAAAAGTAAGAAACAAAAAACTTTAGCCACTTCTTCTGCAGAGGCAGAATATAGGGCTATGACTTCAGTAACTTGTGAAGTTATATGGATCTTAAAAATCTTAAAAGAATTGGGTATTAAAAATTCCTTACCTGTAAAAAATTTCTGTGACAACAGGGCTGCAATCAAAATTGCAGCCAATCCTGTGTTTCATGAAAGGACTAAACATCTTGAGATAGACTTGCATTTGGTGAGAGAAAAAATTACAACTGGTGTGATTGAATCTATTTGGGTAGATTCACAACACCAATTTGCAGACATTCTAACAAAAGGTCTACCTACTGCTCAACATAATTTTCTGTGTGATCAGATCAACCTTTATGATGCTTTCCAGGATAAAACTGAGGGGGGGGGGGGTGTTAAATTATATCATATTCCTTTCATTTTTATCCTTATAAGTACAGGGACTAATTATGTCATTTCCTAATTCTATTTTGTAGACTTGTCTTGAAGTTGTGCTTAGTTTGAATGCTTTAAGAAGTGCAAGGACTGAAGTTGCTTCTTCTCTTGTTGAATTATATACTCCTAAGCCCATGCCTTCCTGCAGTCAAGAAATGATGGTTTCTCTTCTTTTTATGTTGACTTTATAGAGATAGTAGGTACATAACGTGTAGTAGGTTCATAACGTGTATGTTCCCTTTCCTCTCCTGTATATAGTTTGGATCTTAGCTCCATGTTTTAACACACAACTCAATTGTTTCATGTAATTGTTATCAATTATTAATAAGAAAGAGTTGGTCATTGATATTTATATTTTCTTCAGTTTTTCATTAATTTTGAATATACAGACTCATGTGATATGCCTACAATGGTGTGGACTTTATCAAGTTTATAATATTGTTACGTTATTTCACATCGGTTTTTTATAATTCACTACTTTTTATAAACCGCCACAGTGTCCATAATCACTAATATCAAATTATTTTGTATTCTAGTTTTGAAATAAGTTGTGATCTCGGGTTTACCCTAAGGTAAGGGTATGATATGTCACATTCCACCTCCCCATACCTCGTTCAGACGGGATTGGTACCGTTATTGTTTTTGTTGTTGTTTGTTTGTTTTGGAAAAAGTTGTGCGTGGAAAGTCCAATTTAATGAATAGACTCGATTCTTTCTCGTATGAGCTTTGAACTTCAATGGAATTCGTATAATGGAATAAACGTCACCTTACATCCATATTACCATAAACTTGTTCTACATCGGCGAAGCTTTTACTATGAGATAATTTATATCGACACATTCTAATGTACTAAAGACTCACGATAATTCGTATCGGCCTATTCGAATGTAATAAACTTGTCTGAAGTAAAAAAAAAAATAAAAAATACATTCATTTGATAGATACATTGGCAACAAAATCACACAAATATATTGTAAATTAAAGTCACAAAAGGATGATAAGACAATCTGCTGCTCATTTTGCCATAAAATGTTTCCTTCTTAAAAATTGTAATGCCAAATTCAATATAAGGAAAAGTACATGCAATTGAAATCAAAGAAAACATCACTGCTAGTGGATGCCTATACTACTTTTTCCTAAACCATTTTCTTCTAACATTATATACACTGCGCTGCAGGTTAATACTCGTTTTTGTCACAAACAGATCGATTAATCTACAAATACCCTAAAATCTTCAACATCTATCTCTCGTTTTTCTTTCAATGTCGCAAGTACTTTGAATCAGTAGAGATTGAGGTGGAGAAAGGCGGTGTAATCTAATCGAGAACATCGTATATAATCCATGATTTCTTTAAGTACTTGGAACGACAGTGCCAATATATCCCACTCCAATGATCAAGAATGTTATCACTTGGAGAAAAATGTAAATGAAATAATTGTTTCTTCCATACATGAAATCGTAGCATCCAACGAAGAACAAAAACACGGCAAAACCCAATTCCGTAAGTTGAATTCTGAACAAGTAAAACACCCAAAAACAGTTATAGACAAATCAATACAAACGTGTTAATTAACTACCATTATACTAATTTTGGTGTTAAAACTAGTTTTAATGAGGTATTGGGCTTTACCTGTCCCCAATGGTAAACTTGAACTTTTTGAGTGTTGGCATAAAGTTTCGTTTGGAATTTAATCTTTTGTTCTTGACAGAATCACCAAGTTTCTCAGTGACAACCCATTCGTTAGATCTCTTTGCGTCAAGTAGACCAATAAAAGTTGCCTTAGTTCGGTGCAATGACATCACGTTCTCAAAAAGAATCCAGTAAAACAATAAATGGAACGATCTGAATCAAATCACATGTTAGATCCTCAATTCCTCATAACTATATCCAACTAGCTAAACAAAATACAAACCATATGATAAATGTGCATAGCTACCTTGGTGTCCCAACCGAATTCAGAGTAGTAATGATGCAAGGAATGTAGATGGCCCCCCATACAGGGACTTCGACTTCTGGGACCAATATTGTGATCGGGAGGACAACGCAAAAGAAGAAAAATGTGACCATATGAGCTATGATTTTTCGCACAAAGAAAAAGCTATAGATGACATACACCTTCTTCCATAATGTCACTTTCTGCAACGTCCGACAATCACATTAATAATGTACCACAATGAGGAAAAAGTCACATTCAGTTAACTAACCTTAGTTCTAATGATCTCGAGCACCATTTTCCTAAATAAATTAGCCGGACCACAAGACCACCTATGTTGTTGGAACCGAAACGCTTTGAATGTACTAGGAAGTTCACTTTTAACCTGTAACATAAAATCGCAACATGTTACTACATATCTATTTAGATGAAAGTCCTTTTAAATTACATATTTTTTAATCATATACCTGAAGATCGCCGAGATAAAGGAATTTCCACCCCTGAAGACCAGCTCTAACCGCTAGATCCATGTCCTCAACGGTTGTACGGTCCTTCCACCCACCGGCCTCGTTGATGGCAGCGATCCTCCACACGCCTCCCGTTCCTGTAATAAATTACAATATTACCCCTAAGTTATTTTTTGAATATTGAAATAATAATGGTTGGTTAAAGGTACATTTTGAATGTAATTGGTTACCATTAAACCCAAAAAATGCATGAGTTGCTGACCCCACTTCTTGCTCAACTGTGAAATGGTAATCTAGTGACATTTCTTGCATTCTTGTCAATAAACATTCATCAGAGTTCACTGCAAAAATAAATCCAAATATTACAAAAAAAAAAAAAAAAAAAAAAAAAAAGTTGGAGAACTTGAATGATTGTAATGTGTAAATGACAAACCTACCCTGCTAACATGGGTAGTCCAGTAGAAACTTATATATGTTTATAAAGTACGAGTACAAACACTTACTATTTAATTTCTAAAGTTCATATCTAGGTGAACGAGATTTTTGGTGACATAAATACTTTCACACACCATCAAAGTTATTTATGCCTTTATGGTATGGTTTATTAGAAATGACAAAAAAAATGATAGATTTTTTCAAGTTCAATAACCAAATTTGTACGATAACGTATACAACTACCAAGGTGAAAGTGTGAAATTGTGACATGTTGCTATTCTATGACATAAGCCTATTGATAAGAAGATATTAATAGTTAGCACTTACCAAATCGCCATCGAGCTTGAACAAGGGCAATTTTAGGGTTGAACTCAAGAAATGGAATGGCTCGTTGGAGAAAATCTTGTTCTGGCCGGAAATCAGCGTCAAAGATGGTAACATATTTACAATCTTTGACATAATCATGGGTCAATCCATCTTTAAGTGCACCAGCTTTGTAACCAACTCGGTTTTCCCTTATTTGGTACCATATATTAACTCCCTTGTTAGCCCAACGTTCGCATTCTTTCTCAATCATATCCTATAAAAAGTTAAAACCATATCATATCGTCCTAATAGTTAGTAGCTCGAGTCATATATTTGCACAAGAAATTAATATTATGGTATGAAATTCTATTATACTAAAGTTTTAAATATGTTTACTAACTACAAGAGGTTTCTAACTAGTAACTACAATTTGCTTTTACAAGGAATATTTATGTGTTTGAATGGTCAAATCTGTCCCATAAGTATTAATGAAAAACTAGAAAAATTACCAACTAAAAAGGTAAGTACCATTTAATTAAGGGTTGTTTGAATGGTCAAATGTGTAGCAATTATTTACAAGGGTTTATTGTTTGTTTAAAGTAACGAATCTATTATTCAGGGGCAACTAACAGCTATCAAAATATTCAGGGGCCGGTCAAGGGGTTGAGTCTATGAACACATAGATTTTTCTTTCACAACGTAAATTTTTAAAAAATTCCGATTTTTGTATTTCTTTTTAACGACAATTTTTTTTCATATCTTATATATCACATATCTCACAACATATCTCTCAAATCCTTCAGCGAGACTTGAACCCACAATCTTTAGGTTGATGGACAACTCACATACTACTAGACCAAAGGCCTTGGGTTCCGACTTATGTAAATTACACTTTGTTCAAATATTTCGTATTACAAGTATTCTTCAGATTATCCTAGGTTCGCAACTGAACATAACATGTTGTCTAGTTACTACATGTTGTATACTTTTTGTTTGAAAATCTAGTTGCGAACATAGGATAATCTGAAGAATACATAATCTTACTACTATATTAAGATTTTATTATATGTGTCATATTACATGTTAAAAGGCATTTAATAAACGAAATTACTATATCAAAACAATATAATGTTAGTTGTTACTTCCTATATTTAACTTCAAGGCTTAGATTTGAACAAAAGTCATAATATTTTCTTGTTTTCAATGCATCAAAAGATGGTAATCACATAGTTTAGTAAGTTCTACCTTAATGTTGTGATCGGTTGAGTCATCAAGAACTTGAATCACAAGTCGATCAGCTGGCCATGACAAATTACACGCCGCACCAATCGATATCTTGTACACCTGAAACCGCAAACATCAAACCTTCAATCCCAAAAACACAAAAAAAAAAAAAAAAAAAAAAAAAAACAATACAAAACTCAAAAATCGACACGGATTATAGTACTAACCTCTTTCTCATTAAACATTGGAATTTGAATAAGAACATTAGGAAACATATTCCCAGCTTCCATATCTTCACGAATCGGCTCCCATTTGTACCGTTTGTCGGGCTTCTTCCAAAACAATTTTACCAAAATAATAACAACACCCATGTAAAGCCTTTCCATAAATAGCATAACAGTCATTGCTAAACATATATTAACTGCTAATTGTAGCAATGGTACTACTAGTGGCAATTTTATAACATCCCAAAGTATACCAAATTGTGTCACCAGGTCAATAGTAGTCCCCGGGATGTGTTCGGGTATCAAATTCTCCCCCGATACAAGTTCCGCCATTTTTCTGCGCTCTCAAAGACTTCTTTTGAAACAGAGGATCTGAAACAGGGGAATTTGGATAAATATTTAGAAATTGCTAAATGGAAGTAACATTAAAAAGCATTTGTTATCTAAGATTTGATATACATAATGTTTTGTTTTTGTTATGTGTGTTTAATGTGGCATTGTCGAAGAGAGGATGGAAAATGGTGTGAAGTTTTGTAGAGAGAAACATAGGAGTATAGTAAGTGAAAACAGAGGGATTTAAGGTGTTTTTTATAGTCATTTTTTAAGTTTTATTTTAATTTTTATTCCTTTTTAGGTAACCTGTGATCTTCTACTTCTAAACCATTATAGATTTAGCTAATAACATTTTTTTTTTATAGAATTTGTATTTGTTGTTTCATGATTAGAAAATTAAAATAGATATAGTGTGTGTCTTTGAACAAAACGATCACGAGAAATACCGGTTAAGCTCTATACATCACAGAATATCGACTTTTACCGGAAGCCTAAACATGAATCCCTTTCCCTTTTAACCCGTTTTGAAGAGATGTATGTAAAAAAACTATGAAATTTGTAAAAGTAGTTATGATATATATTTTTTTATAACATTGTATGTTATTTTAGTAATGATCATAATGAAATGTTATTAATCAATCTACTTTCAACTCTTTGTGGTAATAAATAATAGAGTAAATTACACGGATCGTCCCTGTGGTTTGTCCAAAATTTCACGTATAGTCCCTCAAAGTTTAAAGTTGCATGTATCGTCCCTCTGACTGCAAAAGAATAACATCTATGGTCCCTGTGATGGATGTCCGTCTATTTCTCCGTTAAACTTCATACACGTGATAAACACGTGAGGGTAATAACGTCTTTTCCTCATGTACATGACTAATAATTAAATAATGGTTTTCCCAGCCCTAATCTTTAGCAATCCCAACCCTAATCTCACACACTCCGCCCCCTTCTCTTGTTACTCTCCAAACGCAGTAAAAAAAAAATCCATAACAAACACAATATCATCAAATCTCTTATAACCAACAAACTCATCTCTTCTCAGATTCCCAAACCCACCTCGATTCTTCAATTGTTTATATGACACAAGGACTCCCAGCAACTTTGGCTTCAAGATGTTGCTATCAAAGGTCTCAAATAGGTTTGTTGAATGATTATGTCTTCGATTTGTGTGGCTTAAAACGAAACAAAGATTGAATATAACATGTTTGTTATTATTCTTTCTTTAATTTTCGGATATTCAATGAAGCTATGTTTCAACAGAGATCAATGAAAGTCTTTTCAGATTTGAATCAAAGAAAGAACACAATTGAGATCTTATTTATTATTTTCCTTTTGAGTTTGTTTGTGAACGAATCAAGGAAAGGAAATAACATGATTGCTATTATCCTTATCTTTAACTTTCGGATATTTAATTGAATTGTTGCTTAAAAAACAGATCGATGAGGAGTTGGTTTCTAGTGTTTGAATATCTTTACGGTTCAGCAAATCTCATAAGAGATACGAGTGAAAACCAAACTGAGATCTTGTTAATTATGTCATATCAGTGTCGAGTCATGGTTGATGATTGATTGTTGAAGCGTTGGGATTAAGATAGATGGGTTTAGGTTAGTTTGGATTTGTGTTGATGCCGTTGTTGCTTTTGTTTCTGGACACGGGATTTACGTTAGAGATAGATTTGGTTTTGTCGATGAGGTTTGGATTTTCGTTTGTCTGTAATTCAAAAATCAGAACAGATGAGAACAACTTTGTTCTTGTTTTTTCTTTTAAAGAGTTTTGAAAATTAATAGAAGTTTAGCTTCAAAGATAGATCTATGATGAATTATTTGTTCAATCTTTAAAAAATCTTTAAAGGTTTATGTAAAAGATGAACAAGATCTGAGATCTTTTGATTCGTTATAGTAGACCAATGGAATTGTGATGTGAATCTTGGACTGATATAATTGTTTTTTTTTTGTTGGCAGGCTCTAGCTGGTTTAAAACCTAAAAGTTTCACATTTCTATCGAACTTGAAGGTTCTTGGGGAGATTGATTCAAGTTGATGCGGAGACCGGAAAGAACTAAAGCTAATGAAGTTAATTTATTGATAGCACTCGAAATTCATGTTTAGGCTAGTCCTGGTTACTGCATTCCAAATGCATTTTAGTACTGGCAAACTATTTTGTTTTAGCAGATTCTGTATGATCCCTGTCTTATTGTAATTCTGCCCTGTTCATTTTCTGGGTATATCGCGTTGATTATTGAATGTAATGCTGAAATGCTTTTTATGGTTATTGTTGTTCGAGTAATAAGATGATGAATGTTGTGGTAGGATTGTTGACTCGTACTTGCAGATTGTTCATGGTTACATGACATTTATTTGATGGTAGGTTTCCATTGGAATAGAAAACCATTATTTAATTATCAGTCATGTACATGGGGGAAAAGACGTTATTACCCTCACGTGTTTATCACGTGTATGAAGTTTAACGGAGAAATAGACGGACATCCATCACAGGGACCTTAGATGTTATTCTTTTGTAGTCAGAGGGACGATACATGCAACTTTAAACTTTAAGGGACTATACGTGAAATTTTGGACAAACCACAGGGACGATCCGTGTAATTTACTCTAATAATAACATAAACCAATTAAAATTACTCTACCAAACTGTATGAAAAATCTTTAGAGGAAGGATTTAATTGGTTATTGGTGAAGCTAAAAAGGTTAAAAGTATATATAAATAGGAATAGGACCAATCACATACCCTTAAAGTGATCTTCAATTCTCAACGGTATTTAACGGTATATAAGCACTACAAAAAACTAGTTGAATTCTCCACATTTTAAAGGCAAAATAGCCACGTTTAAAAATGTGTAAAATTATTGAGTCCAAACTTTCTCATGTGTGGTAATAATGGGTGTGACAAATTTTTCTACACATATAAGTGTGGAGATATTATCCAAATTTCTATATATATATATATATATATATATATATATATATATATATATATATATATATAATATATATATATATATATATTTATTTATTTATTTTATTTTATTATTATTATTTTTTTTTTGATAAAAACCAGTATTGGAACTGTTTTATACCTTCATAAAGGGTAAATTACATAAGGATGGTAGGTAGGCGGGCAACAAGCTGCGCCGCCACCCCTTTCTGAATAGAAAATCCAAATCTGCTAAAAACAAACCCCCGCCCTTGGGGGGTGGAAAAGTTGCTGTGTACTACTCGTTGAACCCGAGCCAAAAACCGCACCGCCTCCGATGCCAAGGAATCGAACGTGTTGAAGGCCAAGGGAACGAAAACATGCTGATTATCCTCACATGCTTTAGCGTGCTTTTCCACTTTCTTGGATTCAGCTCTCATGACCGCTTGCCCGACCACAAACCCACTATCCCGAAGCCCAACAAGGAGGGACACCCCGGTAAGATCAACACACACATGTTTCCCACCTTCCCAACCAAAAACTAAGACGTCTGCTGGGCGCAAGGTGGACCTCCCCTCCGCGGGGTCTGTGAGAAAATTAACTGACGCCTCTTTTCTTGCGGAGATCCCCGCTCTTCTAAGGATGTCTGCCAATGCATCCCGGACAAAATCGTGCCGATATTTAAACCCTGGCAATTCCTTACAATGTAACGCATGTTCCCCATACTTATCAAGGCATGCTTTGCGGCATACCGGGCAATTTTCATCATCGGGGAAAATGGGTATCATCAGCCGGGTATTTAAGGATTGCCCTGTACTCTACTGCCAACATTCGTTGCCCCACGCCTTCGATAGGTAACACAGTAAGGAAGTCCTGGGCGTGAGGCTTTTGCAGGCATTCCAAGACGGCCTTCTGACGGGCAGACAGACGAAAATCCTCCTCCAAACTTTGTGCGATTCGGCTATAAAGAGCATTCGCCAGGGTTTTCTGTGGCTTCTTGGGGGCGGTGTCCTTATTAAAGAAACCGCCAATATCAAAGCCAGGAAGAGATCGTTGTAAAAGGTCAATAGCACCAGAATAATCCGTGTCAACGTGAGCAACCCCACTATTACGTAATATGGGATCTTGCAGCCCCCAGGACTGGGATCTGGAAGCCACAAAAGCATAAGCAGCCACGTCCCGGGCTGAGGAGAGGCCTAACCCACCAAGTCGAAACGGCAAAGTCGCAACCCGCCACTGGAGGTCCCCAAAAAACGCCCCCCCCCCCCCCCCACAGACAACAATATCTTCTATGGCCTCCCGAAGACCTTTGTCGAAACAGGAAACAGCATTTTCCACAAAGGGAGGCTGGCAGGTACGCAAACCGAAGAGCAACTTGGCCACACCCATACATGATCTAAGCAATAGAAGCTCGCTTTGGGGATCCCGCAATCTAGGGAGTAGCCCCATGAGGTCAACAGCCCGCGCCGCCCTTTTAGTAGATAGATCACTTATGAAACCGGCGTCGCGGCTGACTGCGCCCCCCCCCCCCCCCCCCCCCCCCCCCCGAGAAGTTTGACCCCCCGCTCTGGTCTGCCAATGTCACTTGGAAACAGACCTGGCCGGATCTTCCCCCCATCACACGACGGCCAGAAAACCTCAATTTTTCTAATATTGAGCCGGAGCCCTAGAGATGGCCCCTCCCAGCTAATAATGTCAAGTGCTTTAGCCACCTGAACAGAATCCCCGATAATCATCCCGTCATCTAAGTACCAAGCATGGAAGGGAAGGTCGCAGTTATCCTGTACCTTTAGCATGAGGGGGTGTAAAGCTAAAGCAAAGAGCAAGGGCCCCAAAGGGTCCCCTTGCTGAACCCCAGCGTAGGCCCCAAGACGCTCATTCCCCACATACAACCTAGCTGGCTGAGCATACAGGAACTGAACCCATGGGAAAATGGAAGGGCAGTGACAATGAACTTCCCGCAACAGAGCAGTGCGATCAATAGCGTTGAAAGCGTTAGAAAAATCAACTGTAAGCATAGCAAGCGAGCCATCATCATGGAACGAATCGAGAAACCTGTTGGCACTATGAAGCACAGCCTCCGCCCCATTTGGAATCCCAACCCCAAACTGAAAGTCCCCTAAATATTTAACACCTAAAAGTGTGGAAATATTTTTTGAATGTCCACACCTAAAAGTTTGGCAAAATTGCAAAAAATGTTTATAATAAAAAGTGTGAAAACATTTGCTACACATATAAGTGTAGTTTTATTATAATTGTACACACTTATATATGTAGATTATTTTTTTAAATATTTGTGACACTTATAACTGTAGCTAAATTATTATCCACATAAAAAAAAAGTCCACAGTTGACCATACCGTGACAAAATAAGTGTGAAAAATAGCACTATTTTTTTATAGTGAAGGTCCAGTACTCCAATCTAATGCACTAATGAAAATCATCAATTTCTTTTTCTTCAGTGTTGATATTTTTATCACAATTTTAGTAAAAAACAATCATGTGAAAATTTAGATCTGTTTGGTAAAACAACAAAAATGCAAGTGCCATATTGAATATGATACATCATGCCCAAAACAGAAAGTTGATGTTAATGTTCTTCAAGATCATTTAAGAAGGTTTATGTTGTAACTAATGCAATATAAATGGAGTCAACAACTTAGAAAATAACAGTAACATTATTGCCATTAATTGTCATGTGATATGATCTAATGGTTTGGTGATATATTTTTCTTGCAAATACTCATATGCTCGATCTTATTCGTCAAATGATACAATTGTTCTTGCTTTTGTGTTACACAACGTGAAACGTAAAAAAGAAATAATGATACCTTTTTGAGTATGTAAACAGCCGCGTTGAGCTTTCTGGCTTGGAATGAAGCCCGGTCCAAGAGTAATATGAATTATCTTGTCCCCGGCGTCGTTTCAAGTCAGAAGCTACAAACTTCTATCCTCTCAACAAACTTGACCCTTCAATTCGAATGTATATATCAAAATTTTCAAAATTTTATCAGGAGATAAAGATGGGAATGAAAGAAAGAAGAAGATTAAAAGAACCGCCTTAAAAAAATTGCTCAAATATATATATATATATATCATCTTCCCATATAAGATCAACCATTAAATTTTAGTTAGGTGTTTGTGGAGGGGGTTTACGTTGTAATAAAACCACAAATGGGTAGAGTTTCTAATTATATCGAATATATTTTTGGAGCCTAATATATGGATTGATTTTGTTACGATGTGGTACGGTGTCATGTCCAAGGTGTATTATACTATGACCCGTTTATCTCAACTGTGTACTTGAAGATCAGAGTAGAACTCCAATCTGATATCTTCCTGAATCC
The DNA here is from genome assembly GCA_021014915.2 of Artemisia tridentata subsp. tridentata. Classification (NCBI taxonomy): domain Eukaryota; kingdom Viridiplantae; phylum Streptophyta; class Magnoliopsida; order Asterales; family Asteraceae; genus Artemisia; species Artemisia tridentata. The sequence continues at coordinate 370,761,546 of CP139506.1, read as the reverse complement.
GCCACCATTACTTCTATCTAGTCCATCGTTTTCAATCTAACTCACGTCCCGTCCTTAAACAACCAATTGCAGTGGACGAATATGTACAAAGAATTGAAAGATTTGATAAGAAAAAAGTATGTACATCACTTCATGCTCATAACTAAAAGATACACTATCTCAATCGACACACTATCCATAGATTCAACAACAAATCACATTTGACACAGATATATAATTATTGTACTTAACACACATCGTGACATTAAAAATTAATACATGACAATGTCTTGTTAATGTTTGATCATGTCACATTCAAAGCCCATTCTTGTTTTTTGGGTGAGACATAGAACATGATGTTGATCAAGGTTCATGGATCTTGCAAATTTTGACATGAATAAAGTAAGTCTGAAAACTAATTTATTTTCAGTAAAATAAACTTTTTATACTATACAATAACTTGACATATAATTCAAATTGTTGTTATCGAAAACTTATTCAATCATGATCTTTAGTTCTTGAGATGGTCGCCCAATGATGGGGCTATACACCGTAAAACGGAGACCAATGGTGCAAGTCATGTTTACGTGTCCCTTTAACCATATGATGTTACATGATTTATCTTTCGCATCAGAAAAAGCTGCGTGCTAGAGTGTTGGTAATTTTTTTCTCGTTTTTCTAACATAAGTTCATAACTAACCGGAGTAAAGGTTTTATGAGTTATCTACTAAATTCTATAAATTATCTTGATCGTTAATCAAACCTACAAATGAATGAAGCCAAATAGTTAGTTGTGTCATAGGTACATTCTAAATTTTAATGAAATTTAATTTTGTATTTAATAATCCAGCTACTCCAACTGTTTCTAACTAATTTGTGCCTTGGTGTCCTCTGTTCTAGAGAAAGTTTTTAAGATTATACATATGTAGATGTCACTATCTTCAATCTTTTATAACTATATAAGGGTAGTGGCAGTCGTTGCGGTAACACCACTGCCACCCCAGCGGTATGGCTCAGAGGTATGGGTCAGCGGCAACAAATGATTCGGAGGTATGGACTTCAACTTGCATTGTTTAATATAATTTATGCAAAATAAAAAAATAAAATTAGTTGGGAGGTATGAAAAAGACATAGTTGCCACTAAAAAATGGTTGGGAGGTATGAAAAAAGTATGAATGAGGTGGAATGATATTATTGGTGGGTTTGGGAGGTATAGGTTTTTTGGGAGGCATGACTGCCACCACCCTAATGAGTTTATAGGTTTGTATTTCATTAAATAATACCTAAACTGAAGTTAAACCCTATAAACTATTATTAGAAAGTTGAAATGGTTGAGTTACCAATCTGCACTTGGGAAGAAAACCTAGTTTTATATCATCAATAAGATAAGATCATATAAACTACATGGTCTCTAATAATTTATTAAAAAAAAAAAAAAAAAAAAAAAAAAAAAAGAAAGAAAAGAAAAAAAAGAACACTACTTCGTTCCGATATTAGAATGCAGCAACCTCGTTGCAAAAGTGCAATATGACCCACAACACTGTTTCGAAATATTCTAACTAAGAAAATGTAACCCGTTTAAATAGAGCAGGACACCAAAGAACAATTAGGAAAGTTAAGATAGTATTTTCGAAATTGCAAACTGTGACTGAGATCACGTAAGAGGCATGTGATTATAATTAACGTTGATAAGTGTTAGAAGTTTACATGCACATGTCCAGATGTCCTCTACGTTAATTTTACAAATTCGTTATTGAAATTATTCTATAAACATAACTAAGGGAAAAGGGTAAAAAGAGAGTGACCATCTAAAACCTATCTATGCAGCTTATTAATCAATAATCTTGTATTGCAATAGCTAATCTGGCATAATAGATTTAGCCATTTAGGTACATTTGTGTCTTATATGTTAGTCATGTCACTAGATATGATTTCCACAAGGGTAACTAGCTTCTCAAACACACGAAACAAGACCTGTGCTTTTGAAAACTAATAAGCTTCAAATTTACTAGTAGTTTAAGTACAAATGCGTGTTCCAACTACCAACATGACTTTACCTGGTCTTTTATGCCAAGTTCTAATATATGGGATCAGTTATGTATTCAAACTAATACGGAGTATACACTAGCACAAAGCTTGCATACAAACAAATGAGAATGAGACTTGAGGGCACTCTAATTAATCTCTAGATTTAACAGAAAGTTACTTATAGAAACAAACATATATAATATAAAATAGGTGTTTATTAACGACCTTTTCCAAACCACATGATCAAATACGGGACATGATGTGAGTACGTGTCTAACTAAAACACTAAAAAGCCGTTATATATAATCTATAGAAGATCATATGGGCTAACCAAAACCTTGATCATCACAGGTTAAACGAAACAGATCATATAACCGCCCTCTTTCCCTTGAGCTTCCTGCAAACATGGGGGGATACAAGACTATGCACATAAATAGGGGCGCACACATCCTGCTTCACACATCTTAACTCTACCATATCATGACTAGTAAAGAAACTCGGAATGCAGTCATCCTTGAGTTGTTCTAAGGTTTGTATAGCATCATTAACCTTCTGATCATGAGGAACATCATCATAAGACTGCAAGAGAGTCCAAGACTCTTTCACATTGTAGCTTTTCAGGACCCATCTAGGACACTGAATACGGAACGGATGACATATGCACAGACATTCATCGCTAACCCCAAGGTAGGAAGATGCAGTTACCTCATATTGTGCATCGTAATCAGGTAGGGGGATTTCTTTAAATTTTTCTGTGGATAAGTCAAAAGAAATAATCACACACTTCAAGGTAATTTTATCTTTAGGTTCTCTCATTAACCAGTGAATGGCCCCATTGCACAAGATACCAAGAAACTTGGTAAAGAGATACTGATACTCTAGCTTTCCAAGAGACCTCCAAACATTTGTTTTCAGACTTAAAACTTGGACATTTTTCGAGTTTCCTAGTACAACCTTGTAATCATCTGAAGATGAATCATAACCAAAACCCAAAAATGGATGAAACGACCCTGGAATGACTTCAATGTCGGGATTTGGTAGTATTCTGAACTCTCTAGTAGAGGGATTGGCAACTAAAACTCGAGCATAGGAAGTAGAGATGCATACGAGTCCATTAGAAGAACCAACAATATTATATTCTTTGTTTAAGAAATTCAAGCTATAACCAGCTATAGGACGACGAGTGTAACTGTCATAGTCAGAAATAACGATCCTCCTAACCCCGAAATTATTATTATTGCGATCATTGTGGTAACTAAGTTTCAAATGAGCTTTAACGAAATCGTCACCAGATATGAAAGAATGCCACGACTTGCACACGCTTTTGCATCGAATGAGATCCCTCACATCCAATGTTACACGTATCCGCTCAAGGATGTCAGGAACAAACTTTTCCATAACAATATATAGTAAATTATTTAATGCTTTCAGCTACTAATTAACACAAGAAACGATAAAAATAAAGTGTCATACCCTCACAAATCAACCAAGTTTTGCTGCTAAACCCTAGAAGTCTTATGCTCAATGTACAAGAAAAGTTAATCGATCTCAAATTACTATATATATTAAATGTGAACCAAAACGACGCCGTTCCATCTACAGGAACGGGCCGTTTTTTGTGTATGGGCTCCCCGCTTTTTTTTGTGGCCTGCTATGTCCGATCCATTGTCTTCCATTGCCTTTAAAATATAGAACACAGATAACTCCCGAATATTCGGGAGTACTCCTTCTTGCATCACCACTTCAATCGGCCACAGAAATTGTAGATCGTTCGGATTTTGTTCCGGCGAAAACTCACCAAAAAGGTGTGTTTAGATTGCTTTTTTTTTTTTTTTGGTTTGTTTTTTTTTTTTTTTATGATCTTGCATCCTAGATTAGGTAAATATTTCTTTGACTTTATATGACAGTAGGGATCGAAGGTGGGCAACGGCTGAAGGTATTTTATTCTTTATTGTAGGTTCCCGTTTAGATCTCAAACACACACTCGTTTAGAACAAGATACGCACACTACTATCTATATTAATAAGCTACGTATGAAAATAAACAATAAGCTAATAAGCTAAAGTAGAGAAGAAAACTAAGAGGAGAAGAATAAGAATGGTAGGCTTTTCACTTGATCAAACTTTACACGAGCATAGCTTCCGCACAAATACATGAAAAACCGACATTTAGAATGTACCCCATGCCTTGTATTTATAGGCAATGGGAGGGAATCATTCTAGGAATATTCCCATGCATGTTACTAACATGAACTATCTATTGTGACCGGTCCATGGATTACTAATGGACCGGTCCATAATTACAAACTATATAATCCTATTAAACTTGCAACATTATAAATGAACAAGACTTGTAAATAATTAAAACGTGTTCCTAACAATCTCCCCCTAAGTCTTGATCATCAATGTTGCCCGACGTCTTCTTTGCTTCTTAGGCTTCTGACGTCTTTATAATCTTTGGTTCTTTGTTCTTGTGTAATGATGATGTGATGTTGTCTCTATCTGCCAATCTCCAACGTCTTCTTGTCTTCTCCATCATGCTCATATATTTTTGACTTGTTATCTGTAATATGTTCTCACTTTTCAATCTTTAAACTTGTGAAAGGTTGAGATGCTTGAACTTTTGACATTACTATAGCTTGTGTTGAACTTCTGTAATAACTGAGTCATTAAGAGAACATTTCTTCAAAATATAAGCATGATGGAGTCTTGATGGTCGAACTCCAGCTCCTCAGCAGCAGCAGCAGCAGCAGCAACAGCAGCAACAGCACGTACCAACCGGTACTTACAGGCTCAGACTTGAGATTATCAACAGCATAGTGTGAAGACTTTCTCAGATCTTAACCCAGACCGTTCTGAACCGGATTCCCCCGAAAGGGATTACACGGACACACCGAAGTGCACCCACGATTCAGTGAGTCGCTGGAGATCACCCCACGACTGTAGACCTTTTGGAGCAAACACTAAGCGTAACCCACAAGGAGTTACCGAAGTGACCTGCTGACAGAGTTGTTTGATGTTGCTCTGGCAGGATTTCCATTCAATCATTGATAATCACAATTGTGACTTCTCTCATGAATGTTCTTGGCAGATTGCTGAGATCTGCGAAGGACACTTTCTTAATTTTACATCCGCTGCCCATGATATAGAACAGCAGAGTAATACTACGTGTACCTAAGAGACCTTTGATGAATCTCATGACTCTAGACTCAATAAGTGCACATTTGTTTGGTCATCGGAGGCGTGGAGCAGATTGCCTCCTTTTCAATATCAACAATCTCGTAATGAGATGTCGATAGATTATGAAGGGTTCTCCGTGTGAATGAAACAAATGTCTTTTGAGAGACACTTGAGTGGCTTAGAAGGTTTTTTAGTGCGTCACTGGGTCCATGACGTCTTTGGTCTTCAATACCGGTGATGCTCATCAACCAGTAGATTATGAATTGAACCCGGTGTCTGCCCTATGGTTGAACAAATGGAGGGCTATTTCTTTTCACCCTTTTCTTTACTTTTCTTTTTAATTCTTCAACCCCTTCTTTCTCCGTACATTCATTTTCTCCTTTTTTTTTATATCATACCTAGGACTTTTCTAGTCTAAGCTATTGGTATTGTCCTTGGGTAGATCCCTCCGGCTCTGGCGGATCATAGGACGGTTTTCCCTAACCTTAGTCACCTTGTAACTCCATGACTATCCTAATGATGCCATTAGACCAAAACCATTGAAAATCTCTCAAAGTGTCGATAATTGTAAAGACATTTTGTTGACACCTTGAGAGTTTGATGATTTTCAGAAATACTCCCCCTTAACATGTGCGCATAAGTCATAAATTTGAAATTTGCACATGCCGGAAAGAGTTGGCACTTTTTGAATTGATTGACTTTCAATGAACCTGATCGTCGCGAGACACGCTTACATCACCAGTTAGACTGGCTTGAAATTATTACCCGTCCAGATCAGATTCAAAGATTATCGCTCGAAATCGGTACATTCTACTCAGACACATCCTTTGCGAGACACGCTTACATCACCAGTTAAACTGGCTTGAAATTATTACCCGTCCAGGACATGTCCTTTCGACTACTGACTTTCCTATTCGTCAATTCGAGGGTCAATTCTGAGTATGAGCACACGAGATTCCAGCAAATGAGACATCATATTTTAATCATTTGTTTCTTCTCCCCCTCAAAAATAGCATACTCATGATGTTTTTGGAAAAACGTTTATGATTAAAATATGCTGTTTTTGAGTTTTAGGGAAGAAGTTTCAAGAACTGTGATACTTCTTTTTGAACAAAGATTATATTTTTCAAATACTCCCCCTGGACGAGGGAATACTTGTCCTTATGAGCAGAATGTTTGAAAAACGTTGGAAAACATTCTGATTTTAATTCTGCTCATAAGTAAGAAGCTTTCGCTCCTTTTTCAGGATTGAGGCACTGAAGCGTACCTCAGGGTCCTTTCTTTGGGGTCCGGGTTGTACACTGTTATGTGTGCACAAGCCGTAATGCTTAGGCCAATATGGAAAGAATTAGAATGATGTAATATGATAATAAATTCTTACATCAACCGCCCTTGCCAAAAGTTGTGAAAACTGGGTCTGATCTCTGGAATAGCCTGATGGCGAACGGTGGACGACCCCCAACATAGCTCTCAAGCCTCCTTATCTGATCTCGATGGTATAACCGTTCTTCCATCTTCCGAATGAATTCCTTTACTTGTCGCAGCTCTTTTGAACTCCATCTTCTGGATTTTCCCAACATCGAATCTCGAACTCTATTAGCTAACCCATCACGTACACTCTTGAGAGTATCATCACAGAACTTGTGAATTTCAGTGAATGCCATGAATCGGTGAAAATCAGTTGTGCTCCTGTAGACGAACCCAAAATTTGGACGATGTAGCATGGTGTACTGAGGATCCTTGTTGCTGTTTAGAAGGAACTGAGGTTCAACAAGGTTAAGCTGAGTCTGATAACTTTCAACACCAAGCTGGAGATCTTCGACACGTTCTTTGATGATGGTTCTCCTGATGTAATGACACAGGGAAGTACTAAGTGCATATCGAAGCTCATTAGTAAGATGCTGCAGTTTGCCTTGAATCTTCATTAGATACATGTCTTCGATATCACTTAGACTTAAATCAGGAAAATCCGCCTCTGAGAATGTGTAGAGGTTGTTGTCGATTCTCTTTACTGTGATCTCGTCTAGAAATATATAGTCGCATTTTCTGGATCCGCTTACTTTGATGACGGCCAAGATTCTGAGATCACTGTAAACTGGTTCTTTTGATTTCTGGAGGGCAAGCTTGTACTTGTACCAGGTTTGTCTTTTAGAGTACCAGTGATGAATCCCCAGCTCTGCATCACGATCATATTTGACGAGCTGTTTAACAAATAGTTTGCTGTTGATAGCTGCCTCTTCAATAGCTGATTGTGTGTAGTGAGCAGCTGGTGTGAAAGTGATAGATGTAGCGTACTTTGTCGTCCCTTGAGCTCCATTCTTTAGAAGTTCCAAGTCTTTGTTGAAGAACATTAGAAAGGGAATTTCCGAATGATGATGTTTTCGAATCACGGGCAGTGGCTTGGTCCAATCAGTGGTGAATGGTTGATGCTTGCCAACTTGCCTGACGATGTCTGGACTAGCCCAGTCAAAGTCACTTGACATTGCCCGTGCAATGTTTTCAAGGTGATATTCGAGTTCTGCTGCGCTATTGGATTTGTTCTTCAGAAGAAGGAAAGCATCATTCTTGATCCGACGAAGTTCCTTTTTGGTCATTTTCTTAATATTGAGAGTTCTTTTAATTTCTTGAGTAACAGCAAAGGTGCTGTCTTCAATTCGTGAAGCTTCGTCGGTCTGAACTTGAGCACTTGCAAGATGATCGAACCATTCATTTCCTTGCACATCTGTATCATTATCCAACCATGAGACAACCGTTGGTCCGGTAGATGACTTTCTGCTGTGTGAAGGCTTGGACTTGGATGGCTTTGACTTTGGTGACGGTGATAGTGATGGTGAATGAGGTTGATCATCGTGTGGCTGAAAGTCCATATCTTCATTAGTGAATTGGTCATTGTGATGCTCGGTTTCAGTTGGACCAGAGGATTGATGTTTAGGAGGTTGAGGTGCTGGTTTATGTTCAGTTGACTCCTGGATGTGAATCCCTGACCCGCCTTTGTGTTTCTTTTGTGTGGGTTTAGGGTCCTGATCATCCTCATCATCTTCTCTAATTCGTTTACCTTTGTCAGCAGTTTCTTTGCATGATTTCTTGTCAATGTGTGCACGAAGAGCTGTGATCAAATTGATTTCTTCTGGAGAGGGAGAGAGGATAGCAAAGAGTTTGTCGAGAAGTACAAGCTCAATATCTTCAATGGAGAGATCTTGAAGTGGTTTGGTTTGAGAAGAAGAAGAGACGGCTTCTTTGATCTTTTCATCAAGTTGTGAATCAATATGATCATTGATGTTTTGTTGAAGATCAGGAAGAAATTGCTTAACAAATTTCTTTGCCTTGCGTGTCATATGATCTTTGACGTTGAAACCAAGGAATTCATCGATCTGCTTCTTACTTTTCTGCATTTCTTCCATTTGTTGAGACAACTTCTTGACTAAGTCTTCCATTTCAGCCAATTTAATTGTAGCTTGGTTGTCTCGTTGAGCTTGTGCTCTCTTTACAGCCTTTTTGAGTCTCTTTGCTGCAGGAGATACAACTTCAACTTTTGTAACTTGGACGATCCTTCTCTTGCTCTTTCCTTTGTAAGCCTTACGAATATCTTCAGAAACCGTTGCTTTTGTTTTAGATTTTGGTGATGAAGATCGTGAAGATGATGGAGTGAGAGAGGGAATTGGTTCATCAGATTTAGTACTTGATTCTTTTTGAGGTGAGGGGGGAGGTGTTGGATTCTTCGGTGGTGACCCAGGAGGTGTCTTCGGTGAAGAAGCAGATGAGGGCTGAACTGATGATTGTTCATGCTGCTGTTGTGGTTTATAAACAACCATAGTCAGTGCAGATTTGGCTAAGTCCTTTGGAGGGGAAGGAGGAGGTGTTGGAGTGTCAGAACGAAGGTAGCTATCTGCTTCCAGATTAGCTTGAGCCTCCTCCTTACGTTTTCTTTCTTCCTCCTGTTTAGCCGCTTCTTCAAGATCTTTGGCTGCTTCAGTTGTTTTGTCTCCAAGAATATCTTTTTCTTCTTCTAAGTTCCATTCGTCATTATCATCATTGCGTATTTGTTCTTCTGGATTGTCATCAAACATAGAATCCGAAATATCCTTGTCAGATAAAACAATGTTGCTGTCCTGATCTTTCTCTTGTTCCTCCTGAGTTGATGCTCCCAAGTCGGGTTGATTAACCGAACTTGTTTGCTGTGAAGATACCTTTGTTGATTCAGCTCCAGACCCTCCGGGTTGATTAACCGGATCGTCTTGGGTCGAAGCTGGTTTAGGAACATTTTGTGATCCTCCAACTCCATGTGTTCTTTCATATTCTCTCTGTTGTTCCAATACTTTCTTTGCTCTACGCTCTTCATCTGCTCTTAATGTTTTGAGACTTTGTTTTTGTGCATTCTCCTTGGAGATCTGATTGTGAAGTTCAGCTTCTTCTTCAGTCATAAAAACATGTTCTTCTTCAGATTCAGTTGATTCAGAGTTAGATTCTGTATCTTCATCAATGATTCTGTATGGTTCTGGTTTTGGCTGTGGTTTGCTGGGTACTCTCCTCTTGATGAATGTTGATCTTGGATGTTTACCTTTAGGTTTAGAGATACTTGAGGCACTTCCTGCCTTAGTCTTACCTTTTGAACGAGTCTTAGAAGACTTAGGTTCTTCAACCATCTTGGCAAGACCTACACGACGTTCACGGTATGCTAGATCATAATCATGATAAGCTTTTGTTTCTCTAACCTCTTCTGGCATCAAAAATTCTGGCAACCTTGAACCTTGCTTTCGTGTACTCTCCTTCGGAAAATAAACTTTGCCCAATGTTTTATCCATGCTATATTCATGAACTTCTTGATCTGTAGGACGTTTATCAATGTCTTCATGTTGATCAAGTAAATAGCTGATAAGAACTTTGGTGAATCGAACAAATGGGATTTTCTTGAAAATTTTACGCAGTAAGTACATTATATCATCCCAAATAAGAGCAGCAAAGTCAATAGGTTCTTCATTTAGAAATCCCCATAAGACTTGAAGATGAGCCAGTCTTGGATGCTCGAACCCACTATCTCTTCCAGATATTGAATGTGTTACGATGAAGAAGATAGTCCTCCAGGGTTGAGGAATGTATCTGGCATTAACCTTGGAGATTGTGGTTAATGGTGTGTCAGGCTGAACATCATAACCAATATCCTCCAGGAATTGCATGACCTCTGACTCTGAAGGTGTTGGGTGGAATCGGGCAGCAACTTCAGGTGCCTCTGGAAGTTTCAAGGCTTTTCTGAGAGTAGCAGGTGTAACTCTGATTTGCTTCCGATCCAGTGTGCAAGTAAAGTACTTGTCATCATTGCTCTTAGTGAAGGTATCCCAGAATTGATGAATATATAGCTCTGGAATAGTGTCTGAGCTGTCAAGAATATCCCTGCATTTGTGAGCTTTGAGGATCTCTATAGCAATCTGACAACTTGGATCAGAACATTTGATCTTGTCCAATTCTACCCTTGAATTGTTCTTCCCTATTTCCAGAGTATACCCACGAGGAAAGACTTCTTCTTTGGTAAGAGCAGGAAGTGGTTGTTGTTGGGAAGATGCCATTGATGTGTATCTGAATCAACAATCATATTCAAGTATACAGAATGCATGTTTGTTAGAAAATTGTTAGTTTAAAGAACAACACATGGCACCCTATTGTATTTATGATTAGTTGATACATGCTTGATCAAAGAATTTATCAAGAATTAGCCAAATTCAATAAAATTTGATAAATTTCAATAAGTATATAAAAATATACCTAAGGAAATTGATTAAATTCTACATCAGATCACAACTGCGATAATCAAAGACAACTGCGATAACTATAACAAATGCGATAACTATAACAACTGCGATAAATATCCAATCAAGATAACAAATCCAACTGCGATATTTATCCAACTGCGATAATCATCCCATCTGCGATAATCATCCCAACTGCGATAAACATCCCAACTGCGATAATTATCCAACTGCGATAATCATTCAACTGCGATAATTATATCAATCAAGTTAATCAAGCCAATCAAGATAAAAATCTCAACTGCGATAATTATCTTAACTGCGATAACTATCACAACTGCGATAACTATCACAACTGCGATAATTTTGGCCAACTTCGATAAACTCTAATACAAGAGTTATCGAACACTTTTCTCAACTGCGATAGATTTGTAACGATGAACAAACACTCAAATTCTTTATCGTGATTCATTATTACTTATGTTATATGTCCACAGATATTCACAATCAACTTAGATGACTATTTTAATCATTTGGACTAAGTTATAACATAAACGAACCACAAATAATCAAGAATCAAATCTGCTTGTGTTCTTGTTCTTCTTAAACCCTAAAACCTAATTAAATCACTTGAAGTGTTTCTGGGTATGATTCAAGCATGGAAACTTTCAATTAAACATCAAACAACAACTTTTCAGTAACCACATTACACAATAACGCATTCACAAGGTTTTCCCCAAATCGTTGCTTAAACCCTAAAGTTCAATTCGATTAATTTGTGGTTTCTGGGTATGATTTAGCATACAATATAGGTTCCCTAACATTATAAAAGTGTTATCATGCAATCTTTTTCAACTCAAAACCTCTTTATCAAAATCCCTAATCTTAACGCAAACCCTAGAACTAACTTTCTCGATTTTGACTTTTCTAGCCGTTGGATCATGAAACTGTTCAAAACCATGTTTTATAATAACAATATAAGCACAAGAACACTCACAAAAATCAAAAATCTTGTTCGGATTGGCAGAATCAATGTGGTCCGTTGATGATGGTGGGTGGGTTGTATTAACTTCGGTTGGTGAAAATAGCAGAGCAATAACTGCGGTTTAAATATCTAACATTTAACTTTGACTATTTTACACATTAAGTCCCCTAACCTAAGCAACTTTGATCACTAGGTCCTAAACCATCATCATGCTAAAAACTAAGTCTCATTTGTTACATTTAAGGCACATAGTTTTCTATCTTAACATCTTATCACCAAAAACTTGTTGAAACAACTATTTTTGAAAATATGCAAGTACAATTTTAATATTTTGGAAAAATTATGTCTCCCCCTCAACACGTGTTCAAAAATTGAAAAATGAACAGAGTGTTGGAGAAGGAATTGTACTTGCACTTTTTTTTTTTTTTTTTTTTTTTTTTTTTTTTTTTTTTTTTTTTAGAATATATATTTACAAGATAGTTTTGGATGTTTGACTCAAATATTAGTTTTTGAGAAAATTTGACAATTCCTGAGGAGTCAAACATCGCATTCCAATTTGGTGAACCAATTTCACAAAACGTTCATGAGGTAAAGCCTTCGTGAAAAGATCCGCCAATTGGTGTTCCGTTCCCACAAAATACAGCTCAACGGTACCCTGCTCCACATGCTCCTTGATGAAGTGATATCTGAGAGCGATGTGTTTGGACTTGGAATGTTGGACTGTGTTGCATGAGATAGCTATGGCACTCTTGGAGTCGCAGTACATCGGTATTTTGTTGAATATGTAACCATAGTCCATCAGTTGTGATCGCATCCAAATGATTTGAGCACAACATGCAGACATAGCTACATATTCTGATTCTGTTGATGATAGAGAGGTACAATCTTGCTTCTTTGACTGCCAGGACACCAGCTTGTCACCGAGGAATTGAACACCACCAGATGTGCTCTTCCTTGTATCAATACATCCCGCATGATCTGCATCTGAAAAAGCAGTTAGTGCAAAACCAGAATCCTTTGGATACCAGATCCCCAAATTAATGGTTCCCTTGATGTATCTAAGGATTCTTTTAACAGCAGATAAATGTCTTTCTGTTGGGTTAGATTGATAACGTGAACACAGGTATGTGGCAAATACAACATCCGGTCTGCTAGCTGTGAGATACATAAGAGACCCAATTATACTACGATAATTTGTAGGATCAGTGGGTTTCCCATGTAAATCAGCATCTAGCTTCGGGGATGAGGAGGCCATTGGGGTGTTATAGATGTCACTAGTTGTCATGCCATGCTTCTTTAATATCTCTTGTGCATATTTAGACTGACTCAAGAATATACCACGAGGTGACTGGTGAACTTGTAATCCTAGAAAAAAGTTTAATTCACCGATCATGGACATCTCAAAGTTTTGTTTCATTAGTTTTGCAAAAGCGTTTGAGTACTTTTTATGGGTAGACCCAAAAATGATGTCATCCACATAAATTTGTACGATGAGAATGTCCTCCCCGTGTTTTTGTATAAACAGAGTCGGGTCCACAGATCCTTTAGTAAACCGATTAGCAAGCAAGAATGCAGCAAGTTTATCGTACCATGCCCTCGGGGCTTGTTTAAGGCCGTAGAGAGCTTTCTTAAGCCTGTAAACATGTTGTGGATGTTCTGGATCAACGAAGCCTTCTGGTTGTGAAACATACACCTCTTCACGAAGTTGTCCGTTCAAAAATGCAGTCTTCACGTCCATTTGATAAACTGTGATGTTCTTATGAGCCGCGTATGCCAGAAACATTCTCACTGCCTCTAGCCTAGCCACTGGTGCAAAGGATTCCTCGAAGTCAATTCCCTCTTCTTGGCTATACCCTTTAGCAACCAACCGAGACTTGTTCCGAATAACCGTTCCTTCTGCATCCAGCTTATTTTTCCAAATCCATTTTAATCCCACAACATAAACTCCATCTGGTCTTTCAACGAGTTCCCAAACTTCTAATCTCTTGAACTGATCCAACTCTTCTTGCATTGATTCAATCCAATTGTCATAAGTCAAGGCCTCATTGATATTTTTCGGTTCAGATTGACAAACAGTGAGAGCATAAATGCATGTTTCACCATCTGTGTGGAGTTTCTGTCGGGTCATTACGGGTTTATCTGGATTGCCAATCACATTTACTAATGGATGATCCCTTGTCCATTTATGAGTTGATGGGTAGTGTTGAACGTTGTGATGATGATATGACGGGTCCATGTTGCTCGAGGATGATTCTCCGGAATCTGGAACAGTTGGTGGTGGAGCAAATGGATTAAAGAATGCGTTCCCGTCATATCCTGTTGGTGGTGGAACATTGTTAGAAATGGGGGATGAATCTTCAACTGCTGGTTGAGGTGTTTTCTCCATTGATGATGATGATTCAGGTTGTGGTGCATCATCAACAGCTACTGTAGATGTAGATGCTGATGGATCAGGTGCTTGATACGGAAGTTGTTGAGCAGCGGAATTGGTGGAAGCATCTGATGTACTAGTAACATGAACGTCATCAAACATTGGTGCAAACAAATCTTCCAGATCCTTCCTGTTGAAAGGTAGGGGTGCAGATGAAGATTCAGGAAAGTTCAGACGGTTGTGTGCGGGTTCTAAGCGGTCTTGCTCAGAAGCCATTTCGGTGAGTTCATCAAAATTAGCGTGTATGGTTTCTTGAATATCCCCAGTCCGACGATTCCAAATACGATATCCCTTGGAGTTCTCACAGTATCCAACAAAGATCCCAATATCTGCTTTAGCCTTAAGTTTACCAAGATCATCCTTATCATTCTTCGGATAACACAAAGCTCCAAAGACGTGAAAATGGTTGATGTTTGGTTTTCTCCCTTGTATAATCTCATATGGTGTTTTGGTGTGTCTTTTGGTGATCATTGCACGGTTCTGAGTATAACAAGCAGTGTTGACAGCTTCAGCCCAAAGATAATCCGGTAATTGGGCATTGATCAACATAGTCCGAGCTGCTTCCACGAGCGTCCGGTTTCGTCTTTCAACTACACCATTTTGTTCCGGAGTGCGAGCTATGGAATTCTGATGAACAATCCCATGTTTCTCTGTGAAATCCCGAATGATTTGATTCTTAAATTCAGTCCCGTTGTCTGTTCTGATGATTCGGACGGTGTTACGGACTTGAACTTGAATCTTGGTGAGAAACGTGATGAGGATAGAAGGAACTTGATCTTTAGTCCGAAGAAAATAGACCCAAGTCCATCTTGAATAATCATCTACTATTACCAGAATATACTTCTTCCCGTTAATACTCTGAACGCGCATCGGACCACACAAATCAATATGAAGCAGTTGAAGGACATGGTCTGTGCTGTGTTCTGTTTTGGGAGGAAAATGGGTACGATGACTTTTCCCTTGTTCACAAGCAGAACACAAGTGATCCTTGGCATATCTGAACTTTGGTAAACCGTCAACTAATTTCTTCTTGGCAAGATCAGTCATGGTTTTAAAATTTAGATGAGACAATCTTTTGTGCCATAACCAAGCTTTCGTGGGATGAGCCTTGGATAGTAAACAAATAGGAGAAGAAGCTGTCATGCCGTCAAAAGAGATAGAATACAGACTTGTTCCGCGTTTCCCTTTCATAAGGTCGTTCCCTTGAAGATCACGAATAAAGCATGTTTTCTCCCTGAATGCTACTTCCAAGTCTCCATCGCAGAATTGTCCCACGGAGAACAAATTATGACCGAGACCTTCAACATAATACACACGGCTGATTTCGATGTTCCCATTTATATAATCCCCATAGCCCATAATTTCAGCGAAGTGATCATTCCCGAATCTGACCGTTCCGATAAACTTTGCAATAAAGTTCTGAAGAAGTTTGAGATTGCCGGTCATATGTCGGGAGCACCCGCTATCAACAATCCAAAGGACGATTTGAATCACCTGCATCACAAACATCGGAAACAGGTGGAGAATTGATAACGGTTGGATCCGCTGGGTTAGTGACACAAGATGTTAGTATTTTAGGTAACCATTTAAAATCAAAAGTGTTCTGTAACCAGCGTTGCCAGGTCCAACTAGTCTCTGCCTTTTTCCTAAGGTATGCACTAGGTGACTTTTTGGTCTTGGATTTGGGCTTTTCTATTTTCTTCTCAGAAACATCTAGTGGAGGCATCCCTAAAATGGATTTCGCAATGGTTTTAAGCCTAGAGGAAGCGCCACTAGTTCGTTTCTTTCTCTTAGTCAGCAAAGTTTTAGCAACACATTTTGTATGATCACCAGATAGTATGCTATGACGACAAAAAACACAAGTAGCATCAACCAAAACATCTTCATTACTAGTTAAAGAGTTATCATCTGTTACATCATTCTTAGAACTAGACTCAGATAAGTGCAATTCTATTTCTGATGTTACATTTGTCTTATTCAAACTACTTTCTTGAACTTCTTCAGACTTAGATACTTCCTTCCTAGATTTCTTGACTCTATTCTTCCTCTTTTTCTTGTGAGTCTTGGAATGGTTGATCTTAGAGGTGGTTTCTAGTCCTGTTGAAGTACAAGTAGCTGAATCAGTGTTTGGGTCAGATGATTGAGTATGTTGTTTGTCCACTACATACATTCCTGGAGTAATCTTATGAATGTTTTCTTTGCTTTTGTCTAAAACTCTGATTTTCTTCTTTAAATCAATAATGATGTGTTGGAACTCTTGATTTTGTGAATCTAATTTTCTGTTTAGGTAGACTGTGTCATTTCTGTTTTGAATAACTTCATGCAGGTCTTTTTCATTTTGAAACAGTTTAACTTTTAAAAATGCTTTTGTTTCTTTGTTCTGTGCATGACTGTCTTGAAATGAAAGAGATTCCATGAGATTTTGAAATTTGAGTTCAAATTCAAGACTTTGTTTTTGACACCAGTCCAACCTTTTTTGAAGTTGAAAAACTTTGTTTTCCACATCACTATTGATCTGTTGAAGATTCTGATTCTCATGTACCATATTATTAATCTCCATATGCAACATCTTAATATCCACAGCATGATCATTCACAATTAAAGCATTACCAGATTCATAGAGCGAATTCATAATCACAGAGACAATGTCATAACACAAGACTTTTTGAAAGAGTCGATCATTTTCGTTTGCTAAAAATTTCTTTTGAAGTTTTTGACGTTGAACCTTGTCATCTTTAGCTTTGAAAATGGATTTCATAGATGCTAATTCCGTATGTAACTCCTCTTCCCATCTTGTTGCACCCTTTTTCAGATTTCTGACATGAGGAAGAATTTTCTTTTGAAGAATCTCCTTCTTTTCTTTCTGAACAGGAGAAAGAAAAGACGAGATAGGAATTTGAGAACTGAACTCAATTTCACTCTCCAAACGAGAAATGTCATCCATAAATGTCTGAAAATATCGAAGAACCCGACATTCTTTAGGCATTTGTGGATCAACAAGATCCTCTGTCAAACAATCTTTAAATTGTACACCAGTCGTAGGATCAGAAGTTATAGACGAGGGAGCACTTATGTTTGTGTATGTTAACGTTTGTTCTGGATGATCCTTAGGAGGAACAAATGATTTGCTCAAATGAGGTCGTGCATTATAATCGTAATGTACGTTTGAAAACTTTGTTTGTGAATTTGATCGACCCTCAATCTTGTTTTCAAGAAAATCAGTTTCTTCATCAACAGAATACATAACAACACGTTGAAAGGAATCATCTAACAGAAATGTTGCATTGTATAACTTAGGATTTTCTTTGAGTGCTTTGTGTAAATTGCGGGGTGTATCACTGCCAAGTGCAAAACTTACTCCTTTAGGACTTGGTTTTACAACATTCTTTTGAATTTGTGTTACTGAATTACCCGTTTTATACACAACATTTTGAAAGTCTTTGAGTTTGGTTTCCAAATCCAGAATTTGATCAAGATAGGAGTCAACACATTTCCGATTGGCTTTCTTTTCTTCAAGAAGATCCTTCTGAGATGCAGAAAGCTCAGATTGAGTTTTCAACAATTCAGAATGTAAAGTCTCAAGTTGAATTTTAAACTCCAATTGATCCTTTTCTTTCTGAGAGAAAAGTTCAGCTTTGGCAATGGTTAGTTCACGAACTTGACTTTCTAAATTTTGAACTTTTACGTACTCTTGTTGGAAAGCCTTTTCAAAACTTTTTTCACGTTTATCTTGTTTAAGATATCCAGAAAGTTGTAGTTTATAGCACTCATTATCCTTTGTTAACACTGCAATTTTCTCTTTGAGTTTCTGATTGATGTCATTGCATTTTTCTATTTGTGACTGGGTGGTCAATAACAAGGCCTGTAATTCCGAATCTTGATCATGCAAAGGATCTTTTTGTTCAATATGATCACAATTAGCATCATCGATGAGATCATCAAAGGAAACAACTGTTTTATCATCATCAAATGATACAACCGTGTTATCTTGATCATCGGATGATGATGATAATGACTCATTTTGAACAAAAGTTTCGTTTGTAGATGAAGATGCAGACGGTGAAGCAATTTCATGAATAAGACATATCGGATCAGGTACCTGAGAAAGACCATCGGTATCATAAACCGGGCCTGACTCGGACATATTCATCTCTTGCATATTAGCCATAAGCATAACTGCAGCGTTTGCTTCAAGGTCTTCCATCTCATCATCTGATTCCACATTTGCCATAAAACTTTGATCATTCTGAGTCATCATTCCAGCTACCCTTTCATCTTTGAGTGCCATCATAAGAGCCTCTTTGTGATACTGACTGCCCATTGTTCTCGGCTTCGGACAAGCATTAGCCATATGACCGTTCCCCCCACAATTGTAGCAAGTGATAGATGTATTAGCAATGCCTTTCTGACCATTCCCAACATTCGAATTTCCTCTCTGAACATTCCCCATACTGTTTCTGTTTGCCCCTGCAGTATTGTACCTATTACCTCCTGACTGAACCCTTTGATTACCATATCCACGATTTCCCGAACCATATCTACCTGAAGACCTATTCTGAACTTCAACTCTGCCATCATGAACAACTGCCTGATTCCTTGTATTTGAAGATGAACGAAGACGGTTGTTGGATTTGGTGAATCTTCCAAATGCGTTAGCAATCAATCCAAATGCTTCATTAAGTGAATTGAAAGCATCCTCTTCTTCATCATAGTCTGCATTTGAGTACATTATTGAATCGGTGTTGTTGTATGGAACCAGCTGGTTATCAGAGTATTGTTGTGTAATTGGCAACCGGAATGGGTGTGGATGTTTCTTCTCTCTCTGGAGTTGCTGAAACCACAGTAGCTGGAATGGGATAGGGTCCTTCTTCAATGACCTTCTTGAGATATTGACCATGGGGTTTTTTCAGTTCAACGAATCTGAGGAATCTACTAGCCCACTGCACGTAGTTACCCGGAGTTAGCATTGGTGGAGTTTCTTGACTTCCAGCTTCATGACGTGATTGCTGACTACTAATTGCTTCACACATCTTGTTAAACCAATGAGGTTCTCTGGAGTAGGATGAGTAATTCTGCACTTGTTGATTCTGTTGCATGATTTGTTGTGGGGATACTTGTGGTGGAGAGAGAAATTGATGCTGTTGTACGAATGCTTGTTGTTGTTGATACTGAGGATGGAATTGTTGTTGTTGAGGATGTTGCTGTAGCTGATAGTAGTAATTGAAGTGAGGTGGTTGAGACATATCTGGATCTTGAAGATAATTAAGATATGTGTTGATGAGTTATGGAAAGTTGATTTTGAAAAATCCAAAAGATTTTGTTCAAATGCGATAGGTACTGTTCACCAATTGCGATAAGTCAATTCACCAAATGCGATAAACTAGTACACCAAATGCGATGAGTTGAGTTCACCAAGTGCGATATTATCAGTTGACCAAGTGCGATAAGGACAATTCACCAAGTGCGATAAGGACAATATACCAAGTGCGATAAATCAAACTGCGATAATTTATAGCAACTGCGATAAATGTATCACAAGTCCAATATCAATAAATTCTCAATCTCTAATACAAGAGAAGAGAAGCAACCAAGTCGAAGTATGTAATCTTTCTAATACAAGAAAGTACAATACTGAGTCCCAAATGCGATACTTGAAGATCTTCCAAATGCGATGAAACCCTAATCTATCTTGATTGCCAACTGCGATAGAACCCGTAGTTAACTTGCAACTGCGATGAAACCCTAATCTTTCTTGATTGCCAACTGCGATAAAACCCCTTTTTGTCGAAGTTCACTCAGAAACCAAAGTAGCACTTTTCATCAACTTTTTCCAATCGCTAAATATACGGATTATACCAAATCGTCCAATTAACCAAAAAACACTATTGTTTTTGACCTTAAACGATTAGTAACCAATAGATTTAATGAAAATTAAGCTTGTTAACGATTAGAAACTGAAATTTGACGAAGATTTGTGAAAATTTAACGAGTTCAAAGTGATTTTTCAACACAACTAAGAGTTTCACGTAAAGATTTGAACAAAAAAACTTTATTAGATCTAGAAAACCAACGTAATTAAGAATACTAATGACTCAAACACACTATCCTAATAATCCCGTGGCGTATGATACCACTTGTAGGTCCCGTTTAGATCTCAAACACACACTCGTTTAGAACAAGATACGCACACTACTATCTATATTAATAAGCTACGTATGAAAATAAACAATAAGCTAATAAGCTAAAGTAGAGAAGAGAACTAAGAAGAGAAGAATAAGAATGGTAGGCTTTTCAATTGATCAAACTTTACACGAGCATAGCTTCCGCACAAATACATGAAAAACCGACATTTAGAATGTACCCCATGCCTTGTATTTATAGGCAATGGGAGGGAATCATTCTAGGAATATTCCCATGCATGTTACTAACATGAACTATCTATTGTGACCGGTCCATGGATTACTAATGGACCGGTCCATAATTACAAACTATATAATCCTATTAAACTTGCAACATTATAAATGAACAAGACTTGTAAATAATTAAAACGTGTTCCTAACATTTATGTAAAGCTTTAATTTTTAAAAAAAAATTATCTGTTGACTGTAATGATCTTTGATATTTTTACTTTTGATTAGATGGAGTAATATTTGAATAATGTTTATTTCCCTGTTTTGGTGAAAGTATTTTTTTTTTTTTTTTTTTTTTTTTTTTTTTGGTGTCATTTTGGTTTGGAATGATCTGGTGGTGTTTGGTTATGGATACAGGTTGATTATTGGATATGCTTATCCGGGTTTTGATCGATTTAAAAGGCGTGGGAAACATGTTGTTGAAAATGCTGAATTAAGATTTTGGTGTCAATATTTGGTTTTGTGTAAGGGTTGAATCTTGATAGGTTATCAGGTAATTTTTTATTGTTATTGAATCTTGATAGTTAACTTCATGGATTATGCTGAGAAATAAGTTCAAGTTACTGTATCTGATAGTTTAGGGTTATGGTTTGATGTTGCAACTGATGGTGGGAGATTAGTGGACCTGGATAGGTCGTGAAGCAGGCAACTAAAGAGATAGTAAGAGGAAGTTGGATGAGATACCAACGTCCACAGGTAGTATTGTATTAGTACATTTTATTAGACACGTTTTGTTGTTTGTATGTACTTTGTGACCAGGCTCTTCCTGTCATTGAACATATTCGTTTCTGTTTTCTTCTTATTGCTGCAGCTGAAATTTATGTTCCGATCACCAGCCCTGGCACCGTTCGTTGGCCCGCGGGTTCGTTTTTATACATTTACTAATGACTTATTCATTGTTGCAATCGTTTTTGTAAACCTTAAGTCTAATGAGAAAACAGGGTTCAATAGTACATAATTCCTTTTTTTGGATCACTCAGATGTTAATCATTTAATTGTTGCTTTGTGTTTTGTTGTTATTGTTGCAGCTGAAATTGACGTTCCAACCAGTAGCCGCGCAGCTGTACCTTTGGCTGACGGTTCGTTCTTTTATGTTAATCATTTAATTTGAAACGGTTCGTTCTTTTAATTTTGACAATACTTACGAGCAAGAAGGAATAACATACTCACATAAACAATGTAATGTGATTCTAATCGAACTATAACCTGCAAGCAATTTACGATTAGTCATATCGTTGCAAAACTAAAGAATCATTTGGTAATAGAACATATAAATAAGTATTCCCTAATATCGTTAAGAAAAAGATTATAACATGACATGTGATCGCTTTTGTAAACAGATGGTTTTACGTGAGGGGTGTTTGGGATTGTTATTAAAAAATGCTAATACCTTCAGAAATAATCAAATAAGCATTTTGTAATGCTCACTCTGACATAAGCAATGCCAAACACTCTTGAACCTGCAAATATACCCCTTAGTGAATACTAATATCAAAGATTAGTTATGTGAGTTGTCTTGATTATTTTAAGGAATAAAAAATGTTGTTGTGGGTCTTTGATAGCATATTGTGAAACTGATCATAAGTAGTTTTGATAATAAGAACTATATTTGATTAAAGCCAAAAATGAGTATGTCTCAATAATTGCCTTTGTTAGAACATAGTTTTCTCATGTGATTATTTTGATTGTTTAGTAATCGTAAAATCATAATCATTTTCACTTCTAAACGGAAATTTAAGTTGCAATAACCTGTATAGATGCATGTCCAAACACCCCCTTAGTTTTAAGACAACTACAGGTACTCCATCCAGCCTATGATTACGACAGTTCGATATTTAGCAGTTGTTTCTTTTTAAGATGAGACATACCCAAATAGATTTTTCGATGTCAAAGGATAGAAATTGCAATAATTGGATATGTCGAAGCTTCATATAGCCATTAGGTTGTTTATCTCTTTTTTGTTTCCAGCCACAGCCTTCTTATAAAGCACAACTTTGCAGCCTTTAAGAAATGTTTGAAGTTTGATATAACTGAAATTTACATTTTGTAGGTGTGTACGCCGATGACAGTGATATTAAGAACTTTTTAAATGAGAAATATGCGACTCTGTCAACAACGGAACTTAAGAATGCTAACATCATTCAAGATTTGATGGAAAGTGATGCAAGTGTTACTGTTAGACTACAGATGCTTTATGGAAAACCCCATAAGTACATAACTAATCAGCCAATAGTTGATCCAAATCATAGGAAGCTCGATTAAGAAGGGGGCTCATTATAAATAAAGGATCATTGTGTAATATCAAGGCAATGACTTAACATGAATTTGAGGTTAGGATGTTGCTCTCTAACATAGCTTTTTACAATGGAAAGTCAGGCCTTTGGGAACAGGTTAGGGATCAAAAGTTGTTCGATAAGATTAGTGAAAAGTGTCTTATGACAAGCCGTCAAAGTGCGAGGTATCTAGATAATGGAGGCATAATTGTAGCCGTATCAACTGCCGCTTTCGCGTGAAAATACTTGAAAAGTCCACACATTAAGTCTCTCATTCTATATACTATTTATTTTCATGTTTGACGACATTTTCTAAATTTAGTTTTGTTGCATGATTCAGTGTCTATGCAGCAAGTATGCCAAAGCATTGACAGTGGTATTTATTTCCATTGCAAAGACCGGTATGCGTCGATTCCTTTTACCAGTATAATAGTCACATTTGACTTTATGTTGTCAACTGAGTTCCATTTTGTGATTATGCGACATTACCAAGACATGTTTTTGTATATGCTTATTGTTTATGTTAAGATCCTTTTTTTATGTTTGTGGTGTTCAATTTAGGATGTTGCTATGCTCCAAGTCTATGTAACAATCATTCATGTGTAGAAAATTCTATGTGACATTATAGTCTTATATGTTACGAGGTTTTTTATTTATTCACTTTCTTTTCTATCAGTTCGGCTTTTTATTTATCGACTTTGGAATTTCAATGATAATTTTGATCTATTTTTCAAATATACCGTGCAAAATGATCGACGACATGAAACAACGCCCCGCCGCAACGCGGCGGGCCGTCGCCCATCTCGTTCTCAATAAAGTACAAATAAATCAGATGAAAAATAGCAAGCAATATGGCCCATTAGTTTATGGGCCTCCAGTTTTTATACGTTAGCTATATACACATACATGTTTTGTTCCTATTTGTGTGTGTGGACTTATGAAGCTATGATCCTTTTGTTTTTTCCATTCCACTATTCCAGTGTTGGCCTCAAGGATTTTTTTCCTTACATTTCTTTGGTATAATACTATTGCATAGTTTAGTTTAGGAGGCGTTTGGTTTAATGGTATTGGTATGAAGGAACAACTTTTATTTTCATTGTAGTTGCTTTTGGGATAATCATGGTTTCCGAGTGATATAGGTATTTGAAACTGGGTATTAAACTCTTAAAATGAGGCATTTTTGAAACCGCACCCAAGGTAGTGGGTTTACAAACCTGTTCCCATACCCGATTGTGTTGCTATAGGTCGACCGGATTTAGCTCGAGTGCCCCGACCCCTCGACGAAGATGTTGCACCAACTTTCTTGCCTCTTTGATCCATACTTGATTAAATGTGTTTTGGTGGTTTGTTTTATTTTTTTGTTTGTGAAAATGTTGTGTGAATTTCGGACATAAATAGGCAAGCCAAGGGCCAAAACCGTTTTTTTTTTACCCACCCACGCTCCCCAACGTTCAAAAAAACATTTCCAAAACATCCCCTTTTAACGGTCATAAGACCGTTTCTTGCCTTCACCCGCTGCGAGCTAAAAGCCCGTTCAAGCAGCCTGTTCACCAAGCCCGCCTAACCAGCGGCGGTGTTCCCGTGAGCCCGCCAGCCCGCTTGGTCAAGCCCGCTGCCCACTCCTCCTGGCCTTAATGAACCAAACACCCCCTTATAAAGTGCATAAAATTTGTAAACACGTGAGATGCTCGAAGAGATATCTAAACATCTAAACAAATCACCATGCATTTTAGACAATGTAAATGACTAAATGTAACTTTTCAATGGTGTAAACATAGGGGCAGATTCAATTTCAATCGGTTAGATTGGCTTAAAAATCCTTATCTTGTAACCATGTAACTTTTGTTTGTCTAGCTCCTTGCTAGTTTTAATAATATCAGCCGTTCAAAAATACATGTTAACCAGCTTCTTCTTTTTTTTTTTTTTTTTTTTTTTTTTTTTTTTTTTTTTTTTAATCATATATACACTTACATATAAGGTAAACGGATGAGGTTTTCCTTGTTCAGGTTATTCGGGGAGGGTGGGCTTTTTCGACTCAGATGTACGTGGCCACACTCACATATATAGAAAAACCAAATTGTTCAAGCTTTACGATGTATAATGTCGTTGTTATTTTATCAAGAAGTAGAAGAATATCAATAAAGAAAAAAGCAAATATGAAGATTCAATTATTTTCCTCCAATTTTATAAATGCTTTAAATATGTATCCAACAACCTCCAAGAATTATAACTGGACATCAGTAATTGTAGTCAACATTATTTTTTAAATATGTAACATGACTTCATATTGGATAAACGATTTTTTCACTCGTATATCTAATTTTTAACCGAAGTATATTACTAGTTGATGGTATAAATCTCACCATCTCACTTGTATAATTAACGCTATGAGTCTATGACAAATACTCGTTGATAGAAAGACCGCGGTTATTAGTAATGACGTGATCTACACATCACGTTTTGGTTTACTTTATGTGTCTTAAAATCAATTAAGAGATCAATGAGTTTAGGAAGTTGTTGCAAAATATCGTTAATAGTTAATAAGAAACCAAAAATTCGGTCATGATTTTACTTTTAAAAACAATCACAACTTATGTTTAAATGCTATTCTTTCATTATACTTGTTACTTTACTACACATGGGATGAGGACAAGGATTGAGTGATGAGCGTGCGAAAAATACCATGAAGTTATATAGAGACATTCAAAGCGAATCAAGACCAAGAAACGGTTGATGATTTGCCCCTAAACTTCCCTAAGCTAGCTCTGCACCACCAATACTTTGGCGGTTTGGCCCCCAAAGTCTTGGGGCACCTAATTTAAGAGTATTCCAATGTACTGAGAAGCAAATGCGCCGCCCCATTATAATGAAGGTGCCGCATCGGAGGTGTTTCACACAAATTCCCGGTTTTTCGTTTTTGTTATTTAGAAAAGTTTAGGGTTGTTAAATGTCGTTTTGTATTATATTTTCGTTTTTAACACAATATAAATTTTCATATAAATATAGGGCTTAGGGTTTATTGTAAATCAACTATTATTATTTGATTATTTATAAAAGTGGGTCTTTTATTAGGGTTTTATTGCCTTTAGCGGTGTCTCGCTTATCAACATTTGATTAGGGTTTATCAAAATGTGAGTCCGCATCCCCCGTTAACATGACAAGTTTCATAAAATGCAAAGTTAAAGATTGTCCTGGAGCAAAGTAAATGGGGTTTATAAATTGCCGTTAACATGGCAAGTTTCGTACAATGCAAAGTTAAGGATTGTCCTGGAGCAAGTAAATGGGGTTTTAAATTTTATCAGAAGGGTTGTTGTTCTCATAGTACCACAGGTGTAAATGTGAATTATGCCAAAACTTTATCTCATAGAATTTATTTTTTTGGCAAAAAAACATTTTCATTAAACAATGGTCCAACTAGTTTCCTACCTCTAACTAAAGCTCCTCGTAGCAGAGTACTTATCTTTATATGGACCATTACACCCTTTAAATTTGTTTAAAGATGAATTCGTGTGTTTTTATGTTCTATCGATTGTTTATCTACTAATTCTTTCTCTCTTTAGGTTAGAAAGCCACATGTGACATCTTACCTCATTCTAATATAATATTGTACTGTCTAGAGATATAAATTTACAAATTTTTAGCTTGTTTAAGGATTGTTTTGGATTATTTTATGACCTATTGTTTGCATTTGATTAGAATTTGATTAGGATTAACTGGTTAAGCCTCTTTGTTATGGCTATATATACTTTGCTTATGATGTTCTTGAGCGTGTGCATATGCGCAACTCTAATCCTTGTCATATCCAGGTTGATACTGATTCTAAGTTGGGTGCTGATGGTGATCTAGTTGAGGATCCTACTTTGTATCGCAGTCTCGCAGATGCTCTACAATATCTTACTTTTACTCGTCCAAATATTTCTTATGTCGTAGGCTTTCCTTCCAGTACTGAGGCTGAGTACCATGGTGTTGCAAATGCAGTTGCTGAGACTTGTTGGTTGCGTAATCTTTTAAGTGAGCTTCACACGTCGCTGTCTTCTACTACGCTTGTCTATTGTGGTAATATTAGTGCCGTTTATCTGTCTTCTAATCTTGTGCACCGTTAACGCACGAAGCATACTGAGATTGAAATTCATTTCATTCGTGATTTGTTTACTGTTGGACATGCACGTGTTTTGCAAGTTCCCTTGCACTATCAATTTGCTGACATCTTCACCAAGGGTCTTCTATCTGCTCTGTTTTCTGAGTTTCGAGACACTTTGAGCATTCGTTCCTCTCTCACTCTAACTGTGGGAGGCTGTTAGTGGACTATTTTATGGGTTCAACTCATTGTTTGTATTTGATTAGGTTTAAGCCTATTTGTTATGGTTATATATACTTTAGCATGTAATTCATAATCATTAATGAGAATTACCTTTAACAATGGCATGTCGTAATGGAAGCTCAAACCACACGTGGGTGGCTGATCACACATCGCCCACGGTTACGCCAGGTGCGTGGTGGTCTTTTTGGGTTGAATAGGTGCTGGTGATTGTTGGAATTATAATATCATGACAATCATATATAAATAATAACATCAAAGAACACATGCGGAAGCGTAGGAACAATAACACATAATTAATTAACCGAATTTAAATGTATACGTACCTTAATGATTCTAGCAAAACAAGAATCAATCCAAGCAACAAAAGTGATGAACCCTAATTAGGGTTTAAACGGATTACACGAATTACCCATTATCGATTTTGCAATTCAATCCAAGAATCAAATAATAGTGTGTTTGATTCACGTTCTTGTACACAGTACTAAATCAAATAAAGTTATGCAAGTAAATAAATCACAAACTTAAAACAACTTTTTGTTTAAGAAAAAAATCGATCAACCCTGTGAGGTTTAAGTTCGATCGAAAATAAAAAAACAACTTTTTGTTTAAGAAAAAAATCGATCGACCCTTGTGAGGGTTTTAGTTCGATCGACCAAAAGAAAAAACAAGAGAACAAAACTTTTAGGGATTAGTTTGTGTGCACAAGAGATGTCAAAACTATAACCATTGGTTTGCTTATATACTAGAAGTAACTTAGAGTCCAAGTTAGATATGGATTGGGTTATACCCATCCATAACCGATCGGCCCCTATAGAGGAGGTGGATCCGAAACATTCTTGACATTTAATTTCATTCTAGTCCCTTCCTTTTCTTATTTAACGATCGTTAGTCACTTCCGTTAAATACTAACGTTCGTTATACGTTTTGTGATAATTAATAATTAAATATAACATTTTATATAAAATTATTAATCTTTAGTTCTCATACGTAAAGTGTGCAATCCCGTGATCTCGAGTTCGATCCTAACATACGACTACTAAAATAATGTTCACAAAACTAACAGCTCCCACTTGGACATATTTTAATAGTGTAATCACATCGGTTAGCGTCTTGCAACATGCCGATGCCTCTAGTACAACTCGAGTAGGTCTCCTGGAAAAACCTTTAATGATTCATCATTATTATTATCCTTTTGTTACTAATACTACATTAAATAAAGATATGGATTAAAGTCATTCTTTATTCAAATATTTTGTTTCTCGTTGTTTGTGATTGAGCAAGATTACCAAATTTTCTGAACATATTCAGGGGAGATCTTGGGCGTGGCCACGCAAACATCTTGTCAACCCTACGATGGGGCCAGCAGTATTAAACTCCAAAATAAATTTGAAGAAACAAATTCTATCTTGACTACAAGCATAACCAATGAACTTTGCAACAATTTTGAAAACAATCCTTATGACTACCAGTTACGTATAGCGTTAAATTGTTCCACAGAATGCACTACATTCATAACAGTTATCTGGTATCTCAAGTCTGAGGATAACTATTCATGATTTACTTAATAACAAAATCCATAAAGTAACATCATGTAGTTTGGGATAAGTCCTATATTCAATTCATTGAATATCATGTGAATTTGGCATGTCAACGCATCAATATACTTTCAAGTATATTATACCAAAACTCAGATTTGTCTTAATTTAATGATATTCCCATATCATTAACTGACAACGGACGATTTAGAATAACTAATTTATTCACGGATTAAACATGCAAATATAGGACAACAATATTAAATAATGAACATAAACATAACCAATACTTTATTTCATCTGTGTGAACTTTCAAGAGATTAATTTCTCCTATGCTGACTTGTTGTCGAACATAGTGATACTTCCGTAGAAAATGTCTAGTGCCCTTCATGACTCCAGGTTCATTGGCAAATATGATTGCAGCAGAATTGTCGCAATACATATTAATAGGCGATTCAATTGAAGGCATAACACCAAGCCCTGAAATGAATTTCCTAATCCAAACAGCTTCCATTGCAGCTTTTGAAGCAGCTATGTATTCGGCCTCTGTCGCAGACAACGCAATTGTATTCTGCTTCTTGCTCCTCCAGTCTACTGCTCCTCCATTGATAACAAAGACATAACCAGTTTGAGACTTCGCATCATCTTTGTCACATTGCCAGGACACATCACAGTAACCTGTTACATCAAGTTCTGTAGCTGGATTTCCACCATACACAAGAAACATATCTTTCGTATGCCTAAGATACTTAAGAATATGTTTAACAGCAATCCAGTGTTTTTCACCTAGATTCTGTTGAAATTGACTGGTGATATTTTGAGCGAACGCCACATCTGGCCTTGTGCATCTCACCACATACATAATAGATCCTACAGCCAAAGCATAAGGAACTTTGCTCATGCGTACCACCTCTGCAGGTGTTGAAGCACATAACTCACTGCTCAAGCCATGTTTCACTTCCATTGGCAAATATCCTTTCTTGGAATTTTGCATATTGAATCTCTTCAATATTTTGTCAATGTAAGCACTTTGACTTAATCCAATTAACCGCCTTGATCTATCTCTATAGATCTTGATTCTCAGAATATATGTAGCTTCCCCTAAATCCTTCATAGAAAAACACTTTCCAAGATATGCCTTAACCTTTTGCAAACTTGGAATGTCTTTTCCCATGATCAATATGTCATCAACATATAGTATAAGGAAAATTACATTACTCCCACTAGCTTTGTGATATACACATGGCTCATCAAGATTCTAAGTAAATCCAAACCTTTTGATTTATTTATCAAATCTTTTATTCCATTGCCTTGATGCTTGCTTCAATCCATAAATGGATCTTTGAAGTTTGCATACATGGTTTGAAAACTTTGGATTCACAAACCTCTCAGGCTGCGCCATATAGATGTCTTCATCTAGGCGACCATTTAAGAAGGCGGTTTTGACATCTATTTGCCAAATCTCATAGTCATAGTATGTTGCTATAGCTATGAGAATCCTAATAGCCCTAATGTCAGCTACAGGAGAAAAGGTCTCCTCGTAGTCAACACCAAATGTTTGAGTAAAGCCTTTAGCTACCAAAATGGGCCTTATAGGTGTGTACCTTGTCATCAATGTCAGTTTTCTTCTTGAAGAGCCACTTACTTCCAACTACCTTGGCATTGGGAGGAAGGTCTACTTCAATCCAAACATTGTTATCTTTCATGGATTGCATTTCCCCATTCATAGCAACTACCAATTTATCCTTTTCAGGACTCTTAATGGCAGCTCTATAATTAGTAGGTTCATCAAGATCCCCTAATATAGTTTCCTCAACTTCTACATTAAGACATAGTTGTTCAGGAGCTTTCACATGTCTTGAAGACTTGCGAATGGGAACAATTTCAACTTCAGGTGGAGGACCCAGACTTTCAGGTTCCACAGGAAGTATGCTTGTGTTTTTAGAAGGTAATGTATCTACATGATCATCTTCCAGATCATAAACTCTCCCACTGAATTCTTGAGATATAAGTTCCTTTTCAAGAAAGTCTCCATATCTAGCAACAATTACTTTGTTTTCAGGTGGGTAGTA
Source organism: Artemisia tridentata subsp. tridentata (assembly GCA_021014915.2). Taxonomy (NCBI): domain Eukaryota; kingdom Viridiplantae; phylum Streptophyta; class Magnoliopsida; order Asterales; family Asteraceae; genus Artemisia; species Artemisia tridentata. Next base: position 370,730,592 of record CP139506.1, on the reverse strand, counting down.
AAAGTAGTAACCCATCGTTTCCTTTAGGTATCCTACAAAGATACACTTTACAGATCTCTGTTGGAGTTTATCTGCTGAGTCACTTCTTATATACGCCTCGCAACCCCAGACCTTTAAATAAGACAAGTTTGGAGTTTTTCCATTCCATATTTCATATGGTGTCTTATCAACCTTCTTAGTGGGAACCATATTCAAAATACGAACCGCAGATTCTAAGGCATAATCCCAAAAAGGCAAAGGAAGAGTTGTAAGATTAAACATTGATCGTACCATGTCTAACAATGTATGATTTCTTCTCTCGGATACACCATTTTGTTGTGGAGTATATGGAGATGTGAGATTCTGGACAATTCCATTCTCAGCTAAGTAATCTTTAAACTCTTGGCTTAAGTATTCACCGCCTCTATCGGATCGAAGAGCTTTAATCTTCTTTCCTAGTTGCAATTCTACTTCTTCTTTGAAAACCTTAAATGTTTCAAACACCTCATGTTTATGTTTAAGCAAGTAAACATAACCATATCTGCTGAAATCATTTGTAAAGGTTAAGAAGTAGCTAGCACCTTTCCTTGACACATGTCTAAGTGGTCCACATACATCATTATGTATTAAACCAAGTAGATCAGAAGCCCTTTCCATATTACTATGAAAAGGTTTCTTAGTCATCTTCCCAGATATACAAGACTCACATTTATCATATGATTCATCATTGATACTTTTCAAAAGCCCATCATGTTGTAGCTTTTTCATGCGAGTCTTTCCTATATGAGCAAATCTACAGTGCCAAAGGTAAGAAGAATTCAAGTCTGACTTAATTCTCTTACTTATGCTATACATTGAATTATTATTGGACATACAATCATTCATATCAATTTCAAACACACACATTAACAGCAATAGCATTAAAATAAAAAATATTATTTAAAGAAACCAAAATTTCATTGCTACTGATAATGTGATTAAAACCAAGATCCAATAAACATGAGAAGGAAACTACACCCCTAACAATATCGTCTAACTCGGAGTGAGAGAGACGATAGCTATGTATTGATCTCCGTGACAAATGAAACAAGAATCCTTTGAGGGACCTTGAGTGGCAAGGAAGGGTTGAGCAGCGTATAACTGGGTCCATGATACTTTGTCTTCAATGCCATCAATCAGCTAAGTGATTCTGACAGCATATGTATTGACCCGGTTTCTGCCTAAAGTGTAAGGAGGGCTTCTTTCTTTTCACCCTTTATCTTTACATTTCTTTTTCATTTTTCAACCCCTTCAGCGCTTACCGAGACTTCATCACTAGTACCTTGTTGGGTTTGTTCCAGTACTAGCTCCATCTCAGTCGGCACTCTTCCCTTATTCATACTTTTCTCCTTTTTAATCATACCTAAGGACTTCTACACTAACTAGTGGATTGTCCCTGGGTAGATCCCTCCGGCTCTGGCGGGATCGTGGGAACTTATACCTAACCTTACCATCCTTATAACTCCAGTACGTTAAATAAAATGGTCGGTCTTTGGTGTTCTTCCACAATTGCCATCATAAATCATTCGCTCCCCCTCAATATGTGCATCGATATACGAAAAGGTTTAGCACATATAGGAGAGCCTACACTTGAGTTCCAAAAGATCACATTTTTATCAGAATTTCATATTTAAATCACATTCTCTCCCCCGATCAAAAATTTCAACCCAATTGAGATTTGTGATCCCAATTGATTTAAATAAGTTAGAAATTATGGGAGAAAATATGGTCAGGTTAGATACATTCTGATTATGGAGCATACTATGCTCCCCCTTAAACCACGAGAGAGTGTCACTCCTGATGTTGCACAATGCTTAAAAAGGTGTCAGAAATTTGAACAAATACTCTCCCCCTCAATTAATGACCCGTTTTCTATTTAGAGAGCTGTAGTCATTCAATTGAGCGTCAAGTATTTGTGAAAATTTAAGTCCAGTTACCACCTTGTGAAACACCAAAACTCTCCTGAAGAATCACAGAAGATAAAGAGTTTGTGGTGTAAAGAAGACTTCTCTTCTTATACGAGAAATGATGCACTGAATCGTACATCAAATCGAAAAAACATGGATATAAAGTATTCCATGCCCGGGTGAACATCACCCGGTAGAAGGAACAACCGTCTTTTTGGCGGCGTGTCTTCCCCATTTTGAAACGCGGGTTGCTATATGAAGTAATAGCAAGCCATTTAGGCATGTTTTGAAAACTTTTTGAACTTCTGCTCGAACTTCATTTAAAGACCCGTGTCATTATTGAATGACATTTCTAGGACCGTAAATGTTATCGATACCAGAAGACATGCCTTGGAAAACTATTTTTGGTATTTTCTATTTTTCAGATTTTTATGGTTTTTCTTGGTTTAATATTTTTCTATTTCCAATTCGGTTTTATACAAGTTTTATGAAATTGGAAAAAATATTTTTGAGTTTTTATGATTTTATGATTTTATGTATTTACAAAGGATACATGAAGAATTACCACCTTAATTCTTCTTTGATAGATTTGTTCTTCACCACCTTGATGAACTTGATGCAGCAGCTCTGAGAGTTGTCTTCAAACTACATTACTTCTTTTAGCTTCCTAAATATTCTCAGCTGCCATCTCTTTACTTGCAGAAGAACAATGTGAGCAGATCTAATTAGGGTTTAAATCTGGCTTTTCACTCTTCCCTAATTAGTGCTCTCCCCCAAACTGAAAACCTTTCTAATGGATGCCCAGAATATGAAGAAGTCTTTTGATAGCCAAATGAATGTCGTCTTTAGTCTTCTAACACACAACGGAAAATGTAGAACAGACTGTAGACTCGACCTTCTTCAAGATTGTCCATTTGGGGAACAGAATATCAACATCTTCATCTCACCAAATGCATTCCAGTAATCTTACATATAACCCATCAGCCCGTAACGTACACATGAAATGATAACACCAAAGTAACAAGTTGAAACACTGATCATCTTTAATTTGTATCATGAGACATTAAGCCCGATCACGTGAACTTGTTGTGCGTCCTTGATGTACACATTTCTCTCCCCTGATGGTTACGATTAATCGGCCCGTGACGTACACATGAAATGATAATACCAAGATAACAAGTTGAAACACTAATCATCTTGAATTTGTTTCATAAGATATTAAACCCGATCATGTGAACTTGTTGTGCGTCCTTGGTGTACACATTTCTCTCCCCTGATGGTTACGATTAATCGAAATCATCATAATGATGTGTACATGAAGCATTAACTATAAGCACTTTATCACTGACTATATCAGCCCGTGAGAAGATGTCGATTAGTCGTATGGCCATTTCTCAAACATCAATCAACATATAGTTTATTCACCCTTCTCCCCCTCAAAAATTGCATATGACTGCCATTTTTGATTGAACGAGTGAATAAGAATCCAATCAACGATAAGTAAATCCACTTGATGACTGACATTTGGTTTATTCACACTTCTCCCCCTCAAAAATTGCATATGAGGTTGCCATTTTGATAGAGCAGACATCGCTTACCGATGAGAATGGTCATAAGCAAGAAGATTTCTCTTCTTCCGAAGATAAAGCGCACTTAAGCGTACACTTCTCTTTTCTTTGATGAACGGGGCCTGAAGAGATGTCAGCAGACTCCATATTTCACTGAAGAACGAGGCTTGAACTGATGTGTTCAAACATCATCTCTCTCTTTTCTACTTCTCTCATCTAACTCGTTACCAACCCCAATATCATTCTGTCGGCTTGATGTCGTGACTACTGATGGAGAAAAACCCAATATGATGAACTTGAGACTGAAGTAACATAACCTGAACTTGTGACTTAAACTTGCACTACTGTGTGACTAAGAGCGGTGTAGAGATTCCGTGCAACTTTGAATCCCTAAGTACTCTATACTCTTCAACCAACCACCCATCAAGTATAAGACGTACATCACCTCTTGAATATCCACAACTTCGTGTGACACCGAGCACTACAATGTAACTCCTTAAAGTGATAGTTATTTTGTGGTAATAGAGAGGAAGAATCACAAAATTAACTAGATATCCAAGTCCTCGTCATTGTAAAGGTTAAAAGCTCGAACAAGGATCTCGAAGAATCTTCATCCAACCAACCCCGATATCTTCAGATACTAAGTACACGCACCCATGAAATTTAACTTCAACCTCAAATAAATAATAATGAATTAACGCCGTAGTCACATCTTGTGGTTTAAATGCCCAGATCTAGCCCTTTTTGATGTATTAAATGAACATTGAAAACATCACGGGATTTTACAAATCTATGATTTAAACCGAGAAATAGATTCTTTCGCGGGATTTTACAAAACCAAGAAGAAACCGTGAGACAATGATAAATTGAATGTGTCATACTAAGTAAAGTAGTATAAACTACTTCCCCTTAGAGGTTGACCTTATAACACACTTATAACACAGTACACCTTTCTCCCCCATGATGGTTTCGAACTTTCGGAAGCAACTTTGACGTGCGGTACCGTCGAATATCCCATGAGAATTGCTGATCACATCACAACCTTTAAACACTTTGGCAAACTAACCAACCTCGTACTCTGACGGCTATTTGTGACCACTTGGTGAAGGAAACCCGATATACCCAACTTGAAAAATGAAGTAGAATTCCCCAAATTCGCTACTTAAGCTTGCACTGTTGTTGGAAGAACGGTGTAGAGAATTTGTGCACCATGCAAATCTCTAAGTACTCAATACTATCCCCACAAAGTATGAGACTTTCATCACCTCTTGTGATTATCCACATCGTCTTCTGCGTGTGACACTGAGTACTATAATGTAACTCCTTTAAGTGATAGTTAACCAGGTCTTCAACCATCCACCCCGACTTCTGGAAACTAGATAAACCAAGTCTTCAACTTAAATCTTAAGCACGAGCAAGTTATCATTGAAATTCATGCATCCAACCAACCCCGACTTCAAGATACAATAAGTACAAGCCTTCGTGAAACCCACTTCAATCTCAAATAAGGAATACCAAATGAACTTCATGATCATCATGTGCGGTTAAACAACCAAAAACACGCCTTTTAGGCGGCGGGAGAGAAACATCAATGTCATCTTCCCACGGAAAAAGAGAGGAAACATGCGCCTATTCTCCCCTTTAAAAATGGCATGCAATGACGTTTTTGCCATAGCTGAGAGTCCGTGATGGTTGTGATTTTATCAGGCACAGCATAGATACATGGAAAGACCCAAAAACTACTGCAAAGAAGATGGTGATTAAGACTCTCTTGTAGTAACCCCTCTTTTGTCTCCTCATCAATGGTTTAGCAGATTAAGAATTCAATGAAGCTCGTAATATGCCTAAACCACTTAATGAAAAATGTTTAACTTTAGAGGGAGTAAAAGGTTAAAACACGTCTCTAAACAATCCACCTCGTGTCTTTAAGTCTGACCACCTCTTAAGAAGATCTTGTACTACAATCCCATTAGAAGCTTGAGAAACAACGATCTCTTGATAAAGCTTGATAAAAGACAAATCCGCGACTTATACTTGCACTAAATTTGTGATTTAGAACCTATATTGAGCACAACAACGTAACTCCTTTAAATATAGGTAGTGGTATATACCCAACCTTCCATCCTTTATTGTATATATCCGCCTCTTGAACTATCCAAGTCTAATCACTAGGAATACGCTCGAACAAGGATCATCAAACATCGTGCATCCAACCAACCCCGAGATATTTGAGATACTAAGTACACGAACCTGTGAATTAACACACTAACCAAGCTACCATAATTCCCTAATTCCTATCGATCTCGTAGCACAAACTTATCCCAAAAAAATAGTCAGACCCCGTAAGTTTTATTATGTCTAAATCTAAGTCCAACCTACTTTTCCAAAAATAATTTGTCAAAATGTTCGGCAAACAATATCATCAGACCTGGCAGCTTGAATGTCATCAGACGCAGTGCTTGTCATGATGTAGACGGGATTTTACAACTCTTGAGATTTAAACCGAGAAATCGAATCTTTCGCGGGATTTTCTAAAATCAACAAGAGAAACCGTGAAATCAACAAGAATAACCAAGAGTGAATTGCAATTTGATGGTTTAAGCGAATCTTGACAACGGTATTTCCCGATCTTATATGAAAAAGCGTATCCTTGTGAAAACATCCATTAACCATACCAAAAATTTATCATTATCAAAATTTAAGTCCAGAAGAAACATAGCTTATGAAAATTTTCGGAATAGTGATGAACAACCCAATACACAACAGCCTTAAACGTTGGTAGTAACAACATCAGTCCAATAATCTTTTAGACCCATGAAAAGCCAAAAAAAAAAACCGAAAACATAATAAGGCACCCGGTCCAACTTTAACTCCCATATAATACCCCAACCCTAATGATGTGTCATAAGCAAACCCTAATATCAAACTAATCCGCCCCCTTTCACTAACTCCTCTCACTAAAGCATCTAACAAATCTTCTTCATCAAACACATAACATCTCAGTTCATCACTTCAAACATAGGCTACACATCAAACACACCTCACATCTCCTTATAACTCATTGAACAGTCGCAGCCACATCCCCTTCGTATCACACCATAACAATGCCAGCCTTATATCTCCATTAACACTCCACGAAGCACAAACAAACACAACATGATCTCTGTTGTTTCATACTCATTGAGTTACACGAATACTCAGCCACATAATCTTTGATAATCATTAAGCTGAAATCCGAATAGCAAACACAAACTGAAGCACGTTTACACCACAAACAAGGCACATCTTCAAGATCTCCAAGAGGAGGTCTCGGGTAGGTTTTGTCTTTATGCGTTTTTTGTGTTTTTGAACGAACTAAGAGAAGTGGATAACATAATTTTTATTATACTTTTCTTAAAGTTTCGGATAATTAATTGAAGCATCAGCTTCAAATATGGATCAGTGATGTTATATTCCTTTTCGTGCTCGATTTTTGAGGTCAATGGCTATTGTTATAGCACTCCAATAGAAAAAAACTGAGATCAATTTGATTTCTAATCGTGTTATTGGATCTGTTGAAGGTCCTGAGATATCATGTGAACACGAAATAAGAGAGCTGAGATCAATTATGTTGTGTCGTTTGTTGCTAGATCGGTGATGAGTGTGGTTCAATAAAAAGGAATCATTAACAGTTTGTAAACGATATTGAGCCGTTCTGAGATCTTGTATTCATCTGATTTCGAGTCTTGTTGTAATATCTATGATGATTTCTATTTCGTGTGAATAATCTTTCAAAGAGTCTCGAATTGTTTGTAAGACACGAAAATAGAGCTGAGATTTTGATAGTTGTTTGATTGTGGTGATTGCTTGTTGGCAGTGGTGATGAGGTTTAGGATTAGTTAAGAGTTTGTTGTAGTTTGATTGTTGTAACGATGAGGCAGTATTTTTGTTAGCGGTTTGTGGTGTTTTTGGTATACCATGTCGAGTCTGAGTCTGTCTTCTCCTCCTTCATTTCTGTACTTTGACTTTTCATGACTGGTCAACTGTGGCAAACGGAAATCTGGTCTTAGGCAAACTGCTAAGATCAAACCGCTAAACCTGAAGACCAAACTGCTATATCTAAACCGCAGACACACACGACAAACCGCAATGATCAAACCGCTGTACCAGAATACCAAACCGCAAGAATTCAAACCGCTAAGACCTGAACTGCAGTGAGTCAAACCGCTACACACAAAAGTCAAACTGCAGGAAAAAACAACAAACCGCAGGCGCAAATAGACAAGATGTCCTTTTCAGTACTTATTGTCCTTTTCCTGTTTAGGTTAAAACGCCAAACCGCAGTCAGAAGCTTCGATCAAACCGCCACTAACTCTTTCCCAAATAACTCAAACCGCCGGTAAGAATCTTTTGTCAATACCCAAACCGCTGCCAAGAATAATGTAAACAAGCCACAACTTTTTGGACAACAAGTGACACAACACAGATGTATGAAATCTGAATGAAGTTTGGACTGTTAGCTTTTGATGTTTTGGACTGTTAAACTGGAACTGTTACCAAAGATATGAGGTTTGGACTGTTAGCTTTTGATGTTTTGGACTGTTAAATTGGAACTGTTACTAAAGATGTTACCAAAGATAATAAAAAAAAATCCAGATCCAAAATATGTGGTAAAACAGCAAAACAAATATACGAATCCACTTAAAAAAAAATTTTTTAAATTAAAACAGCACAACCAATAACACATGTTCGAACCCAGATTTGAACAAACAGTTTACCACAATAAAAACAGCTTCAACAAGCATGCTAATCCACACAAATCAATCGAATAAAGCAACCTTGGCTCTGGTACCAATTGTAGGATCGATTATATGTTGATTGTGTGTGAATCGGAAGCTGGAGAGGACTGCCACCTTTTCAATATCGTCTAACTCGGAGTAAGAGAGACGATAGCTATGTATTGATCTCCGTGACAAATGAAACAAGAATCCTTTGAGGGACCTTGAGTGGCAAGGAAGGGTTGAGCAGCGTATAAATGGGTCCATGATACTTTGTCTTCAATGCCAGCAATCAGCTAAGTGATTCTGACAGCATATGTATTGACCCGGTTTCTGCCTAAAGTGTAAGGAGGGCTTCTTTCTTTTCACCCTTTATCTTTACATTTATTTTTCATTCTTCAACCCCTTCAGCGCTTACCGAGACTTCATCACTAGTACCTTGTTGGGTTTGTTCCAGTACAAGCTCCATCTCAGTCGACACTCTTCCCTTATTCATACTTTTCTCCTTTTTAATCATACCTAAGGACTTCTACACTAACTAGTGGATTGTCCCTGGGTAGATCCCTCCAGCTCTGGCGAGATCGTGGGAACTTATACCTAACCTTACCATCCTTATAACTCCAGTACGTTAAATAAAATGGTCGGTCTTTGGTGTTCTTCAACAATTGCCATCATAAATCATTCGCTCCCCCTCAATATGTGCATCGATATACAAAAAGGTTTAGCACGTATGGGAGAGCCTACACTTGAGTTCAAAAAGATCACATTTTTATCAGAATTTCATATTTAAGTCACATTCTATCAAAGTGAAGTTCCCTACTCTCTCTACTCTCTCTCTCTCTCTCTCTAACTCAAATATGGATTTATTCTTCCATAATCCAAGACCTCCTGAATCCACATAATCAATACATGTATCGATCCTACACAATGGTGTTGTGTATCTTGGATGCTTGTTCCAAGAAGTCAAATCATATTTTTGCAAGCCTTTGCAAGTGATGAACAAACGTAGTGAACTGAAATTGAAACTGAAAGAACTTAGATAGAACTTTCTCCATTTGAATGCTTCATCCCTTCTGAATTTAATACTCCAGAATCTTCATTTGAACTTTCTTCATTTGAAGAGCTTATTCCCAGCATCTATCAACTGCAACTGTAGCTTGTTCTTATTATTGGCTGAATAATAAGACATGTTAGCTTCTCAAAAAGTTGACATCATCATCTTGTATGCTCTTGTCTTTTCTTGAACTTGATCAATTTTGGGCAATCTTCCTCCCCAATCTTTCTCTTTTGCTTGATCAATTTTAAATTTCCTTGATTCTGAGCATACACAACCACAATCTTTTCCTCCCCTGATTGGTTAATCTTCCTCCCTTGAGATTTATCATTTCTTCCCCTGTTTGGAAGATCTCTCACCATCATCTGATCTACCAATTTATAACATGTTTTCAGACAATGTTGTACATGTAGCCATCAATTCCTTAAGAGTTAATTTGCTGCCCTCATCACTTCCAGGTGTGTAACCTCCTGTGAGTGGTGAATCATGGGGCATTGACTCATTGTCCATCATTTGATGGTTTTCTGAGCCCCTTTGAAAATCCTTTTTAAGAAAACTTTTGACTTAGCAGTATGAACTTGATTTTATTATTGAAAAATCATACTGCTTACAACCATTTTCAAGGGATTAAGTGTGTAACAGACACTTAATCAAGAATTTGGTTTAAATTAACCTCTGGTTGTGTGAGAACCAATGCATTCAGTTATAAATAACTGCCTATGTACAGACAAACCCATTCAAAGGGCTTTCTTGACAGGTTTTCCAGCTCGTGACAATTGTGTCCTCTAACACAAGTGTTAGATGCACATTTGTTCGCTGTTCTTTCTATCAGATGTCCTTAGACTTGCTCATTATACTAATTAAAGTATAAAATGATAGAAAGTGAGTTGAGTCAGTTACTATCTGACCAACTGAGCCATCAAGTCAATGTGAAACATCATAATCAGGTTTCAAGAAAGAAGTTTTAAAGAATCAATTAACTTAGGTGTAAACCTTTGTTAGTTAATTCCCAAACTCTGTCCATCATGAACCTATTATATCAGCAACTTGTATAATCATTATGCTGCTCATACATTTCACTTGAAACTTCCTTTGTGCTCAAATGTTCATACCTGAAATTGTTAGTCCAAAACCAAGAAAACAAAATGCAGAGCATTTGTCTTATAGCAGTAGAATCATATGACTAACAGTATGAACAAACAATCTAAATTTGTACTAGCAGTACAAACTTTTTAATAACAGTACCAATTTACAAAGCTAGCAGTACAAACAAAAATTCATATACAAAAACACATCCGTTTGAAAATTTTAAGGATTAAGCATTTCAATACTTGCTACCAAGTACTGAAACCTTCCAACATCAAAAGCTTTTGTGAGAAGATCTGCAAAGTTGTGATCAGAATCAATTTTAAGAACTTGAATCAACTTTTTCTCATTGCAGTCTCTAATAAAATGATGTCTAATTTCAATGTGTTTTGTTTTTGAGTGTTGCACTGGATTTTTAATTATGCAAATTGTACTACTATTATCAATATAAATGAAAGTGTTCATGAAATTGTACCCATAGTCAAGAAGTTGATTTTGAAGCCAAAGTACTTGACCACAGCAACTTGCAGTAGCTACATATTCAGCTTCAGTTGTTGAAGTAGCCACAATTGTTTGCTTCTTACACTGCCATGAAATAAGTCTACATCCAAGGAATTGACATCCTCCAGTTGTTGACTTTCTATCCAAGCTTGCACCTGCATAATCACTATCTAAATATGCTACCAAGTCAAAAGGTGATTCTCTAGAATACCATAGACCCAACCTAGGTTGACCGTTGAGATATCTAAAAATCCTCTTGACTGCTGTTAAGTGAGAAACCTTAGGAGTTACTTGAAATCTTGCACAAGCGCAAACAGAGAACATGATGTCAGATCTGGATGATGTAAGATACATCAAGGAGCCTATCATAGATCTGTATGTGTGTACATCCACATTTTCTCCATCTACATCTTTAAGAAGTGGCTTCTCAGAGTCCATTGGTGTGCATGCTACCTTTGAATCATCAAATTGAAATTTCCTTATAATCTCTGAAACATTTTTATCTTGGCTGATAAAAATGCCTTCACTTGATTGTTTAACTTGCAGAGCCAAAAAGAATGTAAGTTCCCCCATGGAACTCATCTGAAACTTATGATGCATAAGTTTCTCAAACTCGAAACACATTTCCTTCCTTGTAGATCCAAAGATGATAGCATACACATACACCTGAACTAGCAAAAGATCCTTCTTGTGCTTCTTGATGAATAATGTCTGATCTATCTTGCCTCTTTGAAATCTATTTTCAATTAAGTAGGAAGCAAGTGTTTCATACCATGCCCTAGGAGCCTGATGAAGGCCATAAAGAGCTTTGACAACCTTGTACACTTTGTCTGGATGGTCTGGGTCAGTAAACCCTGGAGGTTATAAGACATACACCTACTCTTCAATAGTACCATATAAGAAAGCACTTTTGACATCCATTTGATAAACTGTGAAGCCCATAAATGAAGCATAAGCCAAAAAGAGTCTAATGGCTTCAATTCTTGCAACTGAAGCAAAAACCTCTTCATAGTCTATCCCTTCCTCTTGTGTGTACCCTTGGGCTACTAATCTAGCCTTATTTCTTATTACTATGCCCCTTTCATCCATTTTATTTCTGAAAACCCATTTAGTGCCTATTACCTTTACACCTTTGGGTAAATCAACTAGCACCCATACCTTCTGAATCTTGAATTGGAGAAGCTCCTCTTACATAGCTTCTACCCAGCTAGAGTCATCTAAGGCTTTAAGAACATTCTTGGGTTCTGCTTGTGAGAGAAAACATACAAATAAGCAAGAGCTTGTATACTCATGCTGCTTTGATGCATAAAGAGCATCAAGAAGCCCTTGTTGGTCTGAAGACATCAGTTGCTTCCTTGTCTTCACCCCTGATTGTACATCTCCAATCACATTGTACAGGGAGTGGACTTTGTGAATCCTTGTGTGTGGTGTAGTAGGAACATGATAGTTAGGTGGGAGATTATTGAAATCCACCTCATCTTCTGAGAATTCTGCTTCATTTAATTCTGATGGGCCAGCAATAGAAACATTTGGCCTAGCAGTAGAAACATTTAGCCTAGCAGTATCTTGCTCTGTCTCAGCAGTAGAAACATCATTTGTACTGCCAACTTGTTTTTCTGGTTTCTCAGTCTCATCTTCCTTGGTTTCATCTTCAATCCCTTCTTTAGCTTCATTAGAAGAAGGTTCATCATTTAATGAAGTTGAATCCACACTGGTCCATATTGGCATCATCACATAATCTTGATCTTTCTCTTTTTCTAACCTTGCCTCATCTGTTGAATCATGTGTTCCTGAACCTGAAAATTCATTAGTTTCTGCAACAACAGGCACATAATTCATTGATTTGGTTAGTGTCTCAAGATCAAATAGCCATTTGGGACCTTCACTTACTACATTGGATTTGTTCTCTAAAAATTCCACATGCAGGTTTTCCTCTACTCTCCTAGTTCTTGAGTTGTATACTCTAAAAGCTTTGCTATTAAGAGAATATCCAACTAAGAATCCTTCATCTGCTTTACCATCAAACTTTCCTAGATGGTCTAAGGTATTCAGAATTGTCACATGACATCCAAAAGGTCTAAGAAATCCTATTGCAGGAGTTCTACTTCTAAAAAGCTCATATGATGTCTTATTGTGAGATTTGACAACCAAAACCCTGTTCTGGACATAGCAAGCAGTATTAACTGCTTCAGCCCAAAAAGTGATAGGCAACTTAGAGTCGGCTAACATGGTTCTAGCAGCTTCTATGAGTGTCCTATTTCTCCTCTCAGCTACTCCATTCTGCTGAGGAGTTCTAGCAACACTAAATTCTCTCCTAATACATTTTTCCTTGCAGAAATCATCCATAACTCTATTCTTGAACTCTGTCCCATTATCACATCTAATGACTTTTACTTTCTTGCTTACTAGGTTTTCTATCTCTATAATGAATGTTTTAAGAATGCTAGAAGTCTCATCCTTAGAACCTAAAAAGAAAACCCATGTAAATCTACTATAGTCATTAGTAACAACTAGACAATATCTTTTATGTTGTATACTACTCACATTTGTAGGTCCAAATAAGTCCATATGAAGCATAAACAATGATTGGTCAATAGAGTTAAAAATCTTGGGCTTACAAGTGGCTTTGTGTTGTTTGCCTTTAAGACAAGCAATGCATGTTTGGTCATTTTCAAATCGTTTTTGAGGTAAACCTCTTACCAAACCATCCTTAACAATTTTATTTATGATTTTGAAATTAATGTGACCAAGCTTCCTATGCCATTTCATAGATTCATCCAATGTGGCCTTTGCAACTAGACAAGTAAGTGCCTCTTTAGGAACAATCTTCTTCATATCAACACTGTACATGTTGCCATTTCTTGGAATTTTAAGAAGTACTTGACTTTCATCAGGCATTTTAAAATCAAAAAAAAGTACAAGACATTCAGTGTCAGTAAAAAGAACTTTGTTCTTTTTGTCACACATTCGTGAGACACAAAAAAGATTATACTTAAGCTCTTGCACATAGTATACATCTTCAAAACCTAATTTACCAGTTTTAAGAGTACCTTTACCAGTAATTCTTCCTCCAATTCCTCCTCCAAAGGTAACATATCCTCCATCTAATGATTGAAAGTCTGAAAGATAAGACATGTTGCCTGTCATGTGCCTTGAACACCCACTATATGAATATCCTTGATCTTCATCATCTATTGGTGAATGTCCCTGCACACAAATAAGGAATTAGTTTTATTGGGGAATCCAAGCCATTACTGACTTGGATTTGCCACGTGCATCAATGTAATTAAATCTCTTGAGAACAGTTGATGCACCATTGGATTTAAGAGGTCTCCAAATCCAACATGCTGAGGCCTTAACAGCATTTTTCCTCTTTTCCCTAGCAGCAGTATATTTAATGTAGCCAGTACTGTAACACCCCAACCCGATAAGGGTAAAGATGTCATAATAATGGTTTCATATCAGATCAAACAAAGCATACATCAACAATAATACAAAGGTTCTCAAGGGTTACAATGAAATTCTGAAATTTACAAGGTTACAAAGGAAACAAAGGCTAAATACTAAGTCTGCAAATGCAAATCCTTCTACAAGTCTCTACTTCAAAATAACTATCAAGGTCTTCTAAGTCCAAAAGTCTCTTCACCCATACCCAGCTTCCAACTAAACCTGCCGCGGGAAAAAGAAACGCGGCTGAGCTTAAAAAGCTCAGTGAACAGATATATAATAGACGGAAATGAAAGCAAAAGAAAACGAGCATACATGGTATAGTGCAAATGGAATAACATAAGGTATAGACAAAGAATATAATAATGATGGAATGAAAAGAAAGGAAATAAAAGAAATAAAAGGATCAGCAATCCACCACGAGCCCAGAAACAAACCAAATCACATCATCTCAAATGTAACCAAATAGAGTAGCTAGCTCCCAGATATGTGAAAGACGTGTATCGCACACACCATCAGTCACCAGATAAATATAACAATAAACAAATAACATATACAGATAACAGGTCAAATCTAGGATGCACCCATACGCCCCCGCAGACAAATCAATAATCATAATCATAATGGCCATAACAGATAATAAATAAGAGACGGAACATGTCATCACTCTCCTGCCCTAGAGTCATGTCAAAGGTGCGTCAATGACATGGACATGAAACCCTCATGCCTAGTGATTGGCTCGTAATATCAAACTGTAGGTCAAAGGTCAAATATACTATCAAAATAATCAAAAGTCATATCGTAAGGGTACATGGCAAAAGGTTCATGTCAAATAGTTTCAAAAATAAAAGTCAAGGTTCAAATCAAAGCTTATCAAATTGAGTTTTTATATCAAAGTTAAGTTCAGATTATAAGGACTATACCAAATGGTTCAGAAAAGAATTTCACAGGTTCATTATTAAAGTTCGTAGCAAAAGTTCATTTTAGGGGTTCCTGTCAAAAGTTCATTTAAAGCATTTCTTTAATCATGGTTTTTCAATAAAATGATCTTTCAGAATAATTTTCATAAAATAATCTTGCAAAACGGTTTTTCATAGAATATTCTTTAAAACTAGTTTTCACAAAAGTTAACAAATGTCATATAAAAAATAGTATCATATCACCACCCATAATCATTCTTTTAAAATAACTGATTTTTCTCAAAACATTTCCAGGTCATAATTAAAAAGGTTTTCACATTTATTTATCAAAATCAAATGAACCTTCGAATGTGATTCGAATACTAATATATAACAAGGTAACGAACGAATATCAAATGGATCATTATAGAGACTCAAAGCAAAAAGGGTCATATCGAACATCAAAGTCAAAAATGAATCAAACAAACGAACCAAAGTGTAGGGGAACATAGCAATGGCTTAGGAAATCCTAATACGAGTCAAATCTAAAGAAACGAAGGCACCTTACAAGAAGGGCAGAATATATGTACCTTATTCGATAGCAAAACAAACCAAAGACAGATCACAAGACACTGGATTACTCCCGCCTCAGCGAATCTACACGAATTATAATTGTACTTATAAGTTTCATAGCTTTATGATTTCATAGTTTCATAGTTTCTAAATCATAAGGTTTCATTTTAGTTTCTCTCCATCTTAGGTAACTTTACATATTCAGTAACTTTAGTTATTATCATTCCCGCTTATCAACTTAAAGTATTAAAGATGACCATGTTAGTAGGTTAAGGTTCATAATTCCCTTTACATAAGTTCAAGGTTCATAATGTAGTTTTCATAACTTTAGGGTTCATTATGCAATTATCACAAGTTTAGGGTTCATAATGTCATTAAGATAAGATTAGGGTAAAATAATGTAAATATTCTAAAGTTACAGGTTTACACAAGTTGAGTCCTTTAGTTTTAGCAAATAACAATTTAAACCCTTTAGTTTATAAAATAAACACAAAACACCTTTCACTTTCCTTTTTAACCTTTTTATGATTTCTAACAGTTTTTCACACGAAATTGTTATGCTTTCTATAAATGGTAAATCGTATAAGAACTGAGTAATAAAATTCCCAAAAATTCCCAGAGATGCTTAAATGTCTTTAGTATTTTACTTAATTTTTCCAGATTTTATTAACTAGCAAAACTATGGATTAAAATTCACTTAAACTAACTTGTCCAGATTTCTGATAAATTTTACTATACGAAAAGTTATTAATTAGAAAACCTTTAATAAAAATTCATAAAAATCTATAAAAATTCCAGTAACTAATAGACATCCTAAATATTACCCAGTTGAAAGGACACCTCCTAATTCGACACGGTTTGGAAATTATAATTCAAAAACCCGGACTGATTTTCCAGACTCACAAATCCGATCAGACACATAATTTTCCAAAAATCAAAAGTTAACCTTCAAGGCCTCCAAAAATTACAAATTAATTTTCCCAGGTAGCCATTTCATTGAACTTAGTTTTAGACTCTTAAAACACCAAAATATACGTTCACATCATTTATTTACAGCCGGTTAAAGTCGAACAAAATTCCATATCAGTAGCAGTTTTCACAGATTCATGTATAACTTAGGGTTTTATCATTTTATCTCTTTAATTCTTAACACATAATGATTATAGGTTAATCCAAAACATATTTAGGTCGATTATCACAGGTCTTAACATAATCAAACCGAATAATTTCATCACATATACTCCTGGTCCTATTCATACATAAGATTTTAGGGTTTTTCATTTATGATTTTATGTGACATATTCATAATCTTTTGATCACAATTCGACTAGAACACAAGGACATGAACAAGGATTGAATAAAGATGATACAATACCCTTGTAGCGTGATCGAAGAACACAAGAACACGAATACACGAATCACCAACTCCTTTTTTTTCTCCTTTGATTGATCGGCAGAAACACATGAAACAACTGGGTCGAATTAGGAATTTAGGAACAATTTGAATGGATTATTTAGGACCAGAACATGATTACCTTGATATGGATTGAGCAATAACACAAACAAACACTCCTCCTTGGCTGCTACAGATCGAATGAGGAGAGAACAAAGGGAGGCCGATGGTTTTTAGTGAGAGAGGAAATTAGGGCTTTTAGAATTTCGGTATTATGGGATAATATGGGAACCGGTCTTTGTTTTTGGGTATTAAGGGAATGGATCAAGCTCCAAAATGGGCCAAATTAATATGGACTAATGCTTGCTTATCTCTTCTTGGTTCTATTTCTTTGGGCCGAAAATTGGAAGATCATATGTACATAAATTCAAAAATTTCGCCTAGCATGTAAGATGAAGGATTAATATTTTGTGTATAACATAAGTCTTAAATATTCGTATCACGTTCATATATTCAATTATTGGCGTGTTAGATACTTAGGTTAAGTTCACACGAGATTACTTATATGATTTCATAAATTCTTAAAGTTCAAATTCAGAGGGTATTTTAGTCTTTTTGGATTGTTTAAATTTTGGGGTTTTACAACTCTTCCCCTCTTAAAAAGGAATTTTCGTCCTCGAAAATTGAAGTGGAACGAACGAAAAAAAACACAACGGACAGTGAACGGAAATGCGAACGACTTAATTCTCATAACTCTATCCTATTGATCAAGACAGCTTCGGCTTTTTCTGAAAGGACATACAATACCGAATTCAAATCAAAAGAATAAAATACCAAACGTAACAGATGATAATCGTATTCTCTCGGAAGAGATACTAGAAATTCATAGGATTTTGAC
This sequence comes from Artemisia tridentata subsp. tridentata, assembly GCA_021014915.2. Taxonomy (NCBI): domain Eukaryota; kingdom Viridiplantae; phylum Streptophyta; class Magnoliopsida; order Asterales; family Asteraceae; genus Artemisia; species Artemisia tridentata. Next base: position 370,712,491 of record CP139506.1, on the reverse strand, counting down.
GGATACGCCGTCCAAAGAATTTGATTAGACAATTCAGATGAGAACGTACGGGAAACAGATTGTCGATAACATTAACCAGTAGAAAGCTCTACGACAGTATCTAAGATTCTTATTGGAAGCGCAGAGGTCAGCAAAACGCGTGTCGAGAATCCAAACGTATCAAAGCGCATAACGGTGACGGCAGATTACGCGTATAGGTAGAATGAACCTAAAGTCTCACTAACGCAAAGATCCTCACACAGTTTATCAAAATTCTAAGGCTCCTAAATGCACTTCTCGAAATATCGTATGCCCACAATAAGTGCACGGTATATGATGTAAGTATTATCACGTTGGCCAGACGTCATAATACTGGCATCATATAAATATGCCCTCATGATGGTCATACTTTATCTCAAGTCGTAAACAAAATGACTTATCTTAATCCACCTAATCCAACTACAGTCTCAGAGGTCATCAAAATCAAACAACATAACTAAGAGGAGAACGAAACTACTCGAAAGAGTAACGGAAATCCTAGAATGTCTATCGGAATTAAGGTACGTTTTTAACATCGTAAATCCTTCATCCCTCACCAAATCAACTTAGCTAATATATGTTGTTGCTTCAAAATTCGTCCATTCATAAACACAAATCTCAAGGTTCCATCCACAATTCGCCAAATTTCGCATAACAAAACCATCGTCCAATATACGCAGAATGAACACGGAACGGAATTTTCTAATAGAGAACCTACATTATTCAAGTGATCTTATTGATAGGTAACGAAGATCTAGGTAGGTTGAGAGGAAGTGAATTATGTCATCAGTGGCTTCATCCTCCACAGAATCAACTCTTCCAAACACAAATGTTCGCTTCAAATTCCATCCATCCAAATACATGATTTCAATCTCTTAGAAGTTTCAAGTAATCTGTCTACGTTTGTCCATATGATCGTAGGGTGGAAAGGGAATAATATACTTGAGTCTGGTCCCTCAAGCCTTCGGCACCTCTTCTGGACACTATGGTGTGGTAACGTGAATTCCTTCTGGTATGCTCCTTCCATGGTAACGCCGGTCACGAACATCTTCTACTACTCTTCTACAAGGTTCTTAACTTTAACAACGGTCTTCAATCTTGGTCCTTTCTGTGGAAAACTCTTTCATCGCAAGGTATCTGGTAGTGCTGTCTGCAACAATCTCCAAACGCCAATCAAACCTATTCCTCCATAACACAGGGGTCATTCTGCTCAATACGAAAATGATCTATATATTCTTCCTTCGTCTCTGGGCACAAACACACTGTCATACCATGACAATTGTCCAACTACTCGCGAAAACATGATTCTATTAGCCAATACAATTGACATCATTAAAACTCTTAAGGATCACAACGAGTACGAAAGCAGCTTCATGAATGGTTTTAGAGAACTTCATATCTACTTCACATCACCTATCTTCCTCTTCAAGAATAAACTAAAATGCTTCACGGAGGTTACTTTTAGTTAGTCAACTCCTTTCTTAAAAGTTCTTGTGGTTGCTTCTTCCGTCCCTCAAACTCTAAATGAGGTCGTCTGGTACGGAGTTTCAAAGATTATAACGAATCAATCATTGATACACGGAAATAGATAATGACTTCGGATAGTGATACGGTTAAATTCACGATAGTCGATACGTCGCGGCATACTTCTTTCTTTCTTCTTCATGAGTCAACAGGAGAATTTCAGGATAAACACTGGGGTGAAGAAAATCATATTCCATGGCATCATGGTTTCGTCAACTGGGATCAATTTAATGCTAACTCTACTCCTCAAGCAGAAGGGAATTCTAAGAGGTTCATCAGAAAACATCGGAAATTTTGTACAACAAATACTTCCAGTGTCGGAGCTTCTAAGGGTGGATACTGATGAAGCGAAAAGTGTACCGCTTTTAAGGGGTCATTTAAGCCTTAAATCGTATTTATTTGATCAAATATTGCCCTAAATCGTTCCTTTTGTCATTTTAGGTACTTTTGAGGAGAAATCTGGAAAAGGAGGCATTTTGGACGTTTTTGGAGCATAAAAGTGAAGAAAACGGCAAAGTCTCAAAAATCGGCTAAAAGTTACTCTTGACGGCGTCACAATTTACTCTGGACGGCGTCATGCTTTGGCAAGAAAAGTTGGACGTGAAATTTACTCATGATAAGCCAGTGAAAATAGCATGTGAATTCTGACGGCGTCACGCTTTAACTTGATCAAGGGCGTCACGGCTTAAATCATAAGGGGACGGCGTCACGTTCACGAGCTGACGGCGTCAAGCCTTGATAAGCCAGAATGGATTTTGGAAGAGCTAAAGAGGGACGGCGTCAAGAAGGTCATCCGGGAACCCTAAAAGCGGCGAGGTGACGGCGTCACACTCCATAAGGTGACGCCGTCAGATCCAAAAATCTATATATAGTTTTCTAATTTTTTGTCATAAGGGAGAGCTTAGTGTGTGGAATTTTGGGATAAAACCCTAAGACGATTTTAGCTACTTTTTCAGGGCTTTTTGCCTTGAGATCTTCCATGTTTCATTGAAAGATAAGTTATCAATTAATCATTCAATATGTCTATGTGTTGTTTGATTCTATCTTATTCTTGTCTTTTGTTTAACATGTTAGGCTAAATTTATCTTGTGTTTGCTTAGATCTAATGAAACTTAGCTATTGATTATTGGTTGTTAGTGTGTTATTAGTTGTATTGGATGATTGTTTATCTATGTTAGGCTTAAGAAAACTGGCTAACTTCCTATTCGGTAACTTGCTTGAACGTCTTAAGAAACATGAACCAAACGCGTACTAAAGGTTTTTATGGTTGTATTTAATGCACAAGCGAATTCTAGTGATCCCATGTTAGGAGCTTCCTAGCCGGCTCGACATAGGAGTGAAGTAGGAGCTTGTAGAGTTGGGGAAGTAAGTACGCCACCCCACGAATGGTATTAAGGAATACACCCGTCATCCACGCAACTAATACACACTAATTAACCGGTAAAAGATAGTTAGGGAGTAAGGAAATCTAAGTAAACACATTTCTCTACACATAAGTTTCTCACCACATTTCATTTTTGTTATTTTATTTTATTTGCATCCGTAGTAATTTTGGGTTAGTTGACTAGCAACTAATTCCGCCCACTCCTTCAAACCCGAGATTTTACTTGCTTTCATAAAAACTATAAAAACATAAAAAAGAATCTTCCTCAACCCTTAGACCTAATTAGAGTAGCCTTTCATACCTAACGAACACTATTCCCTGTGGAGAATGATCAATCCCCCGTACTTACCACTACACTATACTACATCGGTCAGGTACACTGCCTGGTGGGGGTGTAAGCCTCTTGAGATCCCTCGAGAGGTAAAACCTGTTGTAAGGTTACAAAACCACGCAATCAAGTTTTTGGCGCCGCTGTCGGGGAATAGTTATTGTTTAGGTTGAATTTTTATTTCTATTAGGTCTACTCACTAGATTCCTTTCTAGTGAGATTTTTATTTTATTTTTCTAGGTTTTCTTTAGTCTATCTATTTTCTTTGTGCTTTTGTTCGTAACAGATTTTCATTAACTATTCAGTTTGCCATTATGGAAAACGCGAATCCACCCCTTACACCTGGCGAAGTGGCTTTGTTGCGTAGCCAACTTGAGAATGAGATTAGTGAGCTCAGGGAGCTCAGTAGAATGATTGATATAGAGCTTGATTATGCCTTGAACAACTTAGGGACCGCCATATACTCAGATAATTACTTAGAACGTAATAATCTTACGGTTGATAAGTTGATTGAGAAAATTGAGGAAGTGAAGGTAGATCCTAGGTTTGATGATTATTTCAATGAATACCCCACTAAGGAGGAGATTGCTTACTATAACAACCTAGTTGATAACCCTCGACCACCTTTTGTTAGAATTGACCCAAAGATTAAGAGAGGTGATCCCGGGAATGTGAAGATACCATGTATGATTGGGTACCAATACGTTGAGCATGCTTACATTGACTGTGAATCCCCAATCAACGTTATGTCCTCAGGCCTCTATAGCCAAATCATAAACACACCACTTGAGCCTAGGATGGACCCCAAGTGTCCAGGCGGAGTTTGTAACTTCGTTGGAAGAATTAAGGATATACATATCCTTGTTGGGAGCTTTACCTTTGTCACCAACTTCATGATTTTAGAAGATATGGCAAGTGTTGTTGACTGCCGCCTATCTCGCGTTGTGTTAGGTAAGCCATTTATCGAAGCATCCAATTTAAGGTATGACCGTTTGAAAGGCACGGTTCAGTTTTCTAATCACATAGATAGGATCACATATAGGATGCCTTATCGGGTTAATGAGTTTCGTTTTGTGCCTCGATTTGACATGGACAACATTGGTGCGATTGAGGACATCAATGAAGAGGATAAAGAAAAAGGCATGGACCATATTTGGAATAGGAGAAGCCTTTATTATAAAGATTGCTTAAACCTTGGACCTAAATACAAAATTGATATGGAGGTTGTTAGGATGATTAGAGGGGCAATTGAGAAGCAAAACGGAAAAACGTAGACCCCGTGACTTAGAGTCTAGCTACAAGACTCGTTAATAAAGAAAAGCGCTTCTTGGGAGGCAACCCAAGCTTTATTTGTTTTATTTGCTTTGTGTGTTTATTTATTTGTTTGTTTGTTTTTATTTGTTTCCGTATGTGTGTTTAATTTTTATTATTATTGATTCATGTTCAAAAGTAAATTGTGAAAATGCTTTATGTTGTTTTTAACTTCGTCTTAACTACATATAAAGGTATTTTGCAAAAGATAAGTGTAAGGGAAATCTAAATCGGTTTATTAGAACACAAATGAACATGAATCGTAATAATAATAAATTAGCATACATATTCGTATTTGTTTGAGTCAAATGCTTGTATCGAGTCATAATGATGTTTTGCAGGATTTCCAGGAAGTAAGGTAAAGGTTTTTCCAGAAATTTTCCGGAAACTAAAAATGAAAATTTTTGTCAGGTCATTTCTGACGGCGTCAGGGGTTATAACCTGACGGCGTCAGATTTAATTTCCAGAAATTTTTGAAAGTTTTGTTTTCATAAAAAGTTTTTATTAAATCTCCAACTTATAATCTCCAGGAATCTGCAAAATTTTCATTCCACAAGCATTATATCCTTATATATAGATTTTATCCCGCCGATGTTATGCAGGTTTTCGTGTTTGTTTTCTCAGGTTTAACAGGTTATTTTGGACAAGGAAATGTTTTTGGATCAAGCTTGTGGCGATGCATTAGTCATGGAGCTTCAACATTCTCTTTGGAGGAAGATTTAACCGTGTAATTTCATTATCCACCGAGCGAATCAGGGGAGTATTTGATTTCATTCTTTTACTTTTTGCTTTTACATCTTGTTATTTGAACATTGGGGACAATGTTCATCTTAAGTGTAAGGGGAGGGTAAAAGTACAATTTTAGAGAATACAATTGCGCTTGATTTTTGTTTGTTTGATGGTAGATGTGTAATAAAACTGAGAGAAATACTTGTTAAGGTAATTTTAGTGCCAAATTTAAAATTTTTTACAACATATAGGAGTGAAACTTTAGTTCTAATAAGCGTCTCACGGATAGGAGTTATATAACTAGCACAAAAACCGTACCACTAAAAAATTTTCCACCCCCAAATATGTGAGGTTCGCCCCTAGAATTGGTAGGAAAAGCATTTATGCTATGATGTGTGTACCGGTAGCACTTAGATTCTAGAACTTGCGTTAGGACCATTCCAAGGCCACAAGTGAGACTACATTCGTGTAGTTAGATTTACTACATGATAAGAGGCATTAGGATTAACCCATTGTTTTACACCTGTGTTTTTGTTATAATTACGTTGGCTACATTGGTCAAGTAATTCTCCCACACCCTTTGCGTTGTACTCATTTTTAGTACACGATACCCCTAGTACACCCCTCAGAGCCTATCTTTTCGTTTCGACCTTTAAGCATTTTACTTAAAGGAAGAATTTGTTACACCCCACTAAAATGTACACCCAAATCGCCTTAGCCTACCTTGTATGCACTCATTTTTAGTGCATTATTGTGACAACATTTGTTTAAACCCCAAGTTAATTATCTAATTGATTACATGGTTGCTAAGTCGAGTCATATCCTTGTACATATTGTTTTGGGACGATTGGGACTCATGGGTAAAGTACTAGTGTAATGGAGTAATGGGGAAGAACATCATTTATTACCCCCATATGTGCTAAATATTTTAAAAGTACTCCAAGTTTTTCAATTATCTTAATTCGAGTCATTAGATTAGTATTTGTAAAGTTATGTAAAAATTCAAGTGTAAGGGGAATGCAACGCCCCTATGATGTATTATTTTGGATGGTAGGGCAAAAGTGTATGCAAAAAAAAAAAAAAAAAAAAAAAAAAATCGAAAAAATCAAGAAAAATACAAAAAAATGAGAAAATGAAAAATAGAAAAAAACATACGGACTACCATCCCGTTTTATTTTATGTTTATTTTATGTTTTTGTTATTTTATCATTAGCTTAAGATCGAGTCTAGTCTTGGCTTAGCAACATTGTATAGTACATGTAATTGATCAAGATTTTTAACTCGCCACCAGTAAAATATCCCGTATCCAACAAAACCGTGTTTTCCTTTTCCCTACACCTAACGTTATAACCCATTTAAAAGCCCTCTTTGATAGTTTATCTTAGGTGCTTACGCCTAGTGGAGGAGGTTTTCGATCCTTTCCCAAGCCTATGGTAATCTATTTGCTATGACAGGTAGTGAGAGATATTATCCGTTTTCATTTATGAGATTTATTTTGATGACACTTGAGAGATGTGAGTATCTAAACACTACTTGTGAGGTGCTAGTATGTAATCTCCGTGCTTATTATGATTGAAGTGGAACGATTATTTGTTGTAATTACTTTTATGTTAGCATTAAATGACCCCTAACTTGTATTTTGATTAGAATAAAAGCGCATTTGCTTGAGGACAAGCAAATCTCAAGTGTAAGGGTATTTGATGAAGCGAAAAGTGTACCGCTTTTAAGGGGTCATTTAAGCCTTAAATCGTATTTATTTGATCAAATATTGCCCTAAATCGTTCCTTTTGTCATTTTAGGTACTTTTGAGGAGAAATCTGGAAAAGGAGGCATTTTGGACGTTTTTGGAGCATAAAAGTGAAGAAAACGGCAAAGTCTCAAAAATCGGCTAAAAGTTACTCTTGACGGCGTCACAATTTACTCTGGACGGCGTCATGCTTTGGCAAGAAAAGTTGGACGTGAAATTTACTCATGATAAGCCAGTGAAAATAGCATGTGAATTCTGACGGCGTCACGCTTTAACTTGATCAAGGGCGTCACGGCTTAAATCATAAGGGGACGGCGTCACGTTCACGAGCTGACGGCGTCAAGCCTTGATAAGCCAGAATGGATTTTGGAAGAGCTAAAGAGGGACGGCGTCAAGAAGGTCATCCGGGAACCCTAAAAGCGGCGAGGTGACGGCGTCACACTCCATAAGGTGACGCCGTCAGATCCAAAAATCTATATATAGTTTTCTAATTTTTTGTCATAAGGGAGAGCTTAGTGTGTGGAATTTTGGGATAAAACCCTAAGACGATTTTAGCTACTTTTTCAGGGCTTTTTGCCTTGAGATCTTCCATGTTTCATTGAAAGATAAGTTATCAATTAATCATTCAATATGTCTATGTGTTGTTTGATTCTATCTTATTCTTGTCTTTTGTTTAACATGTTAGGCTAAATTTATCTTGTGTTTGCTTAGATCTAATGAAACTTAGCTATTGATTATTGGTTGTTAGTGTGTTATTAGTTGTATTGGATGATTGTTTATCTATGTTAGGCTTAAGAAAACTGGCTAACTTCCTATTCGGTAACTTGCTTGAACGTCTTAAGAAACATGAACCAAACGCGTACTAAAGGTTTTTATGGTTGTATTTAATGCACAAGCGAATTCTAGTGATCCCATGTTAGGAGCTTCCTAGCCGGCTCGACATAGGAGTGAAGTAGGAGCTTGTAGAGTTGGGGAAGTAAGTACGCCACCCCACGAATGGTATTAAGGAATACACCCGTCATCCACGCAACTAATACACACTAATTAACCGGTAAAAGATAGTTAGGGAGTAAGGAAATCTAAGTAAACACATTTCTCTACACATAAGTTTCTCACCACATTTCATTTTTGTTATTTTATTTTATTTGCATCCGTAGTAATTTTGGGTTAGTTGACTAGCAACTAATTCCGCCCACTCCTTCAAACCCGAGATTTTACTTGCTTTCATAAAAACTATAAAAAACATAAAAAAGAATCTTCCTCAACCCTTAGACCTAATTAGAGTAGCCTTTCATACCTAACGAACACTATTCCCTGTGGAGAACGATCAATCCCCCGTACTTACCACTACACTATACTACATCGGTCAGGTACACTGCCTGGTGGGGTTGTAAGCCTCTTGAGATCCCTCGAGAGGTAAAACCTGTTGTAAGGTTACAAAACCACGCAATCAGATACTAATCGGTGTCAGGAGAAATTGACATTCTAATGAGATCGGAATATGTGCTTTCATAGGAATATTAACCTTAACAGGTTTAAGCGGTAGAGAGTTATCATAACAAGAGTAGGGTGAAAAATAGATTGCAAAAAGTCTTATATCAGATATGGTAGTCCTTGGTAGCTTTATGAAGAGCCAGCCAATCCATAACCAAAAGACCTCAAAATCAAATATATCAAAAGTAAATGGATTCGTAGATCGAATACGGTCGTCAAGCCAGACGGATAGTTCATATGTCAAAGTCAAGTACATGGTTCATCATTGTGGTGAGATAGATAAACGAACAGTTCAAAGCGTCGAGATTTTGTTTAGCTTTTCAGCATAAGGGCAGCTAGGGTGTGTCATTGGAGATACGAACATCGTATAACCGTCAAAAGTGAGATTGTATGGAATATTAGCTATCAGCATCATCATGCTTAGTTAACAATTTCGTACTGAGATAGTATTTACACCATATCCTTCAAAAGGAACTGGTTGGCAGGCAAGGTTCAATCATTCAAAGGGAGGGAAAGAAACTTCTTATATTCATGGTTGATAATTGTCAGGGTTCTCATAGGAGTAATAATGGATTACGCAGAACTGACTAGTATCAGACGATACACTTCATGTCCGTCGTGAGTAATGAATTTATAGTATGTGTCAAACACATTAAGATTGAATGCCCATCTGGATGGTCGGAAAAGTATCTAACTGTTTATCAAACAGATCAGAAATGGAGATCAAAATCAGGAAGTGAAACTTAAATGGTGGAAGGTATTAATGTAGTTCTCGAGGAACTACAAACTTACTTGGTTACTAGGCTTATGCTGCAAAACTTTCTAACTTCTGAGACAAATGTTCTTATAAGGCTTAGCTAAAGGCAAAGGCACGAATCAGAGTAATGCGGAAGCAATGATACTTAATCAAAATGCCTTATAATCTACCCATTCCTCACTGGTCAGAATTTAAGTTCCTATTGGGAAATCCTAAAGCCAATTCTCCAAGGTTGTCCTACGAGCGCCTACAGTGGAAAAACCTAGTGGTCCTAACTTACACAGGCCAAGGGTAAATGTATTACGACTCGCAACCTGTCTCTGATACCATAATTGTAACACCCCAACCCGATAAGGGTAAAGATGTCATAATAATGGTTTCATATCAGATCAAACAAAGCATACATCAACAATAATACAAAGGTTCTCAAGGGTTACAATGAAATTCTGAAATTTACAAGGTTACAAAGGAAACAAAAGCTAAATACTAAGTCTGCAAATGCAAATCCTTCTACAAGTCTCTACTTCAAAATAACTATCAAGGTCTTCTAAGTCCAAAAGTCTCTTCACTCATACCCAGCTTCCAACTAAACCTGCCGCGGGAAAAAGAAACGCGGCTGAGCTTAAAAAGCTCAGTGAACAGATATATAATAGACAGAAACGAAAGCAAAAGAAAACGAGCATACATGGTATAGTGCAAATGGAATAACATAAGGTATAGACAAAGAATATAATAATGATGGAATGAAAAGAAAGGAAATAAAAGAAATAAAAGGATCAGCAATCCACCACGAGCCCAGAAACAAACCAAATCACATCATCTCAAATGTAACCAAATAGAGTAGCTAGCTCCCAGATATGTGAAAGACGTGTATCGCACACACCAACAGTCACCAGATAAATATAACAATAAACAAATAACATATACAGATAACAGGTCAAATCTAGAATGCACCCATACACCCCCGCAGACAAATCAATAATCATAATCATAATGGCCATAGCAGATAATAAATAAGGGACGGAACAGGTCATCACTCTCCTGCCCTAGAGTCATGTCAAAGGTGCGTCAATGACATGGACATGAAACCCTCATGCCTAGTGATTGGCTCGTAATATCAAACTGTAGGTCAAAGGTCAAATATACTATCAAAATAATCAAAAGTCATATCGTAAGGGTACATGGCAAAAGGTTCATGTCAAATAGTTTCAAAAATAAAAGTCAAGGTTCAAATCAAAGCTTATCAAATTGAGTTTTTATATCAAAGTTAAGTTCAGATTATAAGGACTATACCAAATGGTTCAGAAAAGAATTTCACAGGTTCATTATTAAAGTTCGTAGCAAAAGTTCATTTTAGGGGTTCCTGTCAAAAGTTCATTTAAAGCATTTCTTTAATCATGGTTTTTCAATAAAATGATCTTTCAGAATAATTTTCATAAAATAATCTTGCAAAACGGTTTTTCATAGAATATTCTTTAAAACTAGTTTTCACAAAAGTTAACAAATGTCATATAAAAAATAGTATCATATCACCACCTATAATCATTCTTTTAAAATAACTGATTTTTTTTCAAACATTTCCAGGTCATAATTAAAAAGGTTTTCACATTTATTTACCAAAATCAAATGAACCTTCGAATGTGATTCGAATACTAATATATAACAAGGTAACGAACGAATATCAAATGGATCATTATAGAGGCTCAAAGCAAAAAGGGTCATATCGAACATCAAGGTCAAAATGAATCAAACAAACGAACCAAAGTGTAGGGGAACATAGCAATGGCATAGGAAATCCTAATACGAATCAAATCTAAAGAAACGAAGGCACCTTAACAAGAAGGGCAGAATATCTGTACCTTATTCGATAGCAAAACAAACCAAAGACAGATCACAAGACACCGGATTACTCCCGCCTCAGCGAATCTACACGAATTATAATTGTACTTATAAGTTTCATAGCTTTATGATTTCATAGTTTCATAGTTTCTAAATCATAAGGTTTCATTTTAGTTTCTCTCCATCTTAGGTAACTTTACATATTCAGTAACTTTAGTTATTATCATTCCCGCTATCAACTTAAAGTATTAAAGATGACCATGTTAGTAGGTTAAGGTTCATAATGCCCTTTACATAAGTTCAAGGTTCATAATGTAGTTTTCATAACTTTAGGATTCATTATGCAATTATCACAAGTTTAGGGTTCATAATGTCATTAAGATAAGATTAGGGTAAAATAATGTAAATATTCTAAAGTTACAGGTTTACACAAGTTGAGTCCTTTAGTTTTAGCAAATAACAATTTAAACCCTTTAGTTTATAAAATAAACACAAAACACCTTTCACTTTCCTTTTTAACCTTTTTATGATTTCTAACAGTTTTTCACACGAAATTGTTATGCTTTCTATAAATGGTAAATCGTATAAGAACTCAGTAATAAAATTCCCAAAAATTCCCAAAGATGCTTAAATGTCTTTAATATTTTACCTAATTTTTCCAGATTTTATTAACTAGCAAAACTATGGATTAAAATTCACTTAAACTAACTTGTCCAGATTTCTGATAAATTTTACTATACGAAAAGTTATTAATTAGAAAACCTTTAATAAAAATTCATAAAAATCTATAAAAATTCCAGTAACTAATAGACATCCGAAATATTACCCAGTTGAAAGGAAACCTCCTAATTCGACACGGTTTGGAAATTATAATTCAAAAACCCGGACTGATTTTCCAGACTCACAAATCCGATCAGACACATAATTTTCCAAAAATCAAAAGTTAACCTTCCAGGCCTCCAAAAATTACAAAATTAATTTTCCCAGGTAGCCATTTCATTGAACTTAGTTTTAGACTCTTAAAACACCAAAATATAAGTTCACATCATTTATTTACAGCCGGTTAAAATCGAACAAAATTCCAGATCAGTAGCAGTTTTCACAGATTCATGTATAACTTAGGGTTTTATCATTTTATCTCTTTAATTCTTAACACATAATGATTATAGGTTAATCCAAAACATATTTAGGTCGATTATCACAGGTCTTAACATAATCAAACCGAATAATTTCATCACATATACTCCTGGTCCTATTCATACATAAGATTTTAGGGTTTTTCATTTATGATTTTATGTGACATATTCATAATCTTTTGATCACAATTCGACTAGAACACAAGGACATGAACAAGGATTGAATAAAGATGATACAATACCCTCGTAGCGTGATCGAAGAACACAAGAACACGAATACACGAATCACCAACTCCTTTTTTTTTCTCCTTTGATTGATCGGCAGAAACACATGAAACAACTGGGTCGAATTAGGGTTTTAGGAACAATTTGAATGGATTATTTAGGACAAGAACAAGATTACCTTGATATGGATTGAGCAAGAACACAAACAAACACTCCTCCTTGGCTGCTACAGATCGAATGAGGAGAGAACAAAGGGAGGCCGATGGTTTTTAGTGAGAGAGGAAATTAGGGCTTTTAGAATTTCGGTATTATGGGATAATATGGGAACCGGTCTTTGTTTTTGGGTATGAAGGGAATGGATCAAGCTCCAAAATGGGCCAAATTAATATGGACTAATGCTTGCTTATCTCTTCTTGGTTCTATTTCTTTGGGCCAAAAATTGGAAGATCATATGTACATAAATTCAAAAATTTCGCCTAGCATGTAAGATGAAGGATTAATATTTTGTGTATAACATAAGTCTTAAATATTCGTATCACGTTCATATATTCAATTATTGGCGTGTTAGATACTTAGGTTAAGTTCACACGAGATTACTTATATGATTTCATAAATTCTTAAAGTTCAAATTCAGAGGGTATTTTAGTCTTTTCGGATTGTTTAAATTTCGGGGTTTTACAAGTACCCTTTGGCTTCCAAATTTGTTTTTGTATACTTGCTCTTGTTGGAAAAGGTCTTTTAGCAGTTGTTTGTGCATGTTTGTAAGTTGTTTTTGCACTTTGTACTGCTTGTTTTGGGTAAATAGAGTAAAAAGGTCTGGCAGTAGAAACTGCTTGTCTAGCAGTAGAAACTTTTGGTCTAGACTTTAATGAAACTGCTCTGGGTGTGGTTCTTGTATAATTAGAGTGACTTTTAGTTGTATGCCTTTTTAAATTCACCCTATTGTTTGTATACCCAGATACCCTTTGGTTGCAGAAAGCTGCAAGATGGTCAAAATCTCCACAGATAAAACAAGCTTTGTTATAGAAGTCAAAGTCATCACCTAGTTGGTGAGACTTAAGGCCATTCCAATTCCTTTGGTTGCCTCTGGGCTTGTTTGTGGTTCTATATTGTTCACAATATCTTACTGGTTGCCTAATATGTTTAACATTGATTTTAGACCTATCAATATCATTTTTGACTATCTTATGAACACTTGTTCCTACTTTCTTAACCACTTTAGGTTTAGACATAACCTGTTTTTCTCCATCATCATCAGATATCCAGTCCTCTATGATTAGACCATCTGATTTCCTATCAGAGGACACCTTGTCCTAATGAAGTGAAGTTTTACATAAACTCTCACTTACTTTCTTAGGTTCATCAACAACTACATTTGCTTTTGGCTGAACACCATATTGTAACTTTGGTAGTAGAAATTCAGCTAAGCCTGTGTGCTCTAGGTCTATCCCTGGGGGTGCAGGAATTCCTCTATATGGAGGTGGAACAGCATTATATCCTAACCCAAACTTTGCCTTGTTGATTACTTGACATTCAATCATGTTGGTTACACCTTTAGAGGCATATTCTAATGTTTCTACACTTAGTTGAATGTTTTCTTTAGCCTTTTTAAGCCTATCTAACTCAGCTTTCAAATTACTAATGTCAGCATCTCTAAACATTATTTCCCTGTTAAAAAGTATTTTGGCATCAGTAAAAGTGGCTTCATTGTTCTTATAGTGTGTGATCTACTTCTCTAGGGTAGCTAAACCTATCTTATAATCCGTTAAGTCTTGATGAGTTTTGTTTAGTTCTTTTCTTTGATCATCATAATGCTTTCTTAAAGTTTCTAGTTCTTTAAGAGCAGTGCAAGTATTAGAACAAACTTTAATATTTTGTACCTCAGTAGCAGAGAAGGCCATGAGTGCCATCTGAGAAGAAGCTTCTTCTTCATCTGCCATGAAACTCCAATCAAAACCTAAGCCATCAATAGCTACCATAGCTTTTGAGTTTGGCTCAGAAACCTCCCCTGTTTTGGATTTGCTTCCAAAACCTCTGTTCTTGCTATCTTGCTGCCTTGGTCTTCTATATTCTCTTGAGAAGTGCCCCATCATGTGGCAGTTGTAGCATTCTATCTTTGACTTGTCAAAACCAGCAGTATCATTGCTGCTGATAGTGATCTTCTTCCCTGTCCTTTGATAGAACTTCTTAGCCCTCATACTAAGAAGAGAAATTTGCCATTTCAGGTCCATCTCCTCCAAATCATCATCATTGATTTCTTGGAGGTCTTCATGAGTTAGCATGGACCCATCATTCTGACTTGTTAGAAAAGCACAACAAGTCTTCTCATCCATTATACCAATGTTACTGCTTGATGAACTAGCAGCACCAACTCCACCATCAACCCTCATATCTTCAACTGGATTTGAGGTACTAGGAGATGAAATAAATGCCATGTTCCCAGTACTTGAACTAGTACCTCCAGTTTTCTTCAAATCTTGTTCCACAATCTTAAAGTTGCTATACAAGTCCATTAGTTCCATGGTGTCAATGTCTGGCTTGTTTTTCCAGACAACAACATGCACAGCCCACTCTTCAGGTAAGCTTCTCAAAGAATTTGAGTTTAAATCTTCTTGAGGTATTTCAACCCCAAGAATAACAAGTTGGCTCACAATTCTCTGAAGCCTGTTAAACAAGTGGTCAAGTGATTCATTGTTGGTTGAAGAGAAGTTTTTAAATTGCTGCTTGAGAAGAGTCTTCTGGGTCTTCTTAGTGGCTTCATTCCCACCATACCTTGCAACAATGGCCTCAAACAAAGACTTTGCATCTTTGAACTTGCTGAAGTTTAAAAGTTGATCATTTGGAATGGTCATCATCAGCATACTTCTGGCCTTGAGGTCATTCTTCTTTAGAACTCTCTCTTCTCCAGTTGTTGGGTTGGTTTGCACAGTTGTCACTATTTTACCCTCAACTGTTGATGTAGAGGTTGTAGGCTTGAAGGAGTTTCATTCTTCAATGATTTTCCAAAGTGTATAGTCCTGCACTTGGAAATACTGCTCTATCCTTAACCTCCACATGTCAAACTTATTCTGTTTGAGCATTGGCAACTTTGCAGCAACATTCGTCTGAATAGATTCCACGTCCATTTCTTCTTCTTCTAAATCAAAGATATCAGCCTGTCTCTGGTACCACTTGTGAGGATTCTTGATACACTTGGTAGGATGTTAGTCCTTTGTAACGTGTGTATATGATACTTTGAGTGAATATGATTAAGTGTGCGGAATTTACTTAACCACACTTAGAAGGATATTGTTATTGGAAATGGAACAGTGATGCTTGTGTAATGAACAATGAACAATGAAAGCATAACACCAAACGATTCAATATTATTGAGAATAATACGAGTGATCTTCACTATCACTAGGGTTACAAAATCTATATGTTTCTATGACTTATGTTTTCTGTGATGAGTTAAGTTCTTTGTTCTTGACAGATATGTAATTTCTAAGTACATGCATTATTATCTCTAAGCTAAGATCTCCCTTTTATAGTCCAAAGGAGATCTTTACAATATTGTCAAGTCTTGTCGAACTACTTGCTAGCTTATGTGTGTCAGTATCTAAGATACAACATGTATCTGTGTTTACAACTTGTTGACTAAACACTTATCAAAGATATTGTCTACCGTATATACTTGACTTTTATACACAAAATATCTTTTTATACTTATCTATCCAGCAGTAGTATACATGACACTTATCCATTCAGCAGTAGTATTAGTCATTCCAACAGCAGTATCGACCAGCAGTACCTTTGTTTGTACTAGCAGTACTAACTTCAGTTAGTACTGTTAGTTATAACTTGAACAGACTTCAGATATACACTAGCAGTTAGTACTGTTAGTGTATTCTTCTCAGCAATACAAACCTTGTGAACATTTAATTCCTGATGCTAATCTTCAGAACATTTAATTCCCAACAACCCCTAACAATTGAAGGCGCATAATGACAATTGTTTAATGACAGTACTAAGCTCAAAGGCAAAACTAAATTAAACACTCCTATGGCTTCAACAGCTGCAGGTGCTCCATTTCCTACATGCAGATATTGCTCCCCATAGGCAAGCTTCCTTTCCACTCTAAACCCCTGCAGCGTATTACAAATGTGAATACCGCATCCAGTATCATATACCCAGGAATTAATTTTATGATTTAGAGTAAATAATTCAATCATAAGTAAGTTACCTGAAGTGCTGGCGCCCAAGTGCCCAGTCTTCTTGTTCTTACTTTCTCGCAACTCTTGGATATAAAGAGGACAGTTCCTCTTCCAGTGACCAACTACATGACAGTAGTGGCAAGCCTGACCCTTCTTTGGATTATCCTTCTTCTTAGGAGGGTTTTTCTTGGGTTGAGGTTGATAAGCCATAACTTGCTTACCCTTATCAGCCTTGCCCTTTTCCTTACCCTTCTTGTTCGCATTTGGCTTGTTAATTCTACCCCCTTGAATAGCAAGTACCTGGGGTGTAGAAGCCTTTGGTGGTAAACCTTCTCGTAATCAATAAGTAGTGTGTGTAAATCAGAAATTTTCTTCCCCACGCAGTGCATATTGAAATTACGCACAAAACAACTAAATTCCTTAGTCAGGGATCTATTGATTAAGTTAATAGCAATGTCTTGTTCATAGACCTTGCCAAGTGCTTGTAGTTGATCCATGTAACCTTTCATTTTCAACACATGAGCACTTACAGGTTCACCATCTGCCTGCTTACAACCGTGTAGAGATTCCATCAAATCATAGACCTCAACGGTTCGTGGTTTTTCAAACATTTTTCTGAGTTCGTTTAGCATGTCCATAGGGAAGTAATTCTCAAACTACTTTTGTAAAGCAGGTGTCATCGCCACCAACATCAAACAGGCCACATCATTATGTGTCTTAAACTCAGCTTTCCACAATGCTTTTTCCTCATCAGTATAAGTTTCAGCAATAGGTTTAGCAGAACAAGGCTTATATAAATATTCAAGTTGATCTGTCACTCGCAGGACAATCCTGAGTGAGCGAAGCCAATCATTGAAATTCTGAGAGCCAGTCAATTTTTCCCATTCAAAGAATGATTTGAACGCAGAACTCATAGTAGTGTTATTGTTTTGAGCCATTTCTACAGATAAAGAAAGTTCAAAAATTAGTATTTTCGATAATACAATTTTTCAAGAAAATAAAATACCCAAGAAAATATTCATATAACCATAGTATTTTCTTGAAAACTAGGATCCAAATTATCATAGTTTCATTACATCAGTTGATTTGCTAGTAATGAAAGTATACAATAAGGTAATCTGTCGAATAATAATTGGCAAACAATTTCCAATTCCTAGATCACTATGGGATTTATATTGGCAAACAATTTCCAATATAAACATGTTTTATCCCCATCTTATGCCTTGAGTCCAAGCTCTCACTTACAACTCAATTAAGTCGTCTAATTAAAAAACTGTAAATTACCATAGTCCCATTACACCAGTTGATCTGCTAGTAATGAAAGTATGAAATTTACCTTTCCATTGTAATCTAGCCCAAGCTCTCACATGACGTAAATTACAACTTCAAGTGTTCTTTGAATTAGATGGCATTAACTTAATTTTAAGGGTACTTGTTTTTTATGTTTATAATCAAAATATGTTCGAAGAAACATGCATACATCTTCGTATCATAAGTTTTCAAAACCTTTTTATTTACCAATTTTAAGCTAAGATTAAATCAACAAAGTTTTAATTGAGGTATTGGGTTCACCAATCAAAGAATTACCTACAATTATCGCCCACTATATCCTACTACTGCATGAGTCAAAAGACCCAAGTTATTCGGATAATTACCACAAAGTGGCACGTGGAATTTAGTTCAATTCACCCTTAAGATGATTTTGTACATAAAATAGTCATACTTGGTAGCTCCAATTTGACGCACAAAGGAGCGTAGAAACAAAGGTCAGAGCGAATCTTATTAAAAATCCGTTTCTACTTACACCCCTCTAATAGTTTGTCAGAATTTGGTGAGCCGTTCGTACTATTGATACAAAACTCATCACTCAATCAAAAGTTTATGACTTTAGTCTTAAAAAAACATGTTATAAATTATAACCTTGCTAGTCTCGCCTGGGAGCAAATTACCGTGCGAAGCGAACCACTATCGGCACATAAGACTTTGCAAGATTCATAATTTATCACATCAAGTTTCACCATTATTTAGTCCATTTATTTTCTATTCAAAAATTACCCTTTTTTGCTTAAAACATGTCATACAATTAAACAAAAAACAAGTAATAATAAAAATAAACAACTAAATAACGCACATAACTTAACAAGTAATTTATGTAAACAATTAGACATATTCAAACTAAGACTATCACTTACAAAGGTAAGTGAGCCACATGCATCGACGTATCGATTGCGTTAGTCATAATTAAATATACACCACATAGCACATAATTGATTACTTAATTTATTGGAGTCTTCCCCAATTCGACATCTATCAATTAAATTACATGTGAAAAACAATTTAAATCATCACAACAATGAATCCATGCCAAACATGCACGTTTGCATGGATTCTACCTAACAATTAGCAAGTTGCTACAAGATTGCATACAAACACATAAACATGTTAATCCTAGGGTTCCTAATCAAATTAAATAACCAAACATAAACCCTAAAAACTAATAAAGGGCAATCGGCCCTAAATAAAAATTAGGGTTCGATTTGGAATTAAACCCTAAATCGACTAACATGTATAAAACACAATCAAGATTTTTTTTTTTTTTTTTTTTTTTTTTTTTTTTTTTTTTATGTGTTTCGGTAATTAATTACAAGTTATAATGGCTCGTGATGCCACTGTTGGAATTATAATATCATGACAATCATATATAAACAATAACATCAAAGAACACATGCGGAAGCGTAGAAACAATAACACATACTTAATTAACCAAATTTAAATGTATACGTACCTTAATGATTCTAGCAAAACAAGAATCAATCCAAGCAACAAAAGTGATGAACCCTAATTAGGGTTTAAACGATTACACGAATTGCCCCTTACCGATTTTGCAATTCAATCCAAGAATCAAACAATAGTGTGTTTGATTCACGTTCTTGTACACACGTACTAAATCAAACTAAAGTTATGCAAGTAAATAAATCACAAAACTTAAAACCAAACTTTTTGTTTAAGAACAAAATCGATCGACCCTTGTGAGGGTTTTAGTTCGATCGACCAAAAGAAAAAACAAGAGAAGAAAACTTTTAGGGATTAGTTTGTGTGCACAAGAGATGTCAAAACTATAACCCTTGGTTTGCTTATATACTATAAGTAACTTAGAGTCCAAGTTAGATATGGATTGGGTTATACCCATCCATAACCGATCGGCCCCTATGGAGGAGGTGGATCCGGAACATTCTTGACATCTAATTTCATTCTAGTCCCTTCTTTTCTTATTTATGATCGTTAGTCACTTCCGTTAAATACTAACGTTCGTTATACGTTTTGTGACAATTAATAATTAAATATAACGTTTTATATAAAATTATTAATCTTTAGTTCTCATACGTAAAGTGTGCAATCCCGTGATCTCGAGTTCGATCATAACATACGACTACTAAAATAATGTCCACAAAACTAACAGTGATCACATAGAAACTGAAGTTGTGATAGTGATTTTGTGTTTGTGATGTGTTGTAGGGCATATTTGTGCTTAAGTAAAACATATCTAAATGACAAGAATGTGAAGTGGTGGAAGATGATGGGATAGAGAACGATAGATGTCGGTTATATGAAAATTGTGAGAAGATGAACCATTACACGCAGCCTAACATCGGTGTAATAAAACAATGATCATTAGTGAAGTTTATTTAAGACACTAAGGTTTGATAATTTGTATGATGAAATGATTTTTATATGCACCAATAAAAGATTCATCATGATCTTCGATAAGGGTATTATGATCCTACCACTCATCATGTTTAAAATTAAAATAATTTATCACCTTATTACATTGAAATTAGATATTATCATGCAGTTTTTGCTTAGACAAAAATAAAGGAGAACAGGATTTGTTTTCATGGTCTAGCCATATAAACCTAGGAATGTTAACTTAAGTATGAAAGATTAGATTTTGATGGTTAACCACATAGTCTACATATGAGTTAGGATTAAATAAGAAAAAAAAATAAAAAATGATAAGCAATAACTATAATCACATATTAAAGATGTATCCATTTGAATTAGATGCACCTCGAATATTTTAGATACACCTTAATATATTTTAAGTTAAAAATTAAATGCATATACATATATTAAATGGATTTCATCAAGTTAGCCGAATCTTATCTATTTTTCGTCCCCTCCCCCCGATTGTCACATTTGTTGTTAGTACTACTTTGCATCGTTTTCACTTCAAAATCACTTCGAAACTATTTGAGATGCATCTAAATGAACAGAGATGCATTTAATTCAATTCGATGCCTTTCAAATGTGTGATTATAGTTATTTCTCATCCTTCTTATTTTAAGTTTTCGTCTTACTGGATCCCGTTATCTCGTCTACATATAGCATAAACGTTGCTCCTTGTTTAGTCATAGATAAAAATGTCATTTTCAGTACTTGAAAATTATTGCAATAAACGCAGGTAACTTTCTTTCATAGTCTGAAGAAATAAATTCGACACAAGTGACATGACCAACATTCATGACCATGATAGGCATTTGTCGACACAAGTGATATGACCAACATTCATGACCATGATAGGCCTTTGTGTTAGCACAAGTGTTTATGTGAATTCCATACGAAGAACACTAGAAAGAAAGATAAATAGTCCTTGCCATAATTAGAAATTCTCATGTTTTCAAATAAACTTTATTTTTCTTAAATTACATAATTGTGCTAATTAAAGAGTTATGATAGTATATTATTGTATGCATATGCAGGATGGTATTATCGACACTCGAGTCTTACTAAACACTAAGCCATGCATGAGCTCGATCATGAGGAGTACGTGCCCCCTCCCCCAACCACGCACGGAAACTCTCCCTTTCCGGGAGGCAAGCACGGTCATTCACTAGAGATGTTTCTTGTTGTATGCGTTGGTTATTATGTGTATTGCTATTAGAGACAAATAAAACATAACATAAAAATCATAAAAGTGTAGAGAACGATACCGTGAATCTTTTGATTGTTCAACTTAGCAAATGGACAATACCTCACATTGGATGACAATCACACCGTTCAAGTTAGTTACATAAACCAACATAATTCGTTGTCATCTATATGTGTGTTCTTTCTTGACATTTCACAATGTCCTATATACACAGTCATTTCTTACATAATGATAAACCGTTCGATTATTAGCAATATGAGTTAATAACAAGTTTTGACGATTATTCACCTTTCTAGAATAACAAGTAGTTTGATTATTTCCACCAATATTCACAACAAAAATTTGCAACATCCAAACTTCCAATATTCGATACAAAATCGAGCGACTTGTTTATTCTCATGTTACAAAATTAGTTGCACAAAACCGCACCAAACAACCTTAAATAGGCACTACTTTGTCACAATAATTTAAACACTACTTTGCCACAATATTTTGAACCTAATGAAACAATTAATTTTGCTTTGAACATTGCACAAAATATCACATAATTATGCATTAAAACAACCCAAAAATGTCATACCAAACAACTCAAATGTCAGAACAAGAAAAACTAAACCGCTTTAAAAAATGTGTACTAAAATACAAACTGCAATCAAATGATTCTTCTGTTTAAGCTCAAACTTTATAGAAATTAAATTTACGATGTTACGTAATCATTGAAAAAAGAAAAAAGATTGGGTGAAAACTCATTTATTTACTATGTTAAAAACATCTTTTTCCATGACTATATACTTGTGACAACAAAGTTGTCTAAAAAGAAATGTTGTACCAGAATACAAGTTGTGATTAAATGGTTTACCACTTTACCCGTTTAAGTTCAAGCTTTCCATAAATTCAAGTTTAATGTCTTAGACACGCACTAAAAAAAATTGGTCCAAAACTCTTTTGTTTACTATGAGAACAACACATGTTCTTGCGACCACGTATCTCAAACAAAAACGTGTCTAAAATAATTTCTGTACAAAATTAGAAAATAATTTACGATGTTACGTAATCATTGAAAAAAGAAAAAAGATTGGGTGAAAACTCATTTATTTACTATGTTAAAAACATCTTTTTCCATGACTATATACTTGTGACAACAAAGTTATCTAAAAAGAAATGTTGTACCAGAATACAAGTTGTGATTAAATGGTTTACAACTTTACCCGTTTAAGTTCAAGCTTTCCATAAATTCAAGTTTAATGTCTTAGACACGCACTAAAAAAAATTGGTCCAAAACTCTTTTGTTTACTATGAGAACAACACATGTTCTTGCGACCACGTATCTCAAACAAAAACGTGTCTAAAATAATTTCTGTACAAAATTAGAAAATAATTTACGATGTTACGTAATCATTGAAAAAAGAAAAAAGAATTGGGTGAAAACTCATTTATTTACTATGTTAAAAACATCTTTTTCCATGACTATATATACTTGTGACAACAAAGTTGTCTAAAAAGAAATGTTGTACCAGAATACAAGTTGTGATTAAATGGTTTACCACTTTACCCGTTTAAGTTCAAGCTTTCCATAAATTCAAGTTTAATGTCTTAGACACGCACTAAAAAAAATTGGTCCAAAACTCTTTTGTTTACTATGAGAACAACACATGTTCTTGTGACCACGTATCTCAAACAAAAACGTGTCTAAAATAATTTCTGTACAAAATTAGAAAATTCGATTGAACGGCTCACCCATATTTTCTATAGAAATTTTGGGCTAAAATGCATACGTTTACTATGCGAGCAGCGCATTTTCCCACGAGTGCACAACTGTGACAACAACTATTTTGGAGTCCAAATAACACCAAAATTCGCATTCCGCAAGAATGAGTTTAATATCAACATTTACTCATGAAACCAATACTAGTTACATAAACCAGTATCATGACGAGATTTTAGCCAACATGCAACTACCAAATTCTTTTACCAAAAGATTAAAGTAGTCCAGGTTAAACTTACCCCAATTTATATATGTCAATTTTCTTTTCACAAAATTTTCTTTTCCTTTGTGAAATCAAAGTTACTGTCTTGCACAAAAGTGCTTGCATATTGTGACCCAAATTACACATATCGTTAACTCAAGAATGAGTTTTATTCCGTTTACCCATTTTTGTAACCCATATCGTTAACTCAAGCTAGTGAAATAACTTAGAAAAGGTAAAAATTTATGCAAGTATTATGCTTGTTTATAAATTTAAGTTTCCTCTGTATCAGTTCATTCTTCATGTAGGTATTACTTCACATGCATTTGAATTATATGAAGCAAGTTGAATTCACATACAAACTTGAAAATCAACAAGTTATTTCCTTTACAACGTAGATATTAGAAAGACCACAAACCATTGACTTATTTTCTCACTAAATGAATCACATGTCATTATTGCTAATCATCAAGGCAATTAAATCTCATAAATAACATAGATGAAAACGTTTAGTTTTCTTTGACAAAACAATAGCCTTATCTTGGCCCTTGAGAATGGAATACGTATAAAGTGTTCACATAATTGATCGAACAAAATAATATACCATTACTGTTCTCACTCTATATATATTTTTTTTACTTTCCAATCGTAAAAGGGTGTGAGTGAATGAAACTAGAAATTAAACAGCAACTCTCATTTCCTTCGGAACCAAATAAATATAAACAAGTTGAAGTGTTTCCATTTACTGTATCACTTATACAAAAAACAGTTACAACAACCAAAGTTGTTTATCAAACTTTGTAAAACACTAAATTCTTTCCGCAATCATAAAGTAATCTGATTCAAGTTACTCCAAAATTATATATATACTTGCCTACACATAAATCTATTCGACACATAAAACATTGGGAATAGATCAAGTCAAACTGGATTGTCTAAATATATTTCTTTATTAATATTATTTCATTTTATATTGTTGTTCTCTTAGCACACCGAGTAATAACAATTAAGTTAAACTAAGTGAGCTTATGACTGAGATCAATGCAAAGAATATTTCTAACAGTTATAATACGTGAATATAAAAACACAATATTTTTCAAAGTTTAAATTCTTATTAGAAATAATTCCAAGAATCTATTACCCAAGTGTTTTGCGGAACAAACACTTGGGATTGAATAGACAAGGGTTTATGGTGTCTCCTATCGAAACTCAAGTTTTGCCTGAGTGGTAACAATATACCCACTGAGCTATCTCAGTGAGTTGTATACTGTTTGTAGGAGAGAAGTTACTTTGTAAAAGTTCTAAGCTTTCAATATACAAAGCACACATAACTTCTCTCCATCCGATCTATTTATACACAAGTAATCTAAGTATAAGTGATTAAAATATTACAAGTTGTTGAGGTAGCGTGTCTGACAATTACAAACAGTAATTGTCATTTCCAAGAACCAATAGGAATGGGCTAATAAGACTTTGAGAGTTGTTGGCTGACACTCCATGACTTTTAGCCGCAATAAGGAAGGTTGGTATCTGACAAGATAAGAGTGTTTGGTCTGACACTTTTATCTTCTCAGATCTTTCCCTTTTGTTCTCGCCTATTCTTCAGGCATTGGTTCCTCAGTCTTCAATCACTATAATGTTGTTGAGGAGACTGGGGTTCAGTGAGTTCTTGTCCAACACTCACTGAACCATCATCTTCTTCTTTGGCTTAAGTCCTACTCAGGGAGTACCGCCTTCCTGAGAGTGAGTCCTTTATTGAACTCGCCTTAAGCATCCTGAAGATGACTCACTGAGAGGCTGTTCTCTCAGTGACTTGAATTGTTCTCGGTTTAGTAAACACTTGGCTTAATTTGTGTTCAAATCCTGTTTAAGATAATTGGGTGTTTTACGAACCCAACAATCTCCCCCTATTTGGATATAAATTATGCCTAAGTGTTTTGATCAGTATGAGTGAGCTAAAGTCTTCTGCTCATACTGAATGTACTAGAAAATAAATAAGGATATTGATATAACAAAACATTCATCAATTTATTCATATCATTACAAGTCCTATCATTCTAAGTACAAAAATACTCAAGGTTCCTGAACGAGACCCATGAGTTCAAGTTTAGCCTTCTTTGACATCAACACCTCTTTATCAGGTCGTTCCTTCATCATTTGATCCATCAGCCTAACAAACTCCTCATTATCAGGACTCCTGATATTAAGCGCCATCAGTTTGTAGGCAAGGAGTGTTGTCGTTTCCACTTTATCAATGTCAGAGACTCTTTGAAAGGCTTCCTGACCAAATTCATCCACAAAGAAGATACCATACTTAGGTTCCTTGATGACCAGGTTGGGACGGAACTTGACTCCCTGAGGAGTAGTCCTGTTGCAGTGAAGTGCAGCTATGTATTGTTCAGGTTCAAGAGCCACAACTTTTCTTTTCTTCCCGGTCTTCTGAGTAAGTTCAGGGATAGTCAGTCCCTGAGAAGCAAGTGCCCTCTCGTGGTCAATTCCAAGACTTTTGGCCACTTTTAAGAGTTCCTCATACTTAGCACTTAGAGACTTGATGAGGGTTGGGGCATTCTTGCTTGAGGTTTTCTTCCTCAGGATGGGCATCATCATATCCCATTCTCTTAACCCATAGTCTGAAAATTTGATTGTTGGAAGATGTTCAGACTTTCTTGGCCCCCTATGAATTGTTATGCTTAAGGGTTTGGTGTTATGAATAGGGATGTCAGTGATTGTGCCTTCATCCTTGGTTTTGGTCATGTGCCATACGTACCTCTCATATATTCTTTGCCTTCTTTCTTCCTTAAGTTTGGCTTGTTTGTTGTGTTCTTGAAGAAGTTGGGCTTGTATCCTGATGAATTCATCTCCCTGAATTTCTTTATCAGACTCCTTAATTTTCTCCTTGGCAACCTCAGAAATTACAGACCTGTTGAGTTCCTGCTCTTTCTCTTGGTCCTTCCTGAGATCTTCTTGGTGTAAGATTTCAGCAAGTTCTTCCTGAGTCCCATAGACCCTTCTCCCATCCTCTAAATCAACATAGAACGGTGCATCAGGATCTGCACGTCTTTCAGTTGAAGCCTTGACTAAGCGTGCTTCAGGAGGAGGGTTTGTTTCAGTCACCATGATTTTCTTCCCTTTGTTAATGGGAGGAGGTTGACTGGTGGATGTTTCAGAGACAGCCACCAAAGCGGAAGTAGGATCAGGGATTGGATCATCATTTTTCTCCCCCTCAGCAGGTGGTGGAACTTCAGTGGAGACACCTGCTGACTGAGGAGGTGGAGTAACATGAGAGGCCTGAAGAATGGATAGGATGTTTGAGACGATAGACTTTGTCTCAGAAGTCTCATTCTTCATGGCACTTAATTCGGCAGCCATTTCCTTTTGGTGGGTGGTGAGTTCAGTGACATGGGTGGTGTAGTGGATGACCAGCTCATTATGTGTTGTTGAGAGCTATTCAAAGGCTGAAGAGATTTTGATTAGGTGCTCCTTGGATGCAATAACAGCCTGATGAATGGACTCTTGCTGTGTCCTTAGACATTGAAGATCTACCCCCTGAAGGAGCTTTAGAAGCTCAGTAATGTTGGTGGAGGTGGACGCCTGAGAGGCCAAGTATGCATCCAGTCTTTTGACAAAGGTGGGATCATCTGTAAGATGTTCTTGGACTGATTCAATAGCCTTGAGGATGTTGGAGAGTTCCTGATGCTGTCCAGTGGCTATTTCATCTACAGATTTGTTCAGGTCGCCAAGTTGTTTATCAGTGAGATTGGCGGCCTGAAGAATCTTTGCCTGAGATTCTTCTACAGAAGCCCTGAAGTCGGCATAGGAGGCTGCCACTTCAGTGTGCTTATCCCATTGCTCATCCGTAAGTATATTGTAAAGACCTTCGTTGGCTTTGCGAAGGAATTTGGCTATTTGCCTTTCAGAATCCGGACGAGCATTGTCATACTTTTGTAACCACTCAGGAGTGGCTGAAGCACCTGATGATGAGGATGAGGTTGATGGGGAACTGGGTGGTTGATCCTCAGGAGGAGGAGAAGAATGTTGTTGCTCAGAGGGCTGAGGAGGGTTTAATTGACTCTCCATTTCCTCCTCAGCATCAGGGATATCATCATCACCAAAATCAATCTCCTCCTTTGACTCATCAGCTAACAAATTTTCATAGTCAGCCAGAGAAGGAGCCTTCAGGATATCTGGCTCCCCCTCAGAAGAGGGCTCACCTTCGTTGTGGCCAGGTTCTGACTCTTTTGTCATAATAACTGGTGGGGTTTGACCAGCCTGACTAGTCATAATAACTGGGGGGGGGGGGGGGGGGGGGTTTGCCCAGCCTGACTTTTAGGGTCAGTTCCCGAGAGAAAAAAAGTGCCTGAGATGCCTGAGTTGGGTTTGGGTTCCGTATCGGCGGGTGGTTTATATCCCTCCGAGTCTTTGTCCCCCTGAGCGCCTTCATCCACTGATGGGTGTTTTCCAGTGGAATCATGAGGCACTCCTTGTGAAGATGTATGGACCCCCTTCCCTTCAGGATTGGTCTGTCCTTTTGAGGATTTAGGGTCCTGAACTCCCTGAGACCATGAGTGTGATTGCTCAGGGACGTTAGCAGGATGTGAGTGGGTATGGGTCCCCTTCTCAGTGGAGTAGTGTTGCCCCACTGAGGATATAGAACCATGTACTCCCTCAGGCTCTGATTGTGATTTATCAGTGCTTTCATTGGGATGTGAATGGGTGGATGTTCCTGATCCCTCTGACTTGTTTATGTCAAAGGAAACATGCGGAAAGGTTATGTCCGAGGACACTGAGGATGATTTCCCCGTGACCTCCGTTGACGGTTGTTTTGTGGTCAGAAGGGTCTCTGCAGTGGGTGTCTCAGAGGTCTGGGCCACAATGTTAAGGGTGCCTGAGGCAACAGTCTCAGTGACGAGTGGTTTAGGTCTAACCACCTTACTGGACTGTCCCCCTTTCTTCTTCTTCACCTTCTTGGTTGGTGAAGGTACTGGGGAGCTAGCATTCTCACCCTAAATGACTACTAACATGTAGTTGGTCAGGGCGGTGGGTTGTGCCTCAGTGATGTCACTACTAAAATTGGTCTTATGTAAGACGTTAGGTTTTGTACCTTGGTCGTCAGACCTTAAGTAGTCAGAACCAAGAAGGTCCTGAAGCGCACAGGAAATGAACCTAGGATAAGACATGTGTCTTTGTCTATGTTTCCCTGAGAGCTTGGCAACGAGGTCTCGAAAGATTATACCTCCGATATCAATTTTTCTACCCTCCAAGAGACTGAACATCATCATTTGCTGTGATGAGTTCACTTGCTCAGTGGAGGATTTATTCCCTCTTAGGACTTGAATGATAAATGTCATCATGAGTCTCCAGATGGGGTGAAACCATGTCTTAACTATGGGAGCCTTTTCTAACAAGGCTTCAGGAGACAAAGTGGGACGCTTAGCGTCATGAGGCCCAAGGAATAGCATTTCTGCTTTAATTTCCTGGTCAGTAGGGTTTGCCTCAAAGGTCTGGGCGAAATCAAGACCAGTGGCCTTGAGAAAGGTCTTGTAGTCTAGGGAGAGGGGTTTCTTCCCATTCATCACAGTGAATGTGATGATTGATTCTCTGGTGTCCTTAGGGCTAGTAGCCGTTGCGGTACACCAGAACTCCCTGAGATAGTCATGATAAATGACTGATGGGGTTTTGGTAAAATCCGTGGCAAGGAAGCAGTTATGTAAATACTTAACCACATTCTTGTACCCCGCATATTGTTGGGGGTAGTAGAAATTTCCAACCACATTGTTTTTGGTCATATCCACGCCCTCCATTGGAAAATTCACATTTGGGGCGAGGGTGATAGCATTAGAAGATGCCATTTTTGTGTTTGGTTGGACAAATGGACTGGGTTTCTAATTGCTATGAACAAACACAGAGTTTTGAGAGATAAAATGGGCAGAGTTTAGCTTAGATTTTTAAAACGCGTGTGTGTGTTTGTTTTGGTTGGGGTATTTATAGGATAGTGGAGATGGGGTTATTTTTGGTATTTGAGCGGTTTTATTTAATCAAAATATAATTTTTGGAAATTATTTTGAATAAAATGTTTGAGATCCGCATTAAATGCCACCACTCCACTTTTCCTCTTTTTTCGCAACTGGCAGAGTGAACAGTTGAGCAGTTTCTGCAAAAGGAGAAGTTGCAGAGTTTTCATCATCACACAGTGTATTGTGTGAGAGAGGGCATTGAATGCCAAGTTGGGAAGTGGGGGCCCATGAGGTGTATGCCAGAAAGGCAAAAGAACAAATATTCTTATATTTAATAAGAATCCAGTTACCAACCTCGGACATTTACTAACTAGATACTTAAGCATTTAAGTTAGTATTGAATGTCCTTTTCAGGGCCCTGAATGACTTTTCATTCAGTGATGGTTTTTCAGGGACTTGGGATTAGTTACTGATGATTCAGGAATATGGAATGATTCCTGAGCTACAAGGATTCAGGAACTGGGGTTTAGTTCCTGAACCCTAAAGATTTCAGGAACTTGGGTTTAGTTCCTGAGGTTGAGGATTCAGTGATTTTTTTTCACTGATGTACACATTGAGTCAGGGACCTGAGGGTTTAAGAATTTACACTTCAGTTGGAAGGATTCAATCAGTGGACTAATTCTCGATATCCAACATTCCTAATTCAGCTTTCAGTCTTGTGAAAGTTGGTTCATCCAAAGGTTTGGTGAAGATATCAGCTAACTGATATTCAGTAGGGATGAAGTGTAATTCAATGTCACCATTCATGACATGGTCCCTGATGAAATGATATCTAATATCAATGTGTTTTGTTCTCTGATGAAGAACAGGGTTGTTTGAGATTGCAATTGCACTTGTGTTATCACAAAAGATGGGTACCATCTTAAACTGAATTCCATAGTCACTGAGTTGACTTTTCATCCAGAGTACATTTGCACAACAACTAGCTGCTGCAACATATTCAGCCTCAGCTGAGGACAAGGCAACTGATTGTTGCTTCTTAGCACTCCAACAGACTAGTTTCCCACCAAGTATTTGGCAAGAGCCTGAGGTGCTTTTTCTGTCCATGTTGCATCCAGCATAGTCAGAGTCTGAGTATCCTTTAAGATCAAGGCCTGAGCATTTTGGATAATATAATCCAAGGTTTGGAGTACCTTTCAGGTACCTGAATATCCTTTTCACAGCTGTGATGTGTGATTCTCTTGGCTCCGATTGATATCTGGCACATAGACATACTGAGAATTGGATATCAGGCCTTGATGCAAATAGATACATCAGTGATCCTATCATTCCTCTAGAGAGAGTTTGATTTACTGGTTTACCAGTGAGATCAGGACCAAGGTTGTTTGGGGGAACCATGGGAGTCTTGACTGAGGCACAGTCACTGAGTTCATACTTTTTCAGTAGGTTCTTAACATACTTCTCTTGACTGATAGTGGTTCCTTTATCAGTCTGCTTGATCTGAAGACCAAGGAAGTAGGTTAATTCTCCCATCATGCTCATTTCAAATTGCTTAGCCATTAGTTTTTCAAATTGTTTGCAAAGCTTGTAACTTGTTGAGCCAAAGATGATGTCATCAACATACACTTGTACTAGTATGACATCAGTATTTGTCTTATAGATAAACAATGTGTTGTCTATCTTGCCTCTGAAAAATTTGTTTTGGATCAGAAAGGCTGAAAGAGTTTCATACCATGCCTTGGGAGCTTGTTTCAGTCCATAAAGGGCTTTATTAAGCTTACAGACATGATCAGGAAACTCATGGCTTTCAAATCCAGGAGGTTGCTGAACATAAACTTCTTCTTTCAGTGAACCATTTAAGAATGCACTTTTAACATCCATTTGGTACACCTTGAAGTTCATGTATGTAGCAAAAGCAAGGAAGATCCTGATGGCTTCCATCCTTGCTACTGGTGCAAATGTTTCTTCATACTCAATGCCTTCTTGTTGATTATAGCCTTTGGCTACAAGTCTGGCTTTGTTTTTAATGACTATGCCATCTTCATCAGTTTTGTTTTTGAATACCTATTTCATGCCAATGACTGAGACATTCTCAGGACATTTGACCAAGGTCATTACCTTGTTTCTGTCAAATTGTTCCTGTTCATCATGCATGGCCTGAACCCAACTTGGATGTGTAAGTGCTTCTTTAACACTTTTGGGTTCAATTGTGGAAATGAAGTCCACAAATAGGCATTCATTGGCTGAGGCTGCTCTTAGACTAGCAGCCATGCTCCTGGTGAGCATGCCTTCAGTAGGCTCTCCAATAATATTGACAAGTTCAATGTCCTGAGACCTAGTCCAACTTTCCCCTGAGGTCCTGGATACTGATTTGAACTTGTGGAGGCCTGATTGGGTGGAGGGGTTGGTTCTGGAGTAGACACATGATCATTGATTGGATCTTGAGTGTCTACCTGATCACTGAGATTGTTTGGTTCTTGAGCATTTTGAACAGACTGATTAATTTCATCAGTGTTTGCATGTGCCTCAACAAACTCAGTGATGGTTGGGTTAGGTAGGTTGTGAGGGATTATGTAATAGGAGAAGTTAGCATCATCTTGATACTGAGTAGAAGGATTTTTTTCAGGAAGATATTCATCAGGAGGATATCTTGAAGAGTTATCAATTCCTATCTCTTCTACTGAGGCAGTTGAGAACCTAATTGCATCAGTGCTCTCGTCAAAGGTAACATGAAATGTTTCCTCAGTCTGCTGTCTCCTTGTGTTGAACACTCAGAAGGCTTTTAAAACAAGTGAGTATCCCAGGAAGTATCCATCATCAGCTTTTGCATCAAATTTCCCTAAGTGATCCTTGTGATTATGAATAAACACAGGACACCCAAAGACATGAAAGTAGCTGATGTCAGGGATTCTTCCTTTGAATAACTCATATGGGGTTTTCCCATGTCTCTTGACAATGATGGATCTGTTTTGTGTATAACAGGCAGTTTTGACTGCATCAGTCCAAAAATGTTTGGAAAGGACTGATCCACTTAGCATTGTCCTAGCAGCTTCAATGAGTGTTCTATTTTTCCTTTCAGCAACACCATTTTGTTCAGGTGTGTATGGAGAGGAAAAGTTTTGGGAGATACCTTTCTCATCACAGAAACATTCAAGTTCATAATTTTTGAACTCAGTCCCATTGTCAGTTCTAATCTGTTTGACCTTAATGTCATTTTGATTTTCAATGTTCCTGACAAAGGACATGATTGTTTCAGCTGCCTGACTCTTTTTGATCTGGAAGAATACCCAAGTGTATCTAGAGTATTCATCCACTATGACCAGAGTATACTTCTCATGGTTAATAGACCTTGGACTGACAGGTCCAAATAGATCCATATGGAGAAGATGTAGGCAGTTCCTGATGGAAAAGTTGGTTTTGGTTTTAAAGGATGCTCTGTGATGTTTACCTTTTTCACAAGCTGAGCATGGTTTATCCTTTGAAAACACAAGTGATGGTAAGCCAAGGACCTTGTTTTGTTTTATAAGATTGTTTATGTTTTTAAAGTTCAGGTGGGTGAGTCTCTTATGCCAAAGCCAGTTGAGTGTATCAGTGACCTTAGCAAAGAGACAAGTTCCATCCTGAGTTAGACTGGACATGTCTAATACATAAACATCTTGTCTTCTTGGTGCAATGAGGACAATTTCCTTATTTGCATTGAAGATGGTTCCTTGCTTATCATCAAACTGAACTATGTATTTTGCATCACATAGTTGACTAACACTGATCAGATTGTACTTAAGACCATTTACATAAGCTATCCTAGTAAAGACAATACCATTGCAGTTTACTGAACCATAACCTTCAGTGAGACATGATGAATTATCAGCAAATATCACTTTGGGTCCTGGTTCTTCCACATATTTGTGCAGACACTCCTTAACACCAGTCATGCTCCTTGAACATCCACTGTCTAGATGCCAAACAGGATCCCTGGCATGCCTCTGCACAAATAGTAAACTGGGTCAGTTCTTTCTAGGACTCCATTTCATGGAGGGTTTGGTTTTGTAGGTCTTTATGAAAGTATTAATCGATTCATGGTCAGTGGTTGAGTAGACTGAGCTACCACATGTTTTGCATTTTGTCGCAGGGGTAGCCTCAGTAGTCTGAGAGGATTGTTTATTCATTCCTCTTCTTGATTGAATGACCCTCTCTTTTCCTGAGGATTTCTGAGTGGAACTTCCACTAGATTCACAGTGTTTGTCAATTTGACAATCCTCATGATGATGGTCATTGAATCCACACAATGGGCAAGGTGGAAAAGGCTTGGCCTTTTGCTTCTGTTTCTGCTTAGAATCAGAAGGGTAGTTCAAGCACTGAGCCTTAAGTCCTGAAAAGTTTGACATGACTGAGCATTTTTTATGATCAGAGGTCCTGTGTTCTTCCTTTTTGCAAATCATGCAATAAAGGACTCTATAGCAATCATCAGTGAGATGATTTGTATAGTTGCACAGTTCACACTTTTTCAGGGGTTTGGTTGGTTTGGGTTTGGTCTTTGAGGAAGCTAGTTTTTGTTCATTCTTTAATTGAGAAGGTTTTTCAGAAGATGCAATCTTCTCACTTAGCTTTTTGACCATTTCAGTCAACTGATCAATTCTTGGATCAGGACTTTAGGTTGCTACTTCAGAAGGGATCGAAGTTGATGAGTCATCAGTATTTACTGAGACTTCATGGGGTGGTCTTCTCAGGAGGATTCTACCTTTTCCTGATCTCTCCTTTGGAGAGTGTGGGGAGTAGACCAATGGTGGGAGGTCTGAGCTTGGTGCAACGTCCTGAAGGGTATTTAGTGGAGGGAGTGAAGGAGTTGATTCTGATTCAGGCTCACTGATTGGATCAGAAATACTGAGTTGGTCAAAAAGTCCAAGCATACCTTTCAGAGCCTGACTTTCAGGGAGCAAGATGTTTCCAGTCTCAAAGTTTGGCAACTTACTGACTGGGTTGTCCCTGACAATCCAGTCATTTGACTTGGGTTCCATCTCTTGCTCAAAGGATATGCCAGCTGGAACAAAGGTCATTTCACTGGGACTCTCACTAGAGGTTTCAGTGAGGTGGTCAATTCCTATAGTTATCTTAGGAATTAAGCCCACAGAATCAAAGACCTTAGGGTTCTTTTTGGTCCAGCTTTCAATAACAGCCTTTTCTTTCTTAAGTTCTGTTTGAATGGCTTGGTTTTGTTTCAAAATTTCAGTGTTCTGAATTTGTAGAGTAATAGATTCTAATTTGGCTTGTTTCAGTGCAAGCAGTTCATCTCTACATTTATTCAATTCTGACACAATATTGTTATATTTTGAAAACAGGTTAAGCCTTTGTTCCTCAACAAACTTTAGATCAACACAAATATAATTCATGTAAGACTGCCAATCAGAATCATCATCCATAGAAAGTAAAGTATTTACCTTCTTCATGGTGATGTTGACCCACTCTCCATTCCTAGCATGGCTTTTTCCAACAGCCACCTGATCCTCTTCAGAAAGTGCCATCAGTGCACTAACTCTTATTTCCTCATCTGAGGAAACCTCTTCTTCATCCCAATCATATGCTTCAGCTACTAATACCTTGTTCTTTGTCTGAATAAGTTTAGATGTTTGAGCAGCCTGAGACAATATGGGGTTAGTTTCAAGAAGTGCAAGTTTAGCTTTGATTTTCCTATATTTTGTTTCAAAATCCTTTTGACCCTTGTTTTGAAATTGTTGGGTGGGCTGAAACATTTTAGGTTCAAACTTGCTAGTTCCTGAGGAACTATTTCCTGAGAATTTGTAAGAGGGTTCTGAGATAGTTTTAGAATAACAGTCCCTAGCAAAATGACCCTTTTTACCACATTTAAAGCATTCAGTGGTCTCATTTGCTTTTGGTTTTGTAAAGTTGGACTGATTTCTTTTGATGAAACGTCTTGAACTAGTAAGGAGTTCCCTTTCTTGGAATTCCAAGTTCAAGTCGTTCAGGTACTCCTCACCAGTCCTTTCATCAATTTCTTCTTCAGAATCCTCTTGAAAATCCTGCACAACACCATTAGAATAGAAAGCAGTTGATATGGGTGTGGAGGTTAAGGTCTTTTTGGACTCAAGAGCTTTTGAGTCAGGGTATCTCCTTGAGATCAAGTTGTCTTCATAGACAAACTTCCCATAAATTTCAGGGAGCTCAAGGGTCTGAATGTGGTTAGCATTCCTCAGGCCTTGTGAGAAGTTGAGCCACTTCTCAGGGAGACTGTTGACAAAGCCAACATTAGTCTCATGCTTAGATAAAGTTACACCATCATTTGATAGCTCATTTATCAAAGTCTTGTATCTGGTGTAGGTCTGAGAGAGACTTTCAGAGTCCTTTTCCCTGAAAGTATTGTACTCAAGTTTAAGGTTCATGACCCTATTTTCCTTGGTATCTGAGGGACCCTCAAAGCTATTTACCAAGTCATCCCAAGTTTGCTTGGCTGTAGAACAGTTGATGACTGATTCCATTATATCGTCAGGAAGACATGATATAAGGATGCTTTTCAGGAGATGGTCCTGATTGACCACCCTCCTCTCATCTATGGTCCATTGAGCTTCAGGCTTAATTAGCCCTGCAGCAGTTTTTGGGACAAATGGGCCATCCTTGATACAAGCGATGTAGTAGGGTTCCATCCCAGTTAAATAGCAAATCATACGTTTTTTCCATTTGCTAAATTTGCCAGCCTCAAGTCTGGGTGCTACAGCAGAATAGCTGCCACCCTTTTTATCGACTAACTGGGGTACATTGGTATCAGTCATTTTAGGATCTTGGTTTTAAAACCCTAGATCACTCTGGGTTTTTGAAAGGTTTTATAAACCAGAGGCTCTGATACCACTTGTTGTTCCCTTAGCACACCGAGTAATAACAATTAAGTTAAACTAAGTGAGCTTATGACTGAGATCAATGCAAAGAATATTTCTAACAGTTATAATACGTGAATAAAAAAAACAATATTTTTCAACGTTTAAATTCTTATTAGAAATAATTCCAAGAATCTATTACCCAAGTGTTTTGCAGAACAAACACTTGGGATTGAATAGACAAGGGTTTATGGTGTCTCCTATCGAAACTCAAGTTTTGCTTGAGTGGTAACAATATACCCACTGAGCTATCTCAGTGAGTTGTATACTCTTTGTAGGAGAGAAGTTACTTTGTAAAAGTTCTAAGCTTTCAATATACAAAGCACACATAACTTCTCTCCATCTGATCTATTTATACACAAGTAATCTAAGTATAAGTGATTAAAATATTACAAGTTGTTGAGGTAGCGTGTCTGACAA
The DNA here is from genome assembly GCA_021014915.2 of Artemisia tridentata subsp. tridentata. Taxonomy (NCBI): domain Eukaryota; kingdom Viridiplantae; phylum Streptophyta; class Magnoliopsida; order Asterales; family Asteraceae; genus Artemisia; species Artemisia tridentata. The sequence goes on along the minus strand of CP139506.1, from coordinate 370,675,651 downwards.
TTACAAACAGTAATTGTCATTTCCAAGAACCAATAGGAATGGGCTAATAAGACTTTGAGAGTTGTTGGCTGACACTCCATGACTTTTAGCCGCAATAGGGAAGGTTGGTATCTGACAAGATAAGAGTGTTTGGTCTGACACTTTTATCTTCTCAGATCTTTCCCTTTTGTTCTCGCCTATTCTTCAGGCATTGGTTCCTCAGTCTTCAATCACTATAATGTTGTTGAGGAGACTGGGGTTCAGTGAGTTCTTGTCCAACACTCACTGAACCATCATCTTCTTCTTTGGCTTAAGTCCTACTCAGGGAGTACCGCCTTCCTGAGAGTGAGTCCTTTATTGAACTCGCCTTAAGCATCCTAAAGATGACTCACTGAGAGGCTGTTCTCTCAGTGACTTGAATTGTTCTCGGTTTAGCAAACACTTGGCTTAATTTGTGTTCAAATCCTGTTTAAGATAATTGGGTGTTTTACGAACCCAACATATATATATATATATATATATATATATATATATATATATATATATATATATATATATATATATATATATATATATATATATATATATAGAATCAAGATCTAATAAGATCATTCTTAAAATTGTTAAAATGAGATCCAATAGAATTTTGACAAGTGGCACTTAATTAATAAAGAAAAGAAAAATTATTAATATAACTAAAAGGGTAGATTTGGTATTTAACACCCTCTTATGTCTTTTAAGCCTAATGAAACCTACTCACAATTATCTCTAACAAACCGTACCCCTCATTATCTTGTCATTCCTCATTAACCCTAATAAAAAACACAGATCTATTGTACTCCTTAAAAACAAAACTCGTCTTTCAATCACCATTCATAAAACCATTAAAAAAAACTCAATCAAATCACCATTCATATAAAAAAAACTCCAATCATCATTCATATAAAAAAACCTCCAATCACCATTCACATCAAAAAAACCCAATCTGTTGTTAACCACTTTAAAACTAATTTCTTCCACTTTATTTTCGGAAAATCGCATCAACAGCCCCGATCTCCGCCGGAATCCATCTGGGTTATTTGTTTCGTAAAATGGGTTTTATCTTATGATCGGTTTTTTGGTTCGTGATAAGAACACATATGGGAATCGATTTGTTTTTTAACTGATCGGTTTGTGACTCATTTTTTGGTGAACACGATCTATGATATGACCGGATCAGATGTGACCGAATGTCTTGCGGGTTTAGACCTGGTTAATTTCGATGGCCACAGATCTGATGTACCAGATCTGATGTACTAAACATATCACCGACACCATTGTTGGCGGTTGTTTTCGATGTTGGCTAAAGAGTTGGATTTGTTTATCGCCGTCATGTGTTTTGATGTCGACGAGAGGATATAATTTTTTTGTTTGTAAATCGTTGGTTGTGGTTTGGTGAAGAAGGTAAAAGTTTGGTTTTTATTTTTTGGGAGGTATAATATTGGGTTTCGATTAAGTAGTGGCTGTATTGGTTTTCTGATTATTTTTCGGTTAGAGTTTTCGATACATCGCCGGTACACCAGATACATGGTGGGTTAGTGCCGCTGCTATAGTAGCAGATACATCGCTAGTACATCGGGTATATTGTGGTATTTGCCGCCGGTACACCGGACACATCGCTGGTACACCAGATACATCGTGGGTTGGTGCCGCTGCTGCTGTTCGGTTTTGGTTTGAAGAATTATTGTAAATTTGTAATGTAGTTTTTTTAGATAGTTTCTTGATACACATATCTGTATATGTATCTCATCTGTTTATGTATCGGATTTCTGGGTAAAGATTCCGGTGTACCGGAATCTGCTGTTGTTCAGTTTTGGTTTGAATATTTATTGTAGTAATGTAGCAGTTTTTTTATATACGCTCTTGATACACATATATGTATATGTATTTCATCTGTATCGAATTACGGGTGAAATTGCACGGATTCCGGTGTACCGGAATCAGCTGTTGTATAAAAAGATGTGGACCAGTTTTTAGTATAAAAAATAGACGAAAAATTAAAAAACGATGGACCACATTAGAACTTGGATTGTCCAAAATACCCTTGAAACCCTATTAATGTCACTCATTTAATGTTAATCTCATCTAACACACATAAAAAGATCCAATGGTCCATATTGGGTCTTACTTTTACAATTTTAAGAATGATCTCATTATAACCCTCCCCTATATATATATATATATATATATATATATATATATATATATATATATATATATATATATATATATATATATATATATATATATATATATATATATATATATATATATATATCTCAACTAATTATAAAAGAAAAATGATCAACAAGTCAAGAAAGTGAAAAACTGAATTTTGTGTAATCCCCATTTTGCCATTGTCCATCTTATCAATCTTAACTACTTTATATAAAAACAACAAAAAAACCCCACACACATAAAATACTCGCTATATATTTCTTTTCTGCCTTCTCTCTTTCTCTAACCTAAAAACACATATATCTCTCTCTCTCTAAAAAGCACCCGCCGCCACCATTAACCTCAACACCGCCGCCATCTACCGAAATTGCCACCATCTTTTGATGGTTTAGGTGGTTTGAGGTAGTACGTGACGGGTTTTTGGTTGTTGGTGGTGGTTTCGTTTGTCCATAGCCACCATCAACGAAACAACCAACTTCGAGCCTCCTACCACTTGGCTTGAGGTAGTACGTGACGGGTTTTTGTTGTTGGTGGTTTCGTTTTTTGTTGTTGTTGGTTGTTATTTGTGGTTTTGTTTAGATTTTTTTTTTTTTTTAATTTGAGTTATAACATTTTTGAATTTTTTTTGTAGATCTGCGGTTGGTGTGATTTGGTCATACGGCACCTACTGGATTTTTATGCTTGTGTACTGTTGGTTGGTGTTTTTGGTTACAAGGCACTCGAACTAGATTTTTGGTCTTGCGTATTATGGTTGGATACTGATATTGCTCTATCAGTTGTGTTTCTAAACTAATTTTTATGTTTTTGTTGCTCAAAAGTTTAGATTTATGAAAAACCTGATTTATTTTTATGGATGGCGATATCAGTTGTGGTCAGAACTGTTGTGAACTTGTGTGCCACTGTTTTCTCTTTGGAGTTGGCAGCTATGAAAATTAATATATGTGGATTGGCTCGGTAAACCGGAAGGACGGTTAAGTGTGAGATATCTCTGCTTGGCAACCTCCGTTATTGCAGCCATTGCATAAACTTTGTAGTTGTTCTGTGATTTTTAAGATTTGGTGTTGGTGGTTTTTGTTAACGATTGTGTTGTTTGGTGGTTTTTGAGATTGGGTGGCTACGGCATGTTTTATAATTTTAAGAATCAATAAGGTCTAAGGCATATTGTTTCATGACCCTTCATGTAAAAATCCATAGCATGCCCTTGCGAGCTTGTTCAGAATCTGTTGCGTGATGCATGTTAGCCAGTAGTGACACTGAAATCTGTTGTGTGTTTAGAAAAGATGCAGTTTGGGTCTGTTGTGTTTGGTTATGATGAATATGGCTATGATGATTTGATGAGTCGTAACTTGGCGGGGCAGAAAACGGAGTTATATTCGAGATCTCAACTGGTTTCTTGCAGCCAATGACAAAATCTGAGCCAAGTGACCAAATCTGAGCCAAATTTTCAAAAGTTGAAAATTTAACCTTTTTGAAATTTCAATATTTGAAAAAATTAGGATTTTGAACTGTTTGAACAAATTTCAGTTTCAAATTTTAAAATTTTTGAAAGATCAAACTTTTTAAACATATCATATTTTGGAATTGGACTTTGAATTTGAAAAGTTGAAACCTCGAAATCTTAAAAAGGATAACTCATTTAACATTGATTATCAGAATGCATAGATAAATATGATAAAGTGGTATGCTTTTCTTCCCAAAACACAATCGTTCCCAAAACACAAGCCAAACACAATCAATGTTTTTCCCAAAACACAATTAAATTGGCTTGATTGTATAAGAGTTTTTCTTAACAAACACAAGTGACTGTTATTGTAGCATTCAATATTCACTATTCAAATGTTAATCGAATACGACAACTTAGAACCATGCCATCAAAAAATTAGTTTTTTCCGAAAGAATTTCCTAATGTTACAAATGCAGTTTATCGAAAGAAAATTACTCGCAATTGAAAAATTATGTGCAACCGTGCAAAAAAGGGCACACACCACATGACCCGAGAAAGGGTTTTTATTTTCATCCAAAAAAACAAAACCAGAAAACATAGCGTCTCGAAGAAGCTATTTATCGGTAAATATTTGTTGCCGCCACCATACACCAGTACCACGCTATACAATGACACCACTATTTAACCATGCCATCAGAAAAACAGTTCCTTAAAAAGGATTCATGAGCGCTACATATGCAATCTTTTGAAAGAAAATCATTTGCCTTTTCATGGCCAGAACCATACAAAATATTTCACACCCATTTACTCACGTGTAAAATTACTCGCATGTAATTTTAATAATAGCTACATTAAGAGTAACATACTCAACGCAAAACAGATTTAGTTTTCTTTAACAAAACGCTATAAATAAAATAATCTCAAAAAATCAAGCTTCGTTCTATTGTTTCTAGCTTGATCATCTGTCTATAATAACAACATAAAGAAAAGAGTCTCTCTTTAGATTGTTGGTTATTATGTGTATTGCTATTAGAGACAAATAAAATATAACATAAAAATCATAAAAGTGTAGAGAACGATACCGTGAATCTTTTGATTGTTAAGACTCAAAGAACCAAGTAAGGAAAATGTTGAGGCCTGTGATGTTCACCGTTTTCTTAAGACAAATTCGTCCTCTCCACGGTGCTTGAGAATCGTGAACGTTTATCTCCCAAGATACAACAACAACGGATAACTCCGTTAGCACAAACGGGTTATCAAGGCGAACCAAAACTGTGTCTTCCCACTAATACGAACCGGATACACAAAAAATATGAATGGTAACACAAAAGGAGAAGAGTGATGAGTTGTGTATGTTTCGGTGTCTTGAAAGATGAAGCAAGAGTACACAATTTATAGGGAATAAAGATGGAGGAAAATGGTCATATTAATTACAAAAAATTAATCTTACTAATGCCTCATGATTTAAAATTAATCATACATTAATTTTATTCTTAATTCACATTAGTATGTTTGATGACATCATCAATTGCCATTCAACACTTTGGCCACATATTCCAAGAGTATGGGATATCTTGCACACTTAACGCCGTTAGATACTAAAGGAGTGTCCATTTGATCCACTAAACGGGCTTATAATCAACAAAAGAATGTGACTAATCGCATAAACTAACATACTTGATATTTACTAATCAAGAAATGTTGTAAACTTATAATATTACGTAAAGCAACAACCTTACTTTTTCACCCCTTTGGATTATCTACTAATCATAGCAATTTACTTATGTCTTGATTGACAAATCCGTAAAAGTAGGAATTGTTTTATGGGGTAAATATAGACATAGCCCGGTCTAGTAAAGTGTTGGGTTTTTTTGGCCTCAAAAAAGTCGCTTTCTCAAAATAGCTCAACACTTTAAGCGACTGAATCTGGAAGTGACATGTGGCGGAAAAAAGTCGCTTAATTCAAAAAAAATCGTTTAAGCTACTTTTTTTTTCATTCTACTGCTAGTGCATCTGTTTCTACTGCTGGGCTTAATCGAAAGTCGCTTAATTTACAAATAGTCGCTTAAGCGACTTTTTTCCGCCACATGTCACACCCAGATTTAGTCGCTTAAAGTGTTGGGCTATTTTGGAAAAGAGACTTTTTTGAGGTCAAAAAAGTCTAATACTTTACTAGACCAGACTATTTGTAGAATTACCCTTGTTTTATTTTCAAAATTGGCCTATAACTTAAATTCCTAACTTCTGTGCAAGTCACTATATAATGATGGGTGATATGCTAGAGAAAGTTGACACTTAGTTTGTTTGTATGCTATATATTTAAAAAGAAAATAAAAAAACTATAGCATTTAGGGTGCCATTTTAGTCATCAATATATCTCTTATCTCTCTTATCATATCTCTCTGAGAGAGATGGGCACAATTGGCACAAGCTCCATTGGAGCAGTGCATGAAGAAAGTATCAAAGAAGCTCAAGCGTTTTCCACAACTACAAACCATCACAAACAACAACAACAACTTGATGCTGGTGCTCTTTTTGTTCTCAAATCCAAAGGTCCATCATTCTAGCTACTCTTTATTACGTGTTTACAACTCATATCTTAAATCTAAATCTTCTAGTCTTTTAAACGATAAGACGATAATATTATGATTATATGTGTTATTGATTGATTACCATGATCATATAAAGGTGTTCTTGTTAGAATTTGTTTCGTTCTTTCGAGTTAAACACATCATTTTGGTATGATATGGTGTTCAGTTTGGTCATTCACCTAACTATGTGTTACTGTATTATTTTGAAACATTTGGTTCGGTGGTACCACACAAACTTGTGCTATTCTTTTTTACGTGTGGCATCAGATTTTTAAACATGAATTTAATCTTGAAAATTGGTTGGATAACTGAAAACACACATATTTTGTTGATATTGTCACAAAATTTCAAACATACTGATAAACATATTTATAGAATTATAGTTGCTAGTTGCTAGAATTATAGTTAATCATTTTTTATTTTTTTATTTTTATTGTTGCTAGTGTCATAAAATGTTCATTCGGGTCACTTTCCATAAGATCCAAGATTATTTCAACGAGTGGACACGTCACACACCGACCACGTATTTATATGTCTTTATTTTGTTTTGGGTAGCGAGAAACTGAGAACAAATTATACTAAAGAAAAAATTACACGGACAGTACTTGTGGTTTACACGAATTTTAGGTTTGTAAGTTATTTCATTTTAATTACGTCACATATACCTATTTTGGGAAACGTTGCACACGTTTGGTCCCTAAGTTGGATGAACGTTATCTTTGACCGTTAAGTGTTTAAATATTACTTACCCGTTAGTCCCTCCGTTAGTATTTTTTACAAAAATTAATTTTTTTACAAAATTTATTTTTTTTTTCGAAATTAATTTTTTTACAAAAATTACATTTTTTTTTCGAATTTATTTTTTTTTTAAAAATTAATTTTTTTTCGAAATTAATTTTTTTAGAAAAATTAATTTTTTTTAAATTAATTTTTTTAGAAAAATTATTTTTTTTTAGGAAAATTAATTTTTTTTTTCCAAATTAATTTAATTTTTTAGAGATCAGAAAACTTATTCTTAGAATGAAAGGTTTTCATTTCTTCTTTTTTTGTGTAATTAATTAATTATTGTTTTGACCAATATATTGAAATTATATTGCAAATGTGTTTGTTATGTGTTATTTTGTCTTGCATGTATAAGGGTTTGAAAACAAAGCAAAAACGGTGATTTTCGGATGAGTTTCGACGACGTTTTCGCGTTTAACGAGGTTCAGACGAACTCGGAAAAATTCCCCGAGCACACCATTGGAAAGAGCACGAAAAAACGAGTCCGACGGTATTTTTATATATTTTTGAACCAGTCCAAAACTCCTTGAATTGGCAGGTCAAATTATATCTAAATGGACCATTTACTAACAACCCGTTGAGTTGACCCTTTAACCAACATACAAGACTAACGATGCAAAAAATAGGACTAACGATGCAAACAAAACTAACGGAGGGACTAACGGGAAAATAATATTTATACACTTAACGATCAAAGATAACGTCCATGCAACTTAGGGACCAAACGCGTGCAACGTTTCTAAAAATAGATATCTGTGGCATAATTAAAATGAAATAGCTCCAAAATTTGAAATTCGTGTAAACCACAAGGACTATCCTCGTAATTTTTTCTATACTAAAATATAAATTTATGAGTAGGGTTGATGTATAACTTCATGTTAGTAAAAAAGACTCCTGTGCATGTGGCATAAAACGTGGTATAATAATAGTATATTTAAAAGAAAGCATCAAAGACAGATTAACAAGGTTTGATTTGTAGAACATCATATGACTTGGCTATTCTTCATAATGATTACACCTTCCGCACAGTGTTTATGTTTAGTTTAGGGGCAGTTTATAAGAAGGGTTTTCAATGATTGCAAGCTTTGGGCAGTTGTATTATGTGTTTCACGGTTTGTATAAATAGCCTATAAGGAGGGTATATATAACATCTCCTTTAGTTTAGGTTACTCCTGTAGCAACACCTTTTAATACAAAACGAGTGGGGTACTCGTGCGTTGCTGCGGGAATATTGTGTTTAATCTAAACTCGAAAAGAAACGATTGTCCAAAAAATATTTTTGTTATTAAGGACTAAATATGCAAAAGATTGATAACCACAACTACTAGTTTCGTAAAGTATTTCTGAAAATAGTATGATTTTTCACGGGAAAAGTCCCTAAAGTTATTGGCATTTTGCAAAGTTAGTCCTTAGGGACTAACTTTGTAATTTATACGTAACCTGAGTGATTATTCGTGCCATTATTGCTATAGTTGCCCATGAATACTAAACACTGTTATGCACTATAGCAAACACTGTTATGCACTGTTACGCATTGTAGCAATATCATTTTCCTTTTTAGTCCCTGAAAGTGTCAGTATGTTGCAAAGTTAGTCCTTAGAGACTAACTTTGAAATTAAAAGTTAACCTTAGGGGCTGTTTCTGCTCAATATTTGCACAGAAACAGTTCTTGAAGTTATTGGTCCGTTGCAAATTTAAGTAACGACTGTTAAGTAATGGTCGTTAAGAACTAACCCTGCAATGGATCAATAACCTCAGAGTTTAAAATAAAAATTGCGCGACGACTTTAGCTACAGTATTTTGGCTCCACTGTTACACGCCTTTTAGTATATATATATAATCTCCTATACACACATCATTTATTTCTTTCAAATATTTAATTAATTATAAAATATTCTCTTGATTTCACTTAATTATGTATTTTATTATTCAATTTACAATATTTGGTCCCACTTAATTATATACCAATTTCAAAGAGAAAAAAAAAATCAAAAATTAATAGTATTTTTTAAACCGCTAATCGTTAAACGAAAAGAATTACACAATCACGACGAGCATTTAATAATCTTTCTATAGACAGATACTTTGATATAATTTCGACATATTTTTTTTTCCATTTTTTTCACTTTTTTGTCATTTTTAAGTATAACATTCTATACAAGTTTGTGTTTTAAATTTTTGTGTATCTATACTTGTAAAATATTTTCTTTAAATTATGAGATATTTATAGAAAATAAAATCTATCACTTTTTGACAAAACTTTTATGAGTTATTTTGTAGTCCAAGAAAAAAAAAATAGTGAAACTTTAAAAATATTGTAAAAAAAATTATGTACATTTTAATATATGTTTAAATATTTGAATAGTCAAATTACTGGTTAATCACATGAAATTTCCAATGCTAGTTTCATCAACTAAAAAAAAAAAAGAAAGAAAAGGATGAAAAACGACGAATTTTTTTTTTTTATCGAAAGTATATCAAAGTTCATGTCTATAGCAAGATCATTAAATGCTTATCGCGATATTGTAATTTGTTTCACTTAACGATTAATGGTTTAAAATATATTAGTTTTTGAAAGAAAAAACGAATGTAAAATTGGGACAAAAAAATATTTTGTAATTAATTAAAGGGGCGTGTGTATATAGGAGATATAGGGTGTATGTATAAAATCACCCTTTAATTTAGAATATTGATTTATTATAGCGCTTTACTAATAGCTTTTTATTTACTCTTATTTCTGCGGTTCAAAAAAAAAAGCTAATCTATTATAGGATGAGTTTAAGTTTAAAAAGTATATGCAAAGTAATATTCACTTCAAAGGTTTAGGTCAAAGCCTATCGACAAATTTTTTTCAAAGACTCGTTTGGATACGTGAATAATAGAAAGTATCATTAAATGCAAAATTTTTTTTTAAGTATTCTAATATGCATATTTTGATGTGTTGTCATATTAGAAAGACTGACATATGTCACTATTTTTTTATGTGACAACACAAAACAATGTACATATTAAAACGCTTTATGAAATTTGTTGCATTTAATGATATTTTTATAGTTCAAGTATCAAGACGGAACTTTGAAATAAGTTCGTTGCTATTTTTTGACATAAACATCAATTTCAAAGGCTGAACATGAAGATAAATCACCACTAAGTTGGTCTAGTGATCAAACATTCTGATGTCCTCAAAAATATATAGGTTCAAATCTTACTATACAAACATATTAAAAGTTGCCACATAAGGGAAAGGGTTTGGAAATAATCACGGGATGAATGATACCCTTGTTAAGTCACATGTGAGTTAATAATTTGCCCTTCCAAAATAACTTGAAAGGCATATCATCATCTTTTCGCTAGTTACAAAGATAATTGTAAATAAAAATAGGTATGACCAAGGATAAGAAATGAAAACATCATTGTTTGATAAAATTGGAAGTCCATTTACATAAACCATACTTTTATGTTAAAAAATATACTATTAGTGTTAAAAAAATACAGTGACTTTAATGCGAATGATTGATCTATATTCTACATTTTAGTTGTCGACAGAAAAGTGATTGATCTAGATTCTACATTTTGTTTTTAACATATCTAAGAAGGGGTTGATAAATACACATAGACTTTTACTATGCACACATGCATCTCATGCATTGAATGCTTGTTCTCATGCATTGAATGCTTGTCTTTTTATGTGCATCAAGTAAAATTCTATGTGTATTTATCAACACCCATCTAAGAAACCAAATGTAACATGTTGCAGGGTCATGGTGGCACAGTGGATATCATTTGACGACGTCCATAGTAGCACCACCGTTGTTAAGTTTACCATTTGCATTTGCGTCACTAGGATGGACCGCAGGAGTATTGTCGTTGGTGATCGGAGCAATCGTGACATTCTATTCGTATAACCTTCTTTCTCTAGTCCTCGAACACCATGCCGAGTTGGGTCATCGACATCTTCGATTTCGTGACATGGCATATGATATCTTAGGTAACATCTTTTTTTAGTAGTTTATAAAAATGACTTTTTTTTCTTTTCTTTTTTTTTTTTTTTTGGCAACCTATTTGGATTTTAGTTATTTTGGTGGTCAAAGACGTAATCTTTTATATAATAAAACAAAACCCCTAGTGGGGACTTTTACATTTCAAAAAAATCAAATCATACCTTATTAAGTAATAATCAAATTATTATTATTATTATTTTCTTAAATATTAAATAAGAAAAGCTTAAATACTTCTAAATTTATCCATATTCTACAAAAAAAAAATGTGATTTGTAATCATTCAATAAAAACTTACAAAAATATATGTGTCAAAATATAAAAAATTAAAACTTGAAAACGGTGGAGCAAATTTTTCAAAGATTTTGGCTGAAACTTAAAATTCAGTATCATTCCCACTAAATATTTGAAGTCCCAACATTCCTAAATTCCTCCTTCATCAATCCAACTCGATCTCTTATCATTCATTCACGCACAATCATTGATACAAGAACATCTCCTCCAAATCTAATTAATATTAAAACCCACTACATTCGTAAATAACCCTAATTTAATACCTCAATCAAAGTACAATGGTTTTGAAGGTCCTGTTATAATAATTAAAACCCGAAATTAAAAATAATAATTCATTTAAATGATTAGAAAAAATCCCGCGCGTGCACGGGCATTATATCTATAAAATCTATTATAAGAAAACGAACCCCGTGAAGGCTATGTAACGCTGACATGTCTTTATTTATTTCAACTATAATTCTAATTTTTAAAATATTCTTTTATATTTATTTCAAAAACATCAAAGATACACTGAATAATGTAAGAAGCTCAGAGTGGACACGTTAGGTATCGACCGTATAATCTATTATCTCTTGTTCTGCTCCCGAGTATAGTCAGGGCGGAATTAGGGGGGTCTTGAAATATCACGGAACTTTGATGAAAATTTGTTTCGTGATAATAATCTTCATAAAAAAAATAAAAATAATAAATAAAAATAAAAATAATAATAATAATAATAATAATAATAATAATAAATGCGTCTGGTTCAAGGTAGCTGTGTTTTATTACTTGCTAGTATTCCAACTGACCTCACTTTCAGTACTTGCCTTCATGTTTTAATAATTAATAGTTAATACCATCTTTAATATTCCACCTGACCTCACTTCAGTACTTCAGTATTTGCCTTCATGTTTTAATAATTACTAGTAATAGTTAATACCATCTTTCCCAAGTGGTAATCATTTTCGGATATAATCTTTGTTGCTAATTCCATTTTCATAGACAATTTTGTCACATAACATGAACTTATATCATTTTTTTTTTAAAGAAAATGAATATAACCAGGGACGGACCTACATGATGCCAGGTGTGGCACGGGCCTTTGGATATGTGCAACCTTTCGATATTTGTGTGATTTTCTTTATATTGCAATTTCAGCTTAGCTCAAAAGCAATTATACTGAGAATTTTTGTACTTACGATAAAAAATAAAAATAAATAAAATTGTGCGACTCTCTCCTAAAAATCTTAGGAACACCCTTGAATATAACTCATTTGTATTTTGCTGACTTTTATTTTCCAAGAGAAAAAAGCAAATAAGAAGCAAAAATGTGTTTTTGTTGAATCATTGGGTCACTGAAATCAAAATGATATCTGACAGGCCCAAGATGGGGTAGATATTATGTGGGTCCAATCCAATTTATGGTGTGCTATGGAGCAGTTGTTGGTAACATCCTTTTAGGTGGTCAATGTCTCAAGGTTAGTTTTGTATTTTGATCTTCTAATTTTCTAGTATCATTACAAATTTGTCTATGTTTTGCTTCAATTACACATGTTTATAAGTATTTTGAAAATATAAATGCAAATTAATATCATTTAATGAATATATTGGAAAAATTCAAATACATATTAATACCTTTGAAAAAAAATTGCAAATACATATTAATATCTTTGAAAAACATATAAACAATGTTTAATACCAGATAAATTATCTTTAACAAAGTATTGCTATTTCTAACCTTAGGACTAATGTGTATTGACATTTAAAAGGAGTGTTTAAGCATAATAAAGATCTTGATTAAGGTAGTATAATGAAACAAACCTTACAAGAATATAACTTTTTTGTATTGAAATTTGCAGGCGATATACGTACTATGGAATCCAAATGGAATGATGAAACTTTACGAGTTTGTGGTCATCTTTGGAGTTTTCATGCTGATTTTGGCGCAAATTCCATCGTTTCATTCACTTCGCCATATCAACCTCATTTCTCTAGTCCTATGTCTTCTATATAGCACTTGTGCTACTGCTGCTTCTATTTATATTGGTAACTTTAACAACCTTGGATTAACTTATAGCAAGTGTTTTTGACTTTTTGTAAGTAATGTTTGAGTGTTTCCATTTCAGGAAATTCATCAAAAGGACCCCATAAGGACTACTCCTTGAGCAGCAATGACGAAACTCGGATTTTTGGAATCTTTAATGCCATGGCAATTATCGCTACCACTTATGGAAATGGGATCATTCCAGAAATACAAGTAAACCTTTCTTTATTAAAGTGCATGAGTAGAGTTTGACACAATATGTGGGATTCTGATCATCTGGTCAAATTGTTAAATGAAAGTTTAGCTAAAAAGAAAACAGTTCAAACATCAAATGTCACTCAAACTATACTTTCCATGCTATGACCTTTGAAATAATTATATTGAAAATTTTTGATGATTAACAAAAATGATATACTTTTGTATATTGTTTATGAAAAAATACAAAATTTCGACAAGAGGTCCATATCGTACAAATTTGACCCGTTTCTCAATCTGCACATTTTGCCACTTCTTCTGATGAGTCTTGGTGATCAAGTTGTCCGATTAATATGTTTGGACTAATTCTTGTGCATGTATGCAGGCAACACTTGCACCACCAGTTAAGGGTAAGATGTTCAAGGGGTTATGTGTTTGCTACTCGGTGGTAATAGCAACATTCTTTAGTGTTGCCGTTTCTGGTTACTGGGCGTTTGGCAATGAATCTGCGGGTCTTATTTTAAGCAATTTTATTGACGATAATGGCAAGCCTTTGGTTCCAAGATGGTTCATTATGATGACTAACATCTTCACCATACTCCAACTCTCAGCTGTCGCAGTTGTAAGTTTTAATTATTTTGAACCAATGATACAAAATGTTGCTACTTTTTTTTTTGAGTTCTCAATTGTTTTTACAGGTTTACTTGCAACCAACAAACGAAGTTCTTGAAAGAGCATTTGCAGATCCAAATAGCAGTGAATTCTCCGCCAGAAATGTTATTCCGAGATTGATTTCAAGATCATTATCTGTGATCATGGCAACAACTATAGCAGCAATGTTGCCATTTTTTGGAGACATCATGGCGTTGATTGGAGCATTCGGGTTCATGCCACTTGACTTTGTGTTACCTGTGGTGTTCTTCAATCTTACATTCAAGCCATCTAAGAGAAGCCCTGTGTTTTGGTTAAACTCGACCATAGCAGTTGTTTTCTCAGCGATAGGAGTTACGGCGGCAGTTGCAGCAGTAAGGCAAATAGGTCTTGATGCCAAGACTTATAAATTATTTGCTAACGTTTGATCTGATCATCTTTTTAACAATATAGTTTGCTACATTTAGCCTAAATTATATATAATTTGTAGGTACTTATGTCAAACATTTAGTTTAATAGTATTTCAAGTTATCTATATGCTTTTAGATTATTGCATTATCGCCTAATAACATATGACAGTGTATAATTATGGTCGAAGATGGTTTTGTTAGAATGTGTTATTACAAGGGTTTAACAAACAAAGTTCATTTTAGAGTTAATTACAAAAATCGTCCTTGTGGTTTACCCAATGTTGCAACTTTCGTCCTTAACTCTCAAAAAGTACACCAATCATCCTTGTGGTTGTCCATTTTGAGTTGACCGGACAACCGTTAGTTTTGGGCGTTATCTCTGGTCACGTGTCCATTTTTGCTTCTAAACCACAAGGACGATGCTTGTTACTGTTAGCCGTGTAATTAGATAAGATCAAATCAGTGTGATGAGTTGTATTAGTCAATCAAATCAATTAGTCCAAATCAAATCAATTAGTGTATCCCTTAATTCATGGGACTTACCCATATTAGCATTGTATCATCCTGTATATATTGTAGCCCTCTCTTGGCATTCATCATCAATAAAAATAATTCCATTTCACACTTCAACATGGTATCACAGCCATAACCAACGATCCCCTAAAACAAACCCTGTATTTTTTTTCAGTCGCATCGTATTCGATCGTGTTGGTGATTGGTGCGTGGTCATCAATCCACACGTCTGCATTGTGTTATTCGTGCTAGGTCACGAATTAGTTTTGTATTGCTTTCTTCACCTATACACACGTCTGCATCAATCCACACGCCTGTTTTGCTTTTCAGTCGCATCCCAACCCTAACAAACATCTCTCCACTCGACTGTATTGTTCCTCGACATGACTGGTGATAGTACCATCCCGACCCTCTCCGAAAAACTTTCCCTTGTCACACACCACCATCTCATTACTCGAGTACCCGTTAAGCTCGACTTAGAAAATTGGAATTATGCATCGTGGGTTTACTTTTTTGAACAACTGTGTCATGGATATGATGTCACAAAATATATCCATGGTACTCCCTCCACTGACACGACAACCAGTTTCACTCCCTCATCAACAGACGAAAAGAAAATCGACACCATAATTTTGTCCTGGATATTCACTACTCTATCCGATGACCTTCAAGCCTGGTTGGTTGTGGAACGCCCTCGCTCCGCTAAAGAAGCATGGACACTCCTCACCAACATTGTTCAAGATAATAAAAGGTGCCGCACTATTGCCTTAAAATCCGAATTAAGGTCCCTTAAACTTGGGGATCTAAGCATCGATGCATATTTTAGAAAGATCGAGACAATAGCCACGGTTCTCACAAGCCTAGGCTCTCCGATTAGTAGTGAAGATATTGTCACAATTGCACTTGAGGGGCTGCCAGAAAAATACGACAACGTGTGTGGCATCATGCACCATAGAGAAACCTTTCTCGACCTCAAAACAGCCCGTTCAATGCTTACGACAGAAGAAATGCGACTAAAGGCCAAGTCCAACTCTCTACCTGTGGATTCCTCATCCTCTTCCCCGATGGTTCTCATGACTGGAAAAGGTAACCCGCGTAACCCATCCAACCCCCAACTCAAGTCTCGTAACCCTTGCATAAACTTTGCTCGAGGCGCATGTCGTTACGGAGTTGGTTGTAAGTTCGTTCACGACCCTCAACATAAAACCCACAACCGAACTCCAGAAACATATGACCCTAAAAAGACAGAGGAAATTGTTATAAGTTTATTGGGCAAACTAGGGATTACAGGGACAAATAACCATACTACTGCCACAACCTCTAACCCATCTGCATATCTCACGCACTCTTCCTACGCAGCCCAACACACAAGCCCGATCCATGCCTTACAACCCCCTCCTGGATTTGGATATAACTCAGGCCCAACTACACCTTATACAAGCCCACAATACTACCCTCCACCACCTTATACCAGCCCACATTACTACACTCAAACCCAAATAAACCCAACAGGCCTAACGACTCCCCCAACTGATAAGGTTACTGTTCCTCAGCCCAAACCCGGGCCCTCGGCCCCACCTAGCCAACCATCAGGACAAGAGACCTTACTTCCTAATGCTTTCACCGCCGGAACCCTTCACGATCCAACACTTGGCGCATGGAATATGGACACAGGTGCGAGTTTGCATCTCAATTCCTCTTCTAATAGTCTTAGCAAAGTTTTTAATACGTGCATATATCCGTCCGTCTCGGTTGGTGACGGGCATACTATTCCCGTCATCAATTCGGGTCATAGCATTTTGCCATCTCCCTCTCGACCACTTCACTTAAATAATGTTCTTATTACACCTCATATTGTAAAAAATTTAATATCTGTTCGTCAATTCGTTCGTGATAATAATTGTACTGTTGAATTTGACCCGTTTGGTTTTTCTGTTAAGGATTTCATGACGCGACGGGTGCTTCTCCGATGTGACAGTACCGGGGACCTTTATCCTGTCACGGCTCCGTCTCCAATCCCTCAAGCCCTCCTTGTCAGTCAACATACGTGGCATCAGCGTCTTGGACATCCAGGAAGCGAAGTGTTACGTCGTCTAGTTTCAAATAATTCCATTTCATGTAATAAAGAAAAGCCTCCCATGCTTTGCCATGCCTGCCAGCTTGGCAAACATGTTAGACTTCCATTTGCTAGTTCCAATACTGTCGTTAATGCTTGCTTTGATGTTATCCACTCGGATGTCTGGACTTCACCAGTTCCGAGCCTTTCAGGTTTTAAATATTATGTATTGTTCTTAGATCATCATTCTCATTTCGTTTGGGCTTATCCATTAATTAACAAATCTGATGTCTTGTCTAAATTCACTCTATTTCGTAACTATGTTCATACTCAATTCAAGTGTGAAATCAAGTCCTTTCAGTGTAATCATGGCGGTGAATTCGACAACCAAAGCCTTCATAAAATTTTTGCCGAAAACGGCATTCAGTTTCGTTTTTCATACCCCAAAACATCACAACAGAATGGGAAGTCTAAACGAATGGTACGCACCATCAATAACCTCATTCGAACCCTCCTTTTTCAAGCCAACCTCCCACCGACCTTTTGGGTTGAAGCACTAAATATGGCCGTTCACTTACTAAATATCTTGCCCTCCACTGCCATTGCCAATGAAATCCCTTATACCCGCCTATTTGGCCAAAACCCGGATTATAGCCTTCTACGAACGTTTGGCTGCTTATGTTACCCCCACCTTTACACCACTCATAAACTCGAACCACGTGCAACACCATCCATTTATCTGGGACAAGCCTCAAATCACCGTGGGTATCGCTGTCTTGAATTAAACACCGATAAAATCATCATCTCTCGTCATGTAACCTTTGATGAAACTGTTTTTCCATACGGCACTGCTAAACAAACATCAATACCCAAATACAATTTTTTGGATGACTCACCTGATATAAACCCTCCTTTCATTCCATCTGTCCCTGTTATGCAACCCACCGTTACTCAACCCACAAATGAGCCAACACCTCATACTGACCATCTTGGTGCTACCGACGAACCATCACCACCCCCACCAAACACTCCACAACATCCACCAACTCAATCACCTACACATCAAAATCAACACATCATCCCTGACCCTCCTAACAACCCTAACCCTGCCTCGATTCATCCCATGGTCACACGATTTCGTGTCGGGACTAATCGTCCTACTGAGCGTCTCAATATGCATGTCTCCCCGGTTTCACCCGTACCCAAAACCTATCGTGAAGCGTTTACTGATCCAAATTGGCAAAATGCTATGCGTGATGAATACACTGCACTTATTAAAAACGGAACTTGGACTCTTGTGCCTAAACCCACAGACACAAACATCATACGATCCATGTGGCTTTTTCGCCACAAGTATTTGGCTGATGGCACCCTTAGTCGTTACAAGGCTCGCCTTGTGGCGAATGGTAGTAATCAAATGGAAGGAGTCGATGTAGATGAGACATTTAGTCTGGTGGTTAAACCGGGCACTATTCGAACTGTTCTGAGTTTAGCTATTTCTCGACATTGGCCGATTCACCAGCTAGATGTCAAAAATGCTTTCTTGCATGGTGACTTATCTGAGACAGTTTATATGCATCAACCTCCAGGGTTTAAAGATCCTATATATCCAGATCATGTATGTTTGCTGCGACGGTCTCTGTATGGGCTCAAGCAGGCCCCTCGCGCATGGTTCCAGCGCTTTGCATCCTATATCACTCGAGTTGGGTTTTCTTCTAGCCGCTGTGACTCATCATTATTTATATTCTGCAAGGGGACGGATATTGCTTACATATTGCTATATGTTGATGATATTGTGCTAATTGCTTCTTCTGAGCATTTGTTACAGCAGATTATTCGTTCTTTGAACCAGGAGTTTTCCATGACAGATCTCGGACCACTTAATTACTTTCTGGGCATTTCAGTTACTCGAGACTCTTCAGGGTTATTTTTATCTCAGAAGAAATATGCTACAGAGATTTTGGAGAAAGCATCTATGATCAATTGTAACCCTTCTCGGACTCCTGTTGACACTGAATCCAAACTGGGGGATGATGGTGATCCAGTATCTGACCCGACTTTATATCGGAGTCTTGCAGGTTCTCTACAGTATCTCACATTTACCAGACCTGATATATCTTACGCAGTTCAACAGATATGTCTCCACATGCATGACCCTAGGTAGCCCCATCTTTCGGCTCTTAAAAGGATTCTGAGGTATGTTCAGGGTACTCTCGATTATGGGCTACAGTTATTCTCCTCCTCTACTACAGATTTGGTTGCATATTTTGATGCTGATTGGGCTGGCTGCCCAACTACACGGGGGTCTACATCAGGTTATTGTGTTTTTCTTGGCAACAACTTACTTTCCTGGTCCTCTAAGCGTCAGCCAACGCTTTCTCGTTCAAGTGCAGAGGCAGAATATCGAGGTGTTGCCAATGCTGTTGCCGAAACGTGTTAGCTACGAAACCTTCTTCGTGAGTTACACACCCCATTATCTTCTGCTACACTTGTATACTATGATAATGTCAGTGCTGTCTACTTATCTTGCAACCCGGTTCAGCATCAGCGTACAAAGCACATTGAGATAGATATTCACTTTGTTCGTGACTTGGTTGCTGCTGGTCAGGTCCGTGTTCTCCATGTTCCTTCGCGATATCAGTATGCGGACATCTTCACAAAAGGACTACCATCGGCACTGTTTGAGGAATTTCGCTCCAGTCTCAGTGTTCGGTGTCCTCCCGCTTCGACTGCGGGGGAGTGTTAGCCGTGTAATTAGATAAGATCAAATCAGTGTGACGAGTTGTATTAGTCAATCAAATCAATTAGTCCAAATCAAATCAATTAGTGTATCCCTTAATTCATGGGACTTACCCATATTAGCATTGTATCATCCTGTATATATTGTAGCCCTCTCTTGGCATTCATCATCAATAAAAATAATTCCATTTCACACTTCAACAGTTACAACTTCAGATGTGTTTTTTTTGTTTGCGCGTTTTCAGTCGGGTTATACCCAAATTAAAACCCAACCAATTAAAACCCGCAATTTAAAACACAAATTAAAACCCCCAACCAGCCCCAATTTCCCCCAAAACACACAATTAAACCAAACAAACCCAACCCTAATTTCCATTCGCTACACACATCCAAACCAACCAAATCACTAACTATGGGAGAAGATGATAAGGGCAAAGCTTTGTTTATTGAGGCAAATCATTCGTCAGAAAAGGATTGGTCAAAAGTTGTATTGACATATTGACAAATCCGTAAAAGTAGGAATCGTTTTATTTACACAATTGGCCTATAACTTAAATTCGAGACTTTTGTGCAAGTCACTATATAATGATATGAGATATGGTAGAGAAGATTGACACTAAGGCGCTGTTTCTTTTCTTTCGTTATCTAAGAGTTCAGTGGGTCCTACGTGGGGCCAAAGCTGTTAATTCGTCTGAATTGGGAGAGCATCCTTTAGATTGCTCTTATGCCTCAGACAAAACAAGGGATGAAGTGGGCCTCAAGTACAAAACAAATCATATTAAATAAGTGGACCCTATCTTTCCTTCCACTAACAGCAAAAAAGAAACATGACCTTAGTTTTGTTTGTATGCTATTAAAAGATTGAAGCACTTAGGGTGCCATTTTAGTCATCACTATATCTCTTATTTCTCTCATCATACCTCTCTTGGGAGAGATGGGCACAATTGGCACAAGCTCCATTGGAGCAGTGCATGAAGAAAGTATCAAAGAAGCTCAAGCATTTTCCACTACTACAAACCATCACAAACCACAACAACAACTTGATGCTGGTGCTCTTTTTGTTCTCAAATCCAGAGGTACATCATTACATCCTACTTTGACGACCTCTTAATCTTCTTGTATTTTAAACAATAATAAGTCGAAATTTATGAATATATGTCTTATTGATTGATTACCATGATCATATAAAGGTGTTCTTGTTAGAATTTGTTTCGTTCTTTCGAGTTAAACACATCATTTTCGTATGATATGGTGTTCAGTTCGGTCATTCACGTAACTATGTGTTCTATATATCATGAAACATTTGTTTCGGTGATACCACACAAGCTTGTGCAAATTTTTTACGTGGGGCATCACATTTTTAAACACGAGTTTCTAATCTTGCAAATTAGTTGGATAACTGAAAACACACATAATTATACTTTTAGACTCATGTGTTACTATTTTGTTGATATATTATTGTCACATATAATTTCAAACGTGGGCGGAACTACAGGTTCGTGGAGGTTTACGGAACCTGGTTAATGTTTGTTGTCTAGTGTAAATTTCGTTTAATAATTTTGATTTTTTTGAAATGAACCTGGTTTCAAAATTGTGTGTCACATATATACATATCTTGTTTTGTTAGTTCACTGATATATCAAAAGAAATAATGTCTTCTTAATAAGTTTACGAGTTTTAATGAAATCGTACATTTTAGTTTATTTTCTTTCCTTTATAAACTTAAAAATTTGTGCTCATGATAACTTAAAGTCCTGGTTCCGTCCCTGATTTCAAACATACCGATAAACAATTAAACATATTTAGAGAATTATAGTTATCACGATCGTTTTTTTTCCTGATGCTAGTGTCATAAAATACTAATCTTAACTACTTATAAAAAGCTAATAAAAACTCTTGATCTTTTAATTTTCTTAATTTTGTTCTATACCAATTATACCCTTGTAAATTACCCTCCTTAATACCTCTGCATTAAAATAAAAACTTAAATGAAAAAAAAAACAAAATCAAATGTTCACTTTAAAATGGAAACTTCAATGGAGCTTTAATGGAGCATAACAGACACATGTTTGTCAACTCTATTCATTTGAAAACTAGATAGCACAAAATAGAAACTTAAATAAACTTAACACATACACATTTGAATATTTGGTTGTCAACTATATAAAAACATATTTGAAACTTTGATTTGTTAACTTAAATAATATATTAAATACATATTTGATACTTTGGTTTGTGAGCTATATAAAAATATATTTGATACTTTGATTTGTCAATTATATATACTAGACGAGTAACCATGTATAGCAACGGAATTTTGTAGCGACAAACAGCTAAGTTACACAAAACATTATAAAAAATACTTAATCAAAATATCACTATAACTATCTGCCACTATAAACTCCGTTGTTATGCACGCGTACTCGTCTAGTATTATTTCAAAGAGTGGACACGTCACACACCGACCACGTAATGTCTTTATTATTGTGTTTTGGGTAGTGAGAAACTGAGAACAAATAATTGTAAAATATAAATCTGTGAGTAGGGTCGAGGTATAAGGGTGGTGGCAACCATACCTCCCAAAAAAACTCATACCTCCCAACCCACCAATAATATCATTCCACCTCACTCACACTTTTTCCATACCTCCCAACCCTTTTTTAGTGGCAATGGTCACTTTTTTCATACCTCCCAAACCACCAACTTTTTTTTTTTTTTTTTTTTTTTTCATAAATAAATAATTTAATAAAAACATAATATTTCATTAATAATTAAAATAAAAATACATAATACTTTAAAAAGAAAATTACACAATACTTGAAAAAAAAAACATAATTATTCTAAAAATCCGTAGGCCATCCATATTTCTCCGCGATCTCACGTTTTTTAGCAATAGTGAAATCTCGCATAGCCTGATTGGTTATGTGATCATGCGGTTCGTTAAAGAACTTCAAGGCCCGAAACATTTGCTTTTCTTTAACACTATCGAGTTGTGCCGACATCAACTGTTCGGCCAATGCATCATTTGCACGTTTTTTTTCCATCTCCTCCTCCAACATTTGTGGTTTTTTTTTAACACTATAGTTTGCTTTTCTTTAACACTATAGTTTGAGTATGGAATAGAATGTGATATAGTATAGTATTTATAGGATTTTTTTTTTTTTTTTTTTTTTTTTGTTCCAAGCCAACGTTCACATTTATCTTTTCAAACGTTCAAAAAATAACCCAAACCGCGGCTGTGTATTTTGCCGTTGAACCAAACCGCCCACCCAAACCGCTGGGGTGGCGGCGGTGTTCCCCGGCGGTTTGGGGCAAACCGCTGGCCTTAGCGGCATGGCTGCCAGTACCCTTAACTTCATGTTAGTAAAAATAAAAAATACTGTGTATGAGGCATGAAACGTGGTATAATAATTAGTAAAAATAATAAATAATAATAAAATAAAAAATCCTGTGTATGAGGCATGAAACGTGGTATAATAATACAGTAGTATATTTAAAAGAAAGCATCAAAGACAAAATAATTAACAACGTTTGATTTATAGAACAGTGTTTCCAGTCGTTCTTTTTTAGGTTGTTTGTGTATATGCCCAACTGTAGGTCACCTATGTGACCATTGGTTTCACAGCACTGAGTAAGCATACTAATGAAGACCCATTTTTGCATGTGACTTAGCTATTCTTCATAAGTCCACACAGTGTTTATGTTTAATTTAGACTGCTGGCCTATTATAGGATAAGTTTAAGTTTAAAAGTTACATACAAAGAAAGATTACATTTAAAGGCTATATATGAAGATAAATCACCACTAAGCTGGCCTAGTGATCAGATGTTTTTGGACGTTCTCACAAAATAATATACGTTCAAATCTTACTACGCAAACATATTAAATGTTGCTAGGGAAATGAAAAGTTGTGAATGACTCTATTAGTTTATAATAAGCATACATAATTTTTGAAACTAACGTTTATGTGTATCCATTTCAGGAAACTCATCAAAAGGACCCCATAACGACTACTCCTTGAGCAGCAATGACGAAACTCGAATTTTTGGAATCTTTAATGCCATGGCAATTATCGCTACCACTTATGGAAATGGGATGATTCCAGAAATACAAGTAATATACTTTTTGTCAAAATTCAAATGTCAAAATTCTTTAAGAAAAATAATATACTTTTTGTCAAAATTCAAATGTCAAAATTCTTTAAGAAAAATAATATACGAGTACTTTTTGTAAATTTTTTATGAAAATACATAAAATTTCGACCAAAATTTTCATGTCAACCCAAATTGTACAAAAATTTGACCCGTTTCTCAATCTTTACATTTTGCCACTTCTTCTAATGAGTCTTGGTGATCAAGTTGTCCGGTTTATATGTTTGGACTAATTCTTGTGCATGTATGCAGGCAACACTTGCACCACCAGTTAAGGGTAAGATGTTCAAGGGGTTATGTGTTTGCTACTCGGTGATAATAGCGACATTCTTTAGTGTTACCGTTTCTGGTTACTGGGCGTTTGGCAATGAATCCGCGGGTCTTATTTTAAGCAATTTTATTAACGATAACGGTAAGCCTTTGGTTCCAAGTTGGTTCAATATGATGACTAACATCTTCACCATACTCCAACTCTCAGCTGTCACAGTTGTAAGTTTTAATTTTTTGGAACCAATGATACAAAATGTTGCTACTTTTTTTTTTTTTTTTTTTTTTTTTTTTTTTTTTTTGAGTTCTCAATTGTTTTTACAGGTTTACTCGCAACCAACAAACGAAGTTCTTGAAAGAGCATTTGCAGATCCAAATAGCAGTGAATTCTCCGCCAGAAATGTTATTCCGAGATTGATTTCAAGATCGCTATCTGTGATCATGGCAACAACTATAGCAGCAATGTTGCCATTTTTTTGGAGACATCATGGCGTTGATTGGAGCATTCGGGTTCATGCCACTTGACTTTGTGTTACCTGTGGTGTTCTTCAATCTTACATTCAAGCCATCTAAGAGAAGCCATGTGTTTTGGTTAAACTTGACCATAGCAGTTGTTTTCTCAGCGATAGGAGTTACGGCGGCAGTTGCAGCAGTAAGGCAAATAGGTCTTGATGCCAAGACTTATAAATTATTTGCTAACGTTTGATCTGATCATCTTTTTAACAATATAGTTTGCTACGTTTAGCCTAAATTATATATGATTTGTAGGTACTTATGTCAAACATTTAGTTTAATAGTATTTCAAGTTATCTATATGCTTTTAGATTATTGCATTATCGCCTAATAACATATGACAGTGATAATTATGGTCGAAGATGGTTTTGTTAGAATGTGTTATTACAAGGGTTTAACAAACAAAGTTCATTTTAGAGTTAATTACAAAAATCATCCTTGTGGTTTACCCAAAGTTGCAACTTTCGTCCCAAACTCTAAAAAAGTACACCAATCATCCCCGTGGTTGTCCATTTTGAGTTAAACGGACGACCATTAAGTTTTGGGCGTCATCTCTGGTCACGTGATTGTCACATGAGGGGCAAATTTGTCCATTTTCGCTTCTAAACCACAAGGACGATGCTTGTTACAATTTCAGATTTATTTATTTATTTTTTTTGGACATTTTCAGTCTAGTTATACTCGAATTAAAACCCACCCAGTTAAAACTCGCAATTTAAAACCCCCAACAAACCCCAATTTCCCCCAAAACACCCAATAAAACCGAACCGACCCATATTGACAAATCAGTAAAAGTAGGAATTGTTTTATTTACACAATTGGCCTATAACTTAAATTCTAGACTTTTGTGCAAGTCACTATATGATGTGTGAGATATGGTAAGAGAAGGTTGACGGTTTTTTATTTTTTTTATTATTATTATTTTTTTTTAAAGTGAATTTATATTAATAATTAAAGACAAGTTACATCAAGTAAACAAGAGGAATAGACACTTAGTTTGTTTGTATGCTATTAAAAGATTGAAGCACTTAGGGTGCCATTTTAGTCATCACTATATCTCTCATCTCTCTCATCACTCTCATCATATCTCTATGGGCACAATTGGCACAAGCTCCATTGGAGCATTGCATGAAGAAAGTATCAAAGAAGCTCAAGCATTTTCCACTACTACAAACCATCACAAACCACAACAACAACTTGATGCTGGTGCTCTTTTTGTTCTCAAATCCAGAGGTACATCATTACATTCTACTTTGACGACCTCTTAATCTTCTTGTTTTTTAAACAATAATAAGTCGAAATTTATGAATATATGTCTTATTGATTGATTACCATGATCATATATATAAAGGTGTTCTTGTTAGAATTTGTTTCGTTCTTTCGAGTTAAACACATCATTTTCGTATGATATGGTGTTCAGTTCGGTCATTCACGTAACTATGTGTTCTATATCATGAAACATTTATTTCGGTGATACCACACAAGCTTGTGCAAATTTTTTACGTGTGGCATCACATTTTTAAACATGAGTATCTAATCTTGCAAATTAGTTGGATAACTGAAAACACACATAATTATACTTTTAGACTCATGTGTTACTATTTTGTTGATATATTATTGTCACATAATTTCAAACGTGGGCGGAACTACACGTTCGTGGTGGTTTACGGAACCCGATTAATGTTTGTTGTCTAGTATAAATTTCGTTTAATAATTTTGATTTTTCTGAAATGAACCTGGTTTCGAAATTTTGTGTCACATATATATTCATATCTTGTTTAGTTAGTTCACTGATATATTAAAAGAAATAAATGTCTTCTTAACAAGTTTACGAGTTTTAATGAAATCGTACATTTTAGTTTATTTTTTTCGTTATAAACTTAAAAATTTGTGCACATGATAACTTAAAGTCCTGAGTCCGCCCTTTGTTTCAAACATACCGATAAACATATATTTAGAGAATTATAGTTATCGCGATCATTTTTTTTCCTGTTGATAGTGTCATAAAATGTTCATTCGGGTCGCTTTCCATTAGATCCAATCTTTAACTACTTATAAAAAGCTAATAAAAACCCTTGACCTTTTAATTTTCTTAATTTTGTTCTATACCAATTATACCCTTGTATATTACCCTCCCTAATACCCTACTTTAAAATGAAAACTTAAATAGAAACTTAAATGAAAAACAAGCACATGTTCACTTTAAAAAGGAAACTTCAATGGTGCTTTAATGGAGCATAACACACATACACGTTTGTCAACTTTATTCATTTGAAAACTAGATATCACAAAATGGAAACTTAAATGTAAACTTAACACATACACGTTTGAATATTTGGTTTGTCAATTATATAAAAACATATTTGATACTTTGATTTGTCAACTTAAATAATATATTAAATAAATATTTGATATTTTGGTTTGTGAACTATATAAAGATATATTTGATACTTTGTTTTGTCAATTATATATTCTAGACGAGTAACTATCCATAGCAATATTAGCGTCAAACAGTTATAGTTACACAAAGCATTACAAAAAATACTTAACCAAAATATCACTATAACTATCTACCGCTACAAATTTCGTTACTGTGTACGAGTACTCGTCTAGTATTATTTCACGGACACGTCACACACTCACCACGTAATGTCTTTATTATTGTGTTTTGGGTAGTGAGAAACTGAGAACAAATAATAGTAAAATATAAATTTGTGAGTAGGGTCGAGGTATAACTTCATGTTAGTAAAGAAAAAAAAAAAAAAAAAAAAAAAAAAAACCTCCTGTGTATGAGGCATGAAACGTGGTATAATAGTAGTATATTTAAAAGAAAGCATCAAAGACAAATTAATTAACAACGTTTGATTTATAGAACATCATGTGACTTAGCTATTCTTCATAAGTCCACACAGTGTTTATGTTTAATTTAGACTACTGACCTATTATAGGATGAGTTTAAAGTTTAAAAGTTACATAAAGAGAGATTACATTTAAAGGCTATATATGAAGATAAATGACCACTAAGTTGGCCTAGTGATCAGATGTTTTTGGATGTTCTCACAAAATAATATACGTTCAAATCTTACTACGCAAACATATTAAATGTTGCTAGGGAAATGAAAAGTTGTGAATGATATACCCTGTTAAGCCACATTAATCTGAGTTGATTATTCGCCCTTCTAAAATAAAGGCATATCATCATCATTTCGCTAGTTACAAAGATAATTGTAAATAAAAATAGATATGACCAAGGTTATATCATTGTTTGATAAAATTGGAAGTCCATTTACATAAACCAAACTTAAACGTTAAAAAATATATTAGTGCATGTTATTCACATACTTTTCAATCACCACCACCTAAATGACCAGTGCCATTGACAAATGCTACTATAAGAGAATGATTGATGTATATTCTACATTTTAGTTGTCGACAGAAAAGTGATTGATTTAGATTCTACATTTTGTTTTTAACATATCTAAGAAACCAAATGTAACACGTTACAGGGTCATGGTGGCACAGTGGATATCATTTGACAACGTCCATAGTAGCACCATCGTTGTTAAGTCTACCATTTGCATTTGCGTCACTAGGATGGACCTTAGGAGTATTGTCGTTGGTGATTGGAGCAATCGTGACATTCTATTCGTATAACCTTCTTTCTCTAGTCCTCGAACATCATGCCGAGTTGGGTCATCGTCATCTTCGATTTCGTGACATGGCATATGATATCTTAGGTAACATCTTCTTTTTTTTTTAGGTTAATTTAAGGGTCTTACTATTCGAACACCATTTCCACCATTTAAACCTTTTTCCTACTAGTCAAATTTTAAATACCTCGAAAATGCAAGCTATTTATTACTAGTATCATACTTCTCTCTTAATCTGACTTTTTAATTGAAAATGCAAATTATTTATTATCAGCTACCATTATTAATTTATTATATGTAAAGATGACTAATCAGATTTTTATAAATGATTTTTTTAACTATAACATAACAGCCCGCCATCCACCACCACCATCATGCAAACAACCTAACACCACCATCAAAAACATCCGTCATCCCCACCACCATAACAACCCGATTTACGACCACCACCAGACAAACAACCCACCACCTAAAACAGCTTACCAACACCACCATCCAAGCGGCGGCAAATAGTCCCCACCATCAAAAAAGCCACCACGACCATGCAAACAGCCCTCCACGAACATCGCGATAGATTTTAGGGTTATGACTTGTGATAGATTTTTAGGTTTTGGGTGTTGTTAGGAGGGTGGTTAAAGTTAGAGAGAAAATTCGTTTGTGAGATAGTGGGAAGAGATGAGTTTTATGTGGGGTTATTATTATTATTATTATTATTATTATTTTTTACACATTAA
This sequence comes from Artemisia tridentata subsp. tridentata, assembly GCA_021014915.2. Taxonomy (NCBI): domain Eukaryota; kingdom Viridiplantae; phylum Streptophyta; class Magnoliopsida; order Asterales; family Asteraceae; genus Artemisia; species Artemisia tridentata. The sequence goes on along the minus strand of CP139506.1, from coordinate 370,646,443 downwards.
CTGGTCAATAAGGATTGTCTAACAAGTACTCCCTCCGTTCCTAAATAAATGTCCACTATTGACTTTTAAAGTCTTTATTTAGAACTTTGACCTTAAATTATTTCATTTGTGTTATGTAATAATTAGTGAAAATTATACCAATGAAAATACATTTAAAACTCAATCCATTCATATATTTTGCACCAAGTATTACATAACACAAATAAAATAATTTGATGTCAAAGTTTAAAAAATAAGACTTTAAAAGTCAACAGTGGACACTTATTTAGGGACGGAGGGAGTAGGAAAAAGCAATTCATTTTATGAAGAAGGTAAAAAATACAATGATTGTGCAATAAACGAAGGTTCATTTAGTGGATAATAAAGGTACATTTAGGAGCACCCTAATTTAATACCATGTCCGTCTCAAAATAAGTGTCCAGTTTGACTTTTCAAAGTCAAACTGGTTCAACTTTGACATTAACTATTTTTGTGGGTGTTATATAACATTTGATTCAAAATATATTAATGGATTGAGTTTTAAGTGTATTTTTCAATAATATAATTTTTCATCAAGTATTATATAACAAAAAAAAAGTGTTTAAGGTCAAAGTTAAACCAGTTTGACTCTGAAAAGTCAAACTAGACATTTATTTTGAACGGAGAGAGTAAATGATTTTTTTGAATCCTATTTGGATTTTAGTTATTTTGGTGGTCAAAGACGTAATAAAGTCTACTCTAAGAAAACGAACTCCATGAAGGCAATGTAACGCTGACAGGTCTTTATTTATTTCATCTATAACTTCAAATTTCAAAACACGTGTTATATGGACGGTGGCTATTCTTTTATATAGACGGTGGCTATTTGTACTTTTACTACTCATGTCAGCTTTTGTCTTTTTTTTTTTTTTTTTTTTTTTTTTTTTTTAAATAGAAATATATAATAATGTATTGTATATGTATAATGTTTTTATAAATAGAATTTGTACTTGTTGTACTATTCATGTCAGCTTTTGTCTTTTTTTTTTTTTTTTTTTTTTTTTTTTTTTTTTTTTAAATAGAAATATATAATAATGTATTGTATATGTATAATGTTTTGTATATTTGTGTTTAATAATGTTTTGTATATGTATAATGTTTTGTATAATTATTTTTTTGTATAATAGCACGTTAAATATTGCTACATTAAATAACTACAACAACAACTGTTATTATTAAATTGAACGACAACGTCAACACATTATTTAAAAACAACAACATCTACGACATATGAAGATTATTCATTTTTTAGAATTTTTTTTTCGAAATTAATTTTTTTTCGAAATCTAAATTTTTTAGAAAAATTATTTTTTTTCAAAATTAATTTTTTTTAGAATTTTTTTTTTCGAAATTAATTTTTTTTTTCGAAATTACAATTTTTTTTTCGAAATTAATTTCTTTAGAAAAAATTATTTTTTTCGAAATAATTTTTCTTTTTGTCGATTTGTAAAACTTTTTTTTTCAAAATTAATTTTTTGTCGATTTGACTTTTTTTTCGAAATCTAAATTTTTTAGAAAAATTATTTTTTTTCGAAATTAATTTTCTTAGAAATTTTTTTTTTCGAAATTAATTTTTTTTTCGAAATTAATTTTTTTCTTTTCGAAATGAATTCAAAAAAGGGGGCGCGTTGAAGAAGAGGCTTGACTAAAGTGCTTCTTTTGAAAAATTATTTTTTTTTTTGTAATGTTTTTTGTTGTGTTTATTTGTAATATTTGTTTGTGTAATATTTTTTTGTATTTTGTTTGTGTAATGTTTTTTTTTAAATTAATTTTTTTTCGAAATTAATTTCTTTATAAAAAATTATTTTTTTTCGAAATAATTTTTTTTTAAATAATTTTTCTTTTTTTCGAAAAAAAGAAGTACATGACAAAAATTAAATGCAAAAGTAAATATTTACTTTTTCTAACCCATGAGAATTAAATGCTTTGGTACCACAAAACAAAAAAAAAAAAAAAAAAAAAAAAAAAAAAAAAAAAAAAAAAATTAGCAGCGTTAAAAAGGTGGCAGCAGCAGTAAATGACACAAAACAAAAAAGGCCCTTTGCTGTTGCTAACGACAAGACAAGAAGAAAAAAAAAAAAAAAAAAAAAATAAACGCGTGGGACCCAATGGCAGACCTGCAACAAAAAGTACCTAGTGGGGGTAGACCCCGTCTATTTAGTGTCTCCCTTCCTATATGGACGGGGTCTACCCTGTCCCCACCCACTAGATGCCACTTTTTCTGCTGCTGCTCTGCCACTTTTTGCTGCTACTACTTTTTTTTTTTTTTAGTTTTATTTTGTTTTGTGGTACCAAAGTATTTAATTCTCATGGGTTAGAAAAAGTAAATATTTACTTTTGTATTTAATTTTTGTCATGTACCTCTTTTTTTCGACAAAAAGAAAAATTATTAAAAAAAAATTATTTCGAAAAAAAAAAATTCGAAAAAAATAATTCTAAAAAAATTAATTTCGAAAAAAAAATAATTTTTCTAAAAAAATTTAGATTTCGAAAAAAAATTAATTTCGAAAAAAATTAATTTCAAAAACAAATTTAATTTCGAAAAAAAAAATTAATTTAAAAAAAAATTTAATTTCGAAAAAAAAAATTAATTTCGAAAAAAAAAATTATAAAAAAATTAATTTCGAAAAAAAAATAATTTTTCTAAAAAATTTAGATTTCGAAAAAAATTAATTTTTTTTTTCGAAATTAATTTTTTTTTTAAATTAATTGGCAAGAATAAAGACGCTGGAGATGGAGTTAGAATTGGCAAGGAATCCTGAGGATCACGCTTGTCAGTCGAGTGCAAGGCTTCATGATCTTTTAAATGAAATGAATAATCTTCATATGTCGTAGATGTTGTTGTTTTTAAATAATGTGTTGACGTTGTCGTTCAATTTAATAATAACAGTTGTTGTTGTAGTTATTTAATGTAGCAATATTTAACGTGCTATTATATAAAACATTATACATATACAAAACATTATTAAACACAAATATACAAAACATTATACATATACAATATACAAAACATTATAATATATTTCTATTAAAAAAAAAAAAAAAAAAAAAAGGACAAAAACTGCCAAAAAGTCAAAAAATACAAATAGCCTTTATATAGCCACCGTTTATATAGTCAAATAGGCACCGTTTATATAGTCCATGCCTTGTTTTAAAAAACATCAAAGATGATAATTACGCAGCAATAGCACATATTAAATAAGAGGTAATTATTTTAAAATACATTATACTTGTCAAAAAATATTTTTATAGGCATCAAATAAAAAAAATACTTATGTGTACATTAATGTTTAGTTTTTTGTTTTTTTATATGTAGTGAAAATCTGTGATTACCATTTTACCTTATGGGTTTGCGAAAATTGCATCCACTGTCTCATGGTAAATTACATAAATGGTCCATGTGATTTAGCAAAAATTGCATCCAGAGTCCCTATTTATTTATTTATTTATTTATTTATTATTATTATTATTATTATTATTATTATTATTATTATTATTATTATTATTATTATTATCTACTCCTTATGGTTTTGACTCATTACGTTTTTATAAACGTTCTTATCTACATTTTTATATATGTTTTTATGTAAGTGTTTTTATATATTTTATGTACGTTTTCGTCCGTTTTAATATGTTTTGCTCGTTTTCTTGCATTCTCATACGTTTTCGCCCGTTTTTATACATTTTGGTCTGTTTTTATACGTTTTCATCCATTTTTATATGTTTTCGTTCGTTTTTCTTACATTATCATACGTTTTTATCCGCTTTTTTGCGTTTTCATACGTTTTTACACGTTTTCTTATGTTTTCATACGTTTTTATTCGTTTTCGTCTATTTTCATCCGATTTTATACGTATTCATCAATTTTCTTATGTTTTCATACGTTTTTATCCGTTATCATTCATTTTTATACTTTTCATCCGTTTTTAAACGTTTTCGTTCGTTTTTATATGTTTTCTTACGTTTTCATATATTTCATCCGTTTTTATACGTTTTCATCAATTTTAAACGTTTTTTTTTCCTTTTTATACGTTTTTTTTACGTATGAAAGTGGATACAAATGGTTAATAACGTATTGAAACATATAAAAACATTCAAAATCGTATAAAACGATACAAAAATGTATAAGAACATACAAAAATAGATAAAAACATATGAAAACATAAGAAGAATGAATGAAAACGTATAAGAACGGATGAAAACTTATAACAACGGACGTAAACGTATAAAAACGGATAAACGGACGAAAACCGATAAAAACGGACGAAAACAGATAAAAACGGATGAAAACGTATAAAAACATACGAAAATGTATAAAACTGATAAGAGCGGATAAAAATATATGAAAACGTAAGAAATTTTAAATTCAAAATCACTACACACAAAAAGACAAAAAAGTAAACATTAATCTACACATAAGTATTTTTCTTTTTATTCGGTGCATATAAAAGTATTGTTTTGTCAAGTATGATGTATTTTAAAATGATTAACCCTATTAAATAAAGTAAGAAGTGAACTAGGTGGTACCGAGATGACACAAAATTCAGATTAAATTATGTTTTGTAATGTTAATTTTCGTAGAAAATTCAAAATTTATTAAATACACCTTTTTAAAATAGTTGTGTTTCATTACTTGCTTAATTGCTATATTAACGAGGTTATAAGGCCCGTGTTTTGCGGCGAGATGTTTGAATAAAAATTATTGATTTTCGTTACTTTGTAACGGATTGATAACCCCAATGACTATTTTTGTAAGTTGTTTTTTAACATTTTTTTACGAAAATGTCCTTACGTTAGTGTTTCGTTGCCAAATTAGTGATCAAGGGCTGACATTGCAACGGACATATAACATGAAAGACCAATTACGTAAAATCTGCATTACTTAACGATTATTAGTTACTATTCATTTTACCCCATTAGGTGTGCATTTTACCCCGTTGGGTGTGTTTTTAGCAAAAACAAACGTGATCCATAACAATCCTCATAAATGTACTGTAGTAGTAATATGTGAAGGAAAAAAACTCGAAACTTTCTTTTTTTTAATCAAACTCAATCATTTTAATATGAAATCGTATCTTTCATTCCTTCTTTTCCCTTATATTACAGTTGAAGAAAATTTATGCGCTGGTTGTACTTATGTTTTTCCAGAAATTTTTAGACACGAGTAAAATTAATATTTTACTCAACTCCTTGATGTCATTGATGACGTATAGTCCGTATTCGGGTCACGAACCCGACCCATACTCAAAGTCCATCACGAATGGGCTCAAACCCATCACGCATGGGCTATCACAATAACGGTTTGGGCTCACGATGGCCCAAACCCAAAGTTACTTTTGGTCTCGATAAGATATCTCTTATTTATGGGATATATATCAACCAGCCGACTTAGGCGGGATACGCGAAGGTTAAGGAACACGAAACCAACTAGGATTTCGTGTGTATATAAAGAGTCCTTCGACTCTCATTAAAGGTATGACTTACAAACCCTAACTCTTCTACAAACCCTAAAACCGATTACTTACTCTCACGCCGGAGGATAATCGTGGGAAACAATCCCACGATAAGCCTAACGGTGTCTTTTTGTTTTCTTAGTGCGCAGGTCTCAAGCATTAAGATCTGATTGGTACGGAATCAAGGAACGCCCAACTTTTGTATCAACAAGTGGCGCCATCCGTGGGACCCTACACTAAGAGCTTTCCTAAGAACTAGAATGACGAAGCACGGAAATCAGCGGACTCCGCATGCGAAGAAAACGCATGACGACCTACTAGGGAAGAAACAGCAAACTGATGCGGCCTCTAAGCAAACCTCTGGAACAACCAGTGCGCCTAGAAGCTTAGGATCGTACTCAGATCTGCTCTTTACTCCGATAGAACCGCTCACTATGACTACCAATGCTACTACAACAAGTACTAGCGCGGTAGACCTACAGCGCACTCCTCTCACTATGCCAGAAGTAAACTTCACTGAGCCACCAAATGCGCCTATCCGAAACAAGGATCTTGTTTTAGAAACAGACTCCCTCGCACTAGAAGGAGTTACGCCTGAACTAGCGCCAAGTGATTTCGTATCTCAAAACTACGAAGCCTTGGCTGCGCTCATGCGAGAGGAGGCGAAAAAGAGGTCAAGCCAAAGTCTGCACGCCAGGCTCAACTTTGACCCTGAGTATGAGGCATCCCCACCGCGCTACCGAAAGGAAAGACGCGAGAGGGATAGCCGTAAACACCCAGTGTTTACCAGGATTGGAAGGAAGGTTGTGGATGATGAAGCAGCCGACTTTCAGCATCTGGAGGAGCATGAAGATGGGGAACGGCGCGCCAATGTCCACACTAGGCTTGGCAGTCGCAGAGTTCATGATAGGCTTGGGCGACGGTGCTCCCCAAGTGAAAGCCCTTCAAGCTCTGATTCCGAGGATAGTCGGCGCAAGCGCCGCAGAGGAGCAAGCTCAGATTCCAATGATAGTCGGCGCAAGCGTCGCAAAAGAGTAAGCTCATCCTCAAGTGATTCCTCGGACAACGAGGACAAAGAAACTGGACACTGGAAATCAAGAGGAAAATACCGCGACCAGGAAGACGAAGACATGTCTCTTCCCTGGCGTCGCCAAAAAGTTGATGCGTTTACTAGGCGCATCAGCGATTTTTCGGAAAATAAGAAAAGGCGCATGCCTGCTAATGTCAAAACATACGATGGGACAGGTGATCCTGATGATCACCTAAAAATTTTCGAATCAGCAACCACTATCGAAAATTGGCCACAACCTGTGTGGTGCCATATGTTTAACTCTACATTAGTAAGGAATGCGCGCAATTGGTTCAGTAAGCTTCCACGCAGAAGCATCAGTGGGTTTGAAGAGTTGCGAAAGGCGTTTCGTTTAAACTTTACTCAAAGGAAGAAGTGCGCCAAAAACCCTGTCGAGCTCGCTAGGGTAAAGCAGCGCCAAGGGGAATCCACAAGCGCTTTCATGGAGCGCTATAAGGACGAATGCATGCAGGTCAAGGCGTGCCCAGAAATACTAAAGATATCGGGGTTTATGAAAGCAATCAATAACCCAGATATGATAAAAAAGTTAAACGATAGGGTTCCCCAAACCTTTGACGAACTCATGAAACGCACGAGGTCCTTCGTCCAAGGAGAAGCAGCTGCTGCGGATTCCAGGAAATGCTACTCGAACCATAGGTCACAAGAAGAGTCAAGGAGACAATCCAATGACCAGAGTGGCAATCGTAACAAAAGTTATCGCACCCAAGGGGGCGGACGGGGAAACGACAAGTACACCCCACTAACAAAAACTCCAAAGGAGATATTTGCGACGGAAGGTGCGAACTTTCCAAGACCCCCACCTATGCGCACTCCTGAAGATTGGCGCGTAGGGAATGGATACTGCGAGTATCACGCACAGAAGGGCCATACCACTAATGAGTGCGTCCAATTACGCCAACTAATTGAGAAACTAGTGAAAGAAGGCAGATTGGACCACCTCGTTAAAAATATTAAGGATGGGAAAGACAAGCAGAGAACCGGAGGCAAGAAAGAAGCGCCTAAGGAAAAAGCTGATACTATCTACATGATACAATCATGGCAGCGAAAGACTAGGCAAAAGGTGAGCCAGAAATTCTCCCATGGAAGCGAAATCTCTTTCCCCACCTTGACCGCGGACAACGCAGGGGCAGAACCAATCACCATTGAAATAAATGCGGGGGGTCACGACATCCACCGCATGTATGTTGATGGAGGCGCATCAGCGGATATAATGTATGAACATTGTTTCAAGAGATTGCGTCCTGAGATACAAAGACAGTTAAGTCCAGCCACGACTGCGCTTACTGGCTTTACAGGAGAAAAGATATGGCCTATGGGGCAACTGCGCCTACTAGTCGCTGTTGGTAATAAAGAACACTCCACGACAGCCTGGATGAACTTTATGGTAATCAAATCTCCTTCGCCATACAATGGCATTATTGGAAGGTCAGGAATCTCGGCGATGCGCGCGGTACCATCCACAGCGCATGGGATGCTCAAATTCCCAGTAGAAGGCGGCATTGTCACCATTTACAACAACGCTGCGCCACCAGAAGAATGTAACACGATTACATGTGAAACAACACACATCCCAGAACAGAGCGCAGCTAAAGTACCAAACCTAAAAGTTGCGATTCACCCTGAATACCCAGAGCAAGAAGTGTCGATTGGAGGATCGTTGTCTGACAAAGGCAGAGCAGCCGTGTGCGCGCTATTACAAAGGAATCTGGATATCTTCGCATGGGAACCAAAGCACATGACTGGTGTGCCACGTTTGATTGCAGAACACAAGTTACAAATCCGACAAGGATATTCCCCAGTAAGGCAGAAAAAGCGCGGCCAGGCTCCAGAGCGCGCAAAAGCCATACTGGAAGAAGTACACAAACTTGTGGACGCTGGCATCATGCGGGAAGTCTATTACCATGATTGGCTCTCCAACCCAGTGATGGTCAAAAAGAGCGATGGCAGTTGGCGGATGTGTGTGGACTTCACTGACCTTAATAAAGCATGTCCACAGGACTGCTACCCACTACCAGAGATAGACTGGAAAGTGGAATCTTTGTGCGGATATCCCTTTAAGTGTTTCTTGGACGCATACAAAGGATACCACCAAATCCAAATGGCTAAGGAGGACGAGGAAAAAAACAACCTTCCACACAAGCCAAGGCGTTTTTTGTTATACAAAGATGCCTTTTGGCCTGAAAAATGCGGGCGCCACCTACCAACGACTGGTAGATAATGCGTTTGAGAAGCAAGTGGGACGCAACCTAGAGGTCTATGTGGATGACCTTGTCATAAAAAGCCATACTGAAGATGAAGTGGTGCGTGACATTGAAGAAACATTCACAACACTACGAAAGATCAACATGAAGTTGAATCCTAAGAAATGCACTTTCGGCGCTACAGAAGGCATGTTCCTAGGATATCTGATAGAACCAGATGGCATTAAGCCATGCCCAGAAAAGACAGAAGCTGTCATCCAACTTCCTTCATCGCGCACGTTGAAAGAAGTCCAGTCTCTAAATGGAAAGCTGTTGGGTCAAATATTGACCCAATTACCCTACAAGGATTTGAATATAAAATAGTTTAACTCACTGATAAAGAAATCAGTGAGTGTTGTAAAAAGCCCGTTGTTGAAGAAACACTTTACCTACTGAGACGGTGTCAGTGAGTAAAGTATACGAGCTACAAACAACTCCAGTATCACTGAGATTTGACAAATATCTCAGTGACCCTGAAAACGCTATCTCTACAAAGCAGACTGAAAATATGAGCGGGAACTTCTACAAGAAAAGATAGAAGTCAGACAAAGTACATCAAAAGGAGTGTTGGTGTACCTTTCAAGAAAGAGAAAGGTGATGGGACTTTTTAATAAAGAAAAGTCAATGGGGACCACCAGCCATGTGCACTTGTTTTACTTTCCTGTATTTATAGTTTGCTTGTAATAGAGATTATGTATGTTTTCCTAAATAGACAATAGAATACACATAGTGTATTAGTTGATAGGATCATCACTCTCACTGAATCAGTGAGAGTTTATTTGTCAAATGGGATGATTAATTTGTACCCATAGGGGATGATTTACCGGAATTATCCCCTTGAAGAAGCTGAAGATGTTATCATGTAATCTAATAGGTTTTGAGTAATCTTGTAACAATTTATTATTATCAATAAATATGTTATTGTTTTACTCAGATTTCATGGACCAACAAAAGCTAGCCGGTTTGAACAGATTCCTGTCCAAATCAGCGGATAAGTCACTTCCTTTATTTAAAACACTCAAGAAGTGTACAAAAAATGGAGACTTTCGTTGGACTGCGGAAGCGGAAGAAGCTTTCACACAGCTTAAGCAACATATAGCTGCGCTTCCTAAGCTAGTTGCACCCCGATCAGGGGAGGAGTTAATCATCTACCTATCTGCGACCCATGGAGCGATCAGCGCAGTGCTATTGACGGATAGGAATTCCGTACAAACACCGGTGTACTTTGTAAGCAAAGCACTCAAGAAGACAGAGATTAATTACAGCTCAATGGAGAAGTTGGTCTTGGCGTTAGTATTTGCTGCCAAAAGACTGCGTAGATACTTTCAAGCGCACCCAATAGTAGTGATTACCGACCAACCTATCAAACAAGTTATCTCTAAACCTGACGCATCGGGGCGATTACAAAAATGGAGTGTGCTACTAGGTGAGTATAACATCTCTTACAGACCACGCACTGCTGTTAAAGGGCAAATACTAGCAGACTTCATCATTGAAAAACCAGATACCGATGACGCACCCCCACCGAGCAAGGTAGAATTACAAGAACCATGGGTCTTGTTCACAAATGGATCTTCATGCGTGGATGGATCGGGCGCTGGCCTTATCCTCACTAACCCAGAAGGAATGGAATTCACTTACGCACTGCGTTTTGAATTCACAGCCACGAACAACGAGGCAGAATATGAAGCCCTAATCGCTGGATTACGCATTGCAAATCGAATGGGTGTACGTAACCTAGAAGCAAATGTGGACTCCCGATTGGTAGCCAACCATGTGTTGGGCGAATATGTGGCTAAAGAGGATAACATGGTCCAATACCTCGACAAAACCAAATCGCTAATACAAGGCTTTGACAGGTTTACCATTAAACAAATTCCTAGAGGTGAAAATAAGAAAGCGGATGCGCTAAGCAAGATCGCATCTACCAGCTTCGCGCACCTGTCAAAACAAGTTTTAGTGGAGATCCTAAAGAACAAATCCATCTCGGAGATGGAGATATCCACGGTAATAGAAGAAGAGAATCCTACGTGGATGACTCCCATTATCGAATTTATAAGCAAGGGCAACTTGCCCGCTGAGCAGAAGGACGCTCGCCGGATACGGCGCACAGCGCAGAGGTTCGAACTTAGAGATGGTATCCTATATCGGCGCTCATTCCTACAACCATGGCTTCGATGCGTTGGACCTCTTCAGGCAGATTACGTACTCCGAGAAATCCACGCTGGTTCATGCAGTATGCATTCAGGACCACGGTCCGTCGTAGCGCGAGCACTGCGCTCAGGATACTACTGGCCTACTATGCACCGTGACGCGCGCGATGTGATAAAGAAATGCAACGACTGCCAAGTCAATAGACCCATCCCGCGCAGACCACAACAAGACCTAACACCTATCACTTCTCCATGGCCATTCTATAAGTGGGGTATTGACATCGCAGGTCCCTTCCCTGTCGCAGCGGGAGGACTTAAATTCCTTATTGTCGCAATAGACTACTTCACCAAGTGGATTGAAGCAAAAGCAGTAGCGACAATCACAGGTAATCAAGTAAAACGCTTCGTTTGGGAAAATATTGTATGCCGCTTTGGACTACCTGGGGAGATTGTTTCGGACAACGGAAAACAATTCTGTGATAACCCGTTCAAAGACTGGTGCGCAGAGTTAAATATCACACAACACTTCGCATCAGTTAAACACCCACAAACCAATGGTTTAGTTGAGCGCGCAAATCGTAGTCTAGGCGAAGGGATTAAAGCGCGCCTGGACAAACACAAAGGAAGGTGGGTGGACGAACTGTCGCACGTCTTATGGGCGCACCGCACAACAATCAAGGTTAGCAATGGAGACACTCCTTTTTCCCTTGTCTACGGGACAGAAGCTGTCATACCAGCTGAAATTGGAATGCCAACTATCCGCACCGCGGAAGTTAATGTCGCGACCAATGACGACGAACGACGGATAGATTTGGACCTACTGGAAGAAAGGCGCGAGCGCGCAGCCATAAGAGAGGCAAAAACCAAGTCAAAGATGAAGGGATACTACGATGCTAAAGTTCGAAGCACCTCATTCAGACCTGGCGACTTTGTGTACCGCGCTAATGATGCAAGCCACGCAGAAGATACAGGTAAACTTGGACCAAAGTGGGAAGGACCCTATGAGGTCATTGAAGCACTAGGACAAGGCGCGTACAAGCTGCGTGACATGGAAGGCCGTGAGCTACAACGCACATGGAATATCTGCAATCTCAAGCGATGCTATCTTTAGGAAAGGTTACGACCCAATACATGGACACCTACGCACTTTAGTAAGTGCTCAATAAATATCCGTGTATCTACATTTTTTGTTTCATTTAGACAAATGTTTTTATCTTTTTACAAAAACTTGCAAGTATTAATAAAATGTTGCGGTTTCTAGCTAACTCCGTGACACACTTTACTTTATTGTCTACATATTATTTATGTCCCAATATAGTTAGTTATATTATCTTTTGCCTACATGGATGCATGCACTAATTAAAAACCCACGATGGTAAAAGGATGAGTAAACCTAATAAATGACTCGTTGAGTAAGAGGGTTGCAAACCCATCAACACCGGATCACGCATCCTTGTTAAACACCTTATTCTCAAGACGTTGGAGTAAGTTCCATGCGTACCCCACGACGGATACACATCAATGCACACTGTGCGCGTTTAACAAACTAGGAGTTAAGACAATTAACCCCTTAATATGGTATTAGTAGCACGCTGCAATCCATACACTTGTGCACCCCACGATGGATACAAAATAACTTGTAAATTTCATACACAATTATGTTATATACAATCATGCCATACACGACTATGTCATAAATTTCATACACGATTATGATATAAGTGATTACAAATCCTTGTAACTTTCTTCAAATGTGTTTATACAAGCGATTTGATTCTTAGACATCTTTTACGCAAAGACAAAATAACTAAGTACAAACGTTATAACCACAGCCAAATTTGATATAATATGCATACAATTGTATTTTTCCAAAATCAACGCTTCATTATGGATAACAAGTTCATCAAAAGTACACATCCAACAAGCATATGTACAACAAAAAAGTGGACATATCACAAAATACCACTACACCAAAACTACCAAGACATGCTACGAGTACGCCTGAGCCCTGAGCTACCTGCTTGGTGCGCCACACGACCAGCATCTGTAAGCATCTGCAACAACTCAGCATCCTTGGGTGCTACTGTTGGTACGCTAACAGGCACCCCATCAGATCTAGGAATGTGGGCCGCACCAAGACCACACAGAATAGCTTTCCCCTTCTAACCCTTTTTCTTGGCAAGTCTCATCTCATGAGCTTCTAAGGATGTCTTCAATGGAATTTCTTTCTCAAGAGCAAAAGGGTTGAGGATATCACGAGGGCGAGCAAAAATAGGCACATGTAGCTGCGACACATCTGGCTTCAGAAAGTAGTCAACCTGTTCCTCAGCGTCTTCGGTTGAGTGCCTAGCCAAAGTCAAACCCTGCATAATCACGCTTATGGGGTAATCCTGGTCACGCTCCAGCTGCGCAATATGAGGAAGCTCAAAAAGTTTTAACCTCTCCATAGCAGAAACAAGCTCACCATAAGCATTCTCATTATAACCAGGCACTTCGAAGGGAGGCATCGCCAAAACCTTGGCCGCGCACAGTTCCTCTACTGCTTCCGCCTTACCACGCGCTAGGGCACATTGAACCACATTCCCAAAGGACTCCTTAACCTCTCGAGACTCCAGCGTGGTCATAGCAGCAAGACGCAAGCCATGGCTGACAAGCCACCTGCGCTCAGCTATGGTTGACACCAAATGAGGATACAACTCCTCATCATACTCAATGCTGAGCTTGCGCAGTTTGCTCTCCTGATTCTCCAGCAAGCTCTCCACAGCCTTGCGGAATTCATCCAAATCAGACATGAGTTTCCCCTTGTTCAGCTCCATATATCTCATGGCCCAAAGGCAGGAGGCCTTGTACTCTTTTGCTCCAGTGCGCTCTTTGGTCAGTTCGGCCATGAGCAACATCTTCTCATCAGCAACTTTCTGGTCATACATAGCAGATGCTCTCAATTCAGCCTGCGCATCAGCCAACTGCGCCCTTAGAAGGTCAATTTCCTTATCCTTCTGCGCAACCAGGCTGCTCTCACCAGCATACTCAGCCTGTAGCCGCGCAACCAATGAAGCCTGGTGCGCAGCAGCCAACGCCAACTCCTCAAGAAGACTATTTCTTGGCGCATCTCCAGCAGATTTTTCCTAATCCACTGGACTCTCAGGCCTAAACTCACCAACATATCCAGAATCAGTCTTGGGGGGCGAACTCTCCACATGCGCATCATCATCAACAGCAGTCTCAGCCCTACACGCAAATAACAAAGTTACTCTATAATACTAATAGCAAATTAAAGGACTGAAGATCTAAAGACACAAATACTTACTTGGGGGGAGGAGTTTTATGCGATGACGCATCCTCTTCAGTTGGTCGCTCGACAAAAAGAGCAGGGCGCTTACTTGATGTCCCCGCGCCATCATCACCAGACGACCTCTTGCGTTTCCGCACCAAGCCTTCCTCTCCAGACTCGTCCATAGCACTCCCCGACGAGTCTACATGCAACAACTCAACAGGGATCTGTGACCCAGCAGAGGGAAAGCTACGCAGAGGAGTTGCCATAGTGACGCCTGCGGGGACCTCCCCTATCTCCTCTGTCTCCTCTGTCTCCTCCTGCGCAATCACCATTGTGCGCCCTGCAGTAGCCTGAAGCAATGGCTGCTCCCCATCTCTCAATGGGCGCACCCCTACGATCACCTTCGTGGGCTTCGCCAAGCGAACAACATCAAACAAGTCCATCTCTGCGCAACAAAGCAACAGACAAATAGCAAATGTGTTAGAAAAGCTACAAAGGGAAGAATGCTTACAACTACTAAGTGAAGAGGAAGGAAGAGACAAGCACCCACCCCGGCTATTTTCATCCAAAAATGTTGGCACCTCTTCCGGACTACCAAAGTAGTTACGACTGATGCCCATGTGCACCAGAAACTCTTCTGGATACGGTTCAATAGGTATGCGATTGGTGTTTATCGTATCCGCATCCGCCACATTATACAATCCGGGGTCTGGGCGCTCATCTCTCGGTAACGATTCTTGAGTATAGAACTCAAATACCCAGGGAAAAAATGCACTATCAATCCAGAAAATTTTTTCCCTCCATACCCTTAGTGCGTCTAATTTCTTTGTATAACACTGCAGAGATCCCGCGCGCTTAGCAAAAGATACCCACCCGTTTGACCACGACGTGTGGTAAAACGCGCGGAATAGATGGACTGTGGGTTCAATCGCCAACAGGCGACAATTTACCTCAAAATTGGTAACTTTCGCCGCACCTATACAGTGCAGTTGTGAGATATGCAAGCGATAATGGTTTAAGATATCGCACAAAAACAGGGAAATGGGAACACGCTGGTTCGCAAATTCGAAGAAGCGCGTATAAACCCCCACCTTCCCTTGCGGGAAATTCGCTATTGACGCATTTGCAGCCGGAACTACCGGATGCAATGCGAGAGGGATGTAATAATCTGAGGTGAACTGACGAAGTTCATCCTCAGATATTTCGGAATTAATATCGGATAATTGAAGAACCATGATACCTATTATCAGCGCACGCGCTATTACCTTCGCTTTTGTTGATTTGTTGATCGTTTTTTGAAGGTTTAACAATGGCGGAAAATGATGATTTTTTTTACTGTGGTAACCACAGTCAAAAGACGGCTGACCCTTTTATAGGGTTATACATACTCTTGGATGAATGACACATGTACCCCACTTGCTCTAATCGTGTGGCTAGGAGGCAAAAAGGTAAAGCACTTTTTCACCCACCCTTCACGATTTACGAAGGAGATACGGATGTACTTGAACTAAATTAATTTGCTAATTTTGGCGGGAAATACTTGAAACTTCCCCGCTACGCATCGAGGAACATTTTTAGCTACAATTATTAGTCTAGCGTCCGCAATTTCGCATTGCGCACACTAGACTGGGGGGACATGATGACGTATAGTCCGTATTCGGGTCACGAACCCGACCCATACTCAAAGTCCATCACGAATGGGCTCAAACCCATCACGCATGGGCTATCACAATAACGGTTTGGGCTCACGATGGCCCAAACCCAAAGTTACTTTTGGTCTCGATAAGATATCTCTTATTTATGGGATATATATCAACCAGCCGACTTAGGCGGGATACGCGAAGGTTAAGGAACACGAAACCAACTAGGATTTCGTGTGTATATAAAGAGTCCTTCGACTCTCATTAAAGGTACGACTTACAAACCCTAACTCTTCTACAAACCCTAAAACCGATTACTTACTCTCACGCCGGAGGATAATCGTGGGAAACAATCCCACGATAAGCCTAACGGTGTCTTTTTGTTTTCTTAGTGCGCAGGTCTCAAGCATTAAGATCTGATTGGTACGGAATCAAGGAACGCCCAACTTTTGTATCAACACCTTGATGTCATGTTTTAATTCCGTGTTTACCAGGCGGTAATCTCTAATATATTTTGTATCGTCCGGTAATACTTTTTGCTAGTTCCATTTTTATGGACATGTTTATCATTTATTATGAATTTATATTGCTTATTTGTTTTCAAAGAAAATGAATTTTTATTTTTTTATTTATTTATTTTTGAATAAAAAAAATGAATATAGCTCATTTGTATTTTGTTGACTTTTCATTTCCCAAGAGAAAAAGGTAATAAGAAGCAAAAATGTGTTTTTGTTTAATTTGAACGGTCACTGAAATTAGGGGTGCGTAGAATTGGGGTAATACTCACATGAGCCGAAAATCAAAACCGAAACGAATAAAAAAAAAAAAAAAAAAAAAAAAACTGAGATTGTAACCTAACATAATTTGCCAAAACCGAATTGAACCGAATTAAATATTCAGTTTTCGGTTTAGATATGAGTTTGACAAAATTAAAACCGAACCGAAAATCGAATTCACATAAATATATATCTTTAGTCATTTTATATAAACTAGGCGAGTACCCGTGCATAGCAACGAAAATTCCTAGCGGCAGACAATTAGCAATATGCAATATTGTGGTAAGCTATCATTATTGCATAAGCAATCATTCTACCTTGTAATGCATCTTCTATTGCAGTAATGCAAGCATCACAATCATTATTGCATAAGTTATCATTCTACCTTGTAGTGCATCTTCTATTGCACAGCCAAGAATCATAGGCCGCATTTAAAATAAACATAGGGGTTTTGATGTGGGGAACAATATTCTGCGGGAAGAAACACTGAAAAGAAACAAGTGTTACAATAATAAAAACAAGCATTGATATTGTAGAGGTGGTGAAATGGGTATACCGTACACGCGGGTTTGGTAACAGGTAAGAACGGGTGAATTAATCAACAACCATATATATAATCTTAAACTTGTGAATTAATCAACAATCATATATATAATCTTAAACTTGTGAATTAATCAACAATCATATATATAATCTCCCCATTACTCTTGCAACAACCCACATGCCCGCCGCAAGGACAATACGTTGGAAGCATTTGCCACCATCAAGTAATATCTTGGTAAAAAGGCAAAACATATGTGTAATTCTTGTCGAACATACAATAGATGTATAACAACATACATACAACAGTTTTCTCACATAATACAAACAACAAAATCTATGCCAGTTCCATCATGAGTATAGTTGTGCCAAAATTTGGTACTCCGTATCTAGTATGTACCTTTTTCTTAATGATTTAGAGGAGAACAGCATTAGCTAAGATCCCTCTTGCCTTGTGTGCGTGGGTTTTGGTGCGGGACATAACACGTAACTTGTTGGTTATTTCAGTAAAGGAAGGCCTAAGCATCGGGTTAGGCGACCAACACAGCTCCATTAGCCTTCTCCATTCACCATCACAGTCCTTTGGAATTGGAGGTCTCAATGTGTTGCTAACAATGCCTCCTGCAACACACACGGATATCATTAGCCAACGATCAATACCACAGTGTACTCAGATTTATTTATGCATTGGATAAAGCCAGCCTACCTATGATTGCACCATAGTGCATATTTGCATAGGGCTCCTCACCAGTAAGGATCTCCCATAACACGATTGCAAAAGAGAAAACATCAACCTATAACAGAAAGAGACAATATATGATTAAAAATAGAATACTCACTATTTAGTAACATGAATATACATACCTTCTCAGAAACTTTACTGCTACTACCATTGAGTAGCTCGGGAGCCATCCATGGCAGAGTTCCCCTAACTCCACCTGAAACCAAAGTGTTGCGCTTTATCTTTGATAATCCAAAATTACCTACCTGCATTAACATATACTTACAGTATTAAAATATAAAAACAAATAGAATTAACATCATATAGCTTGCTAATTATGTGTTGCCTAAGAAACAAGGTGTAACCTTGCATATAGGGCTTGAAGGATCCTTCATATTGGCCAACAAGTTGTCACATTTGAGATCAAAATGCACAATGTTCTTGGAATGTAAATACTCCATTCCAAAGGCTGCATCCATTGCAATTATAAGCTTTCTGCGATGATCAAGATGCCTGCAAATCACCATTACAACAGATCAAGAATTGAGTTCATACATAAGCTGCGATTCTTATAAGTATATTGAATAAATTATACAAAGTTTGCCATAACCGCACAATGTTGTTATACTAACAATAACAATACCTATCTTTGCGCTGTAAGACATGTCTTAGTGATCCATCGACCATGAACTCTGTGACAGTAGCTAATGTGGCACCAGGTCCATCCTGTACTAAACCATAAAATGCCACAACGTTTGGATGGTGAAGCTTCGACAGAATGTCAGCTTCTCTCCAGAACTCAATTGTCTGGATTCAAACATATAAATAGTCAGCAAACACATGAAAACTCATTCTTGCTTAAGCTTAAATAACAAAAACTACACAAAGTATTGAACAAAAAATAAAGTTCACTTACCAATCTCTCCTACTCAGATGATCGACCTGCAAAGCAACTCTTCTTTATTCTCTTGATGGCGACATCTGTTCCCCTCCATTTTCCATGGTAAACTGTCCCAAATGTACTAGAACCAAGCTCCCTTAACTCTTCAAGATCTTCATTCCCTATGATCTGCAACAGCCAACATATATTGACTTCACATTGAATTGTGTATTACGCTAACATAATTTTACAATTGGTCGAAATATGTCATCATACCTGCAAAGAGCTCATATCAAGCTCTTCTAGAGAAGGTAGCATCCCAACGTTCCCTAACTCCGCCTACAATCATAAAAGAAGCATCACATATCAGAAAAAGTAAAGCATGAGTTCTTCTGATTAGCAATTGATGCAACTTTACCTCAACCTCTGAGTCTGGCATCCTCATGTTTTCAACCATATCAGCAAACTGCATTCTTTCACTGATCCTAACTTGTGATGCATCATAACGTGATTGCGCAACAGGAGCTGCATCTTTTGCTTCATTATCAACAAAAGCGTTTGCTGCTTCTAATTGGCTTCTTACAGACGAATCTTCCATGCCTGGAAATCTAGATGAAAATGCAAGTTGATTCTGATCAATATAAGAAGCGTCCTTGTTTGAGAAGTCATCCTTTGCCAATTTCCGGTAGTATTATTTATCCTCATTTTTTAAAGTTTCTTTCTAGCATAACAGAGCCCTCCATCTTCCAGATCAACAACTTCCAGGTTCCTTTTTAAAGAACTTGATGGCGGTACTCAACTCAAATTCACGTTGAGAAGATCCTACACCAACAAAAAAAAATACCTAAGCGATCAAGATTTATACAACTAAGCAAGGTGGAGCATAATGCAAGCCATACCATTGCAGTTTCACATTATCAACTTTGTTTGGCATTCTTAATTTGTGAGAATCCCAAAGACTAATTGCACCAAGTCCAGGCTGCCACGAGCATGAAATATGTGTAAATAAAACTATGTATATATATAAAGGCTGTTAAAATAGAGAACAGATGTTACGAAACATATACATACACTCTCTAAAACAAACTTTTGAAACTCCTTACAGATTTTCTTCTCCTCCTTATTCGACAAACACCATCATTCTTGGTCTAGAACATAATTGGCTTCTTCAAAGTTGCACAACAATTTAATTTTAAGTAATCCGTTTGCCAAACTACTTAAAAATTAATCTTGTATTTTAAGCCACTTTCCACTGTTTCGAGATATTGTATTATAAGCTAATCTTTTTAATCGTTTTTCATCTAAAAAATAAAACATAGCCAAACTGACCCTTTCATTAGCAATGGTCAAAGGTTTCAAAATATGATATTCCGTAACAAATTTGAAATTAACGTGTTTAGAGGGTTTACCTCAAGTGATGTGCACCTTCGGTCTCTACGTGTTATGTGAATACAGGTCTTTTCTAATGCGCTATCAGGTGTAGATGGCTCTGAGTTTGGTTTTGAAAGATCCTGCAATGGAACAACATTAAAATCATCAAACAAAAACATTAACTTATAAAAACAACTGTTGAGATCCTGAAGCTTCTTAAATATGCTTAATTAAGTTAACATTAGCAATAAAGATCCCTAATTAGGTTAACATTAGCTCGCTTTCAAGGCAACAATGTTATGTGTGACAAAGACCGGCATTGTTAATTGAATACATACCTGATTTCCCTTGCTTTCTTTTTCTCTTCTTCAAGAGGATCAGCATAACCTGACCCGTTGAATAATTTAGTGAAATCCATTCACCTTGTCTAATCACCAAATCATCGATCAATAAAATCTTTAAAAACTAATTAACATGAATTTTGACAGAAATAAGAATCGAAACCTTAGAAATCAATACCTTGGAGGCGATGTATTCCAGCACTAAAACACATTCCTTCTCAATGTAATTACAGTCAGCCTCGAAATATAGATCAATCTTCTAGCAACCTGGTAAAAGTATAAAAAGTAAAATGTCTCAAAACTAACAAAAGATTGGCAAAGTAAATATATACATATTCAATCAACACTTGCGGCTTATTTAGGCATTTCTAATAATTAAAATTCATCAAGGCATTTCGTCAAACACTTTGTGTTCGTAAAAAACATAATCTACACTGTCAAGAATGTTTAACAATTATTGAATTCTAAGTACCGATTCAAGAAGAGGTTCCATAACTGTCGATTTCAAAGCCTCCACCAACTGTTACAAAGAAACAAATTATCGAGACTTAGAAATTGAAATAAAATACTGAAATTGGATACAGAGATTTAAATTTTTTATACCTCTGAAATGATTTGTAAAAATTCGTAGATAAAAATAAAAACGCTCAAACCAATCAAATAAAGATGAAAGAAACAATAATCAATTAAACCCCAATCAAACAAATGAATCAATTTATTTTTATAAAATAACAAATTCACAAACCTGTTTAATCGAAAGTGATAATGAAATTCGATCTTGCTTAATCTGTCAAAAACACACAAAACCAAAATATCAACTAATTCACATTGTTTGAAGAATTAGGGTTAGAGTATAAGATTTGAATTCATATGATTGAGTGAGGGGAGTTTGTGATTTGAAGTAAATTGATGATATTCAAATTTGCAGTAAAATAGGAAGGTTTTAATTTGATTTGATTTGGTTACTCATTTGTTGCAAAATTATGGAGGAAGCTGTTTGACTTACTAAGCGTTTTGTTACGAATTCAAAATGAGAGGGATTTGTTTTTTTTAGCCTTTATACTTTATAAGTATAGATTTCCAGTCCTTTATTAACTTTCAAAGGGTAGATTAGGAATTACAATAATTTAAGTTTTTCACTTATTGACTATTTGACCATTTTTACATTATAAGGAGTATAGATTTATATAAAAAAAAACCATTAAAACTCTTTAAAAGTATAAATATAATACTCTATTTTTTAAGGCTGAAATTTTGTTTGCTAAAAATCTATATAATTAAACAAATAATTAATTAAAATTATGTAACTCGAGTTATTCGGTTCGGTTTTCGGTTATTTGGTTCGGTTTTTAATTATTCGGTTCGGTTTTTAATTATTTGGTTAACCAAACCGATGCCTTGAAATCAAATGGATAATTTGACAGGCCCAAGATGGGGTAGATATTACGTGGGCCCAGTCCAATTTATGGTGTGCTATGGTGTAGCGGTCGGTAACATCGTTTTAGGCGGTCAATGTCTCAAGGTTAGTTTTGTAATTTGATCTCCTGATTTTTAGTATCATTAAAATAACAAAAAAATCATATAAATATACAAATTTGTCTATGTTTTGCTTCATTTACACATGTTTATAAGTATTTTAAAAGTAAATGCATATTAATATCATTTAATGAATATATTGGAAAAATGTAAATATATATAATACCTTTGAAAAAAATGTCAAATGCATATTACTGTAATATCTTTGGAAAACATGTAAACAATGTTTACTACCAGAAAAATTATCTTTAACCAAGTATCGCTATTTCTAACCTTAGGACTAATGTGTATTGACATTTTAAATGGGTGTTTAAGCATAATAAAGATATTGATTAAGATAATAAGATGAAACAAACCTTACAAGAATATAACTTTTTTGTATTAAAATTTGCAGGCGATATACGTGCTATGGAATCCAAATGGAACGATGAAACTTTACGAGTTTGTGGTCATCTTTGGGGTTTTCATGTTGATTTTGGCGCAAATTCCATCGTTTCATTCACTTCGCCATATCAACCTGATTTCTCTAGTCCTATGTCTTCTTTACAGCAGTTGTGTTACTGCTGCTTCTATTTATATCGGTAACTTTAACAACTTTGGATTAGCTTATAATAAGCATACGTAATTTTTGAAACTAACGTTTATGTGTATCCATTTCAGGAAACTCATCAAAAGGACCCCATAAGGACTACTCCTTGAGCAGCAATGACGAAACTCGAATTTTTGGAATCTTTAATGCCATGGCAATTATCGCTACCACTTATGGAAATGGGATGATTCCAGAAATACAAGTAAATTGTTTTTCATAAAATGCATGAGTATAGTTTGAAATATTTGTGGGATTCTGGTCATCGGGTCAAATTGGTAAATGAAAAGTAAACTATAAAGAAAACGGTTCCAAAAATCAAATGTCAAAATTCTTTAAGAAAAATAATATACTTTTTGTAAAAATTTTATGAAAATACATAAAATTTCAACCAAAATTTTCATGTCAACCCAAATTGTACAAAAATTTGACCCGTTTCTCAATCTGCACATTTTGCCACTTCTTCTAATGAGTCTGGGTGATCAAGTTGTCCGGTTTATATGTTTGGACTAATTCTTGTGCATGTATGCAGGCAACACTTGCACCACCAGTTAAGGGTAAGATGTTCAAGGGGTTGTGTGTTTGCTACTCGGTGATAATAGCGACATTCTTTAGTGTTACCGTTTCTGGTTACTGGGCGTTTGGCAATGAATCCGCGAGTCTTATTTTAAGCAATTTTATTAACGATAACGGTAAGCCTTTGGTTCCAAGTTGGTTCAATATGATGACTAACATCTTGACCATACTCCAACTCTCAGCTGTCACGGTTGTAAGTTTTAATTTTTTGGAACCAATGATACAAAATGTTGCTACTTTTTTTTTTTTTTTTTTTTTGAGTTCTCAATTGTTTTTACAGGTTTACTTGCAACCAACAAACGAAGTTCTTGAAAGAGCGTTTGCAGATCCAAATAGCAGTGAATTCTCCACCAGAAATGTTATTCCGAGATTGATTTCAAGATCACTATCCGTGATCATAGCAACAACTATAGCAGCAATGTTGCCATTTTTTGGAGACATCATGGCGTTGATTGGAGCATTCGGGTTCATGCCACTTGACTTTGTGTTACCTGTGGTGTTCTTCAATCTTACATTCAAGCCATCTAAGAGAAGCCCTGTGTTTTGGTTAAACTTGACCATAGCAGTTGTTTTCTCAGCGATAGGAGTTACGGCGGCAGTTGCAGCAGTAAGGCAAATAGGTCTTGATGCCAAGACTTATAAATTATTTGCTAACGTTTGATCTGATCATCTTTTTAACAATATAGTTTGCTACATTTAGCCTAAATTATATATAATTTGTAGGTACTTATGTCAAACATTTAGTTTAATAGTATTTCAAGTTATCTATATGCTTTTAGATTATTGCATTATCGCCTAATAACATATGACAGTGTATAATTATGGTCGAAGATGGTTTTGTTAGAATGTGTTATTACAAGGGTTTAACAAACAAAGTTCATTTTAGAGTTAATTACAAAAATCGTCCTTGTGGTTTACCCAATGTTGCAACTTTCGTCCTTAACTCTCAAGAAGTACACCAATCATCCTTGTGGTTGTCCATTTTGAGTTGACCGGACAACCGTTAGTTTTGGGTGTTATCTCTGGTCACGTGAGGGGCAAATCTGTCCATTTTTGCTTCTTAACCATAAGGACGATGCTTGTTACAACTTCAGATGTTTTTTTTTTTTTTTTTTTTTTTTTTTTGCGCGTTTTCAGTGGGGTTATACTCGAATTAAAACCTAACCAGTTAAAACCCGCAATTTAAAACACAAATTAAAACCCCCAACCAACCCCAATTTCCCCCAAAACACACAATTAAGCCAAAGAAACCCAACCCTAATTTCCATTCGCTACACACATCCAAACCAACCAAATCACTAACTATGGGAGAAAATGATAACGGCAAAGCTTTTTTATTGAGGCTAATCATTCATCAGAAAAGGATTGGTCGAAAGTTGTATTGACATATTGACAAATCCGTAAAAGTAGGAATCGTTTTATTTACACAATTGGCCTATAACTTAAATTCCAGACTTTTGTGCAAGTCACTATATAATGATGTGAGATATGGTAGAGAAGATTGACACTTAGTTTGTTTGTATGCTATTAAAAGATTGAAGCACTTAGGGTGCCATTTTAGTCATCACTATATCTCTTATCTCTCTCATCATATCTCTATGGGCACAATTGGCACAAGCTCCATTGGAGCAGTGCGTGAAGAAAGTATCAAAGAAGCTCAAGCATTTTCCACTACTACAAACCATCACAAACCACAACAACAACTTGATGCTGGTGCTCTTTTTGTTCTCAAATCCAGAGGTACATCATTACATTCTACTTTGACGACCTCTTAATCTTCTTGTTTTTTAAACAATAATAAGTCGAAATTTATGAATATATGTGTTATTGATTGATTACCATGATCATATAAAGGTGTTCTTGTTAGAATTTGTTTCGTTCTTTCGAGTTAAACACATCATTTTCGTATGATATGGTGTTCAGTTTGGTCATTCACCTAACTATGTGTTATATATCATGAAACATTTGGTTCGGTGGTACCACACAAGCTTGTGCAAATTTTTTACGTGTGGCATCACATTTTTAAACATGAGTATTTAATCTTGAAAATTGGTTGGATAACTGAAAACACACATAATTATACTTTTAGACTCATGTGTTAGTATTTTGTTGGTATTTTATTGTCACATAATTTTAAACGTGGGCGGAACTACAGGTTTGTGGAGGTTTACGGAACCTGGTTAATGTTTGTTGTCTAGTGTAAATTTCGTTTAATAATTTTGATTTTTCTAAAATGAACCCGGTTTCAAAATTGTGTGTCACATGTATACATATCTTGTTTAGTTAGTTCACTGATATATAAAAAGAAATAATGTATTTTTAATAAGTTTACGAGTTTTAATGAAATCGTACATTTTAGTTTATTTTATTTCCTTTATAAACTTAAAAATTTGTGCACATGATAACTTAAAGTCCTGGTCTTGGCCCTGATTTCAAACATACCGATAAACAATTAAACATATTTAGAGAATTATAGTTATCACGATCGTTTTTTTTCTTCCTGTTGCTAGTGTCATAAAATGTTCATTCGGGTCACTTTCTATTAGATCTAATCTTTACTACTTGTAAAAAGCTAATAAAAACTCTTGATCTTTTAATTTTCTTAATTTTGTTCTATACCAATTATATCCTTGTAAATTACCCTCCTTAATACCCTTACATTAAAATGAAAACTTAAATGAAAAAAAAAACACATGTTCACTTTAAAATGGAAACTTCAATGGAGCTTAATGGAGAATAACACACACATGTTGGTCAACTCTATTCATTTGAAAACTATATAGCACAAAATAGAAACTTAAATGTAAATTTAACACATACACGTTTGAATATATGGTTGTCAACTATATAAAAACATATTTGATACTTTGATTTGTTAACTTAAATAATATACTGGTATTAAATACATATTTGATACTTTGGTTTGTGAACTACTCCCTCCGTCCCACATTAAGTGTCCATAATGGAATCTTAGGATGTCACAAATTAAGTGTCCAGGGAATATTTCAACCAATGAGAAGAGACTTTAGTGGGTAATAGTGATATTTGATTGACGGAGGGAGTATATAAAAATATATTTGATACTTTGGTTTGTCAATTATATATACTAGACGAGTAATCATGCATAGCAACGGAATTTTGTAGCGACAAACACCTAAGTTACACAAAACATTACAAAAAATACTTAACCAAAATATCACTATAAATATCTGGCACTATAAATTTTGTTGTTATTTACGAGTACTCGTCTATTATTATTTCAAATAGCGGACACGTCACACACCGACCACGTAATGTCTTTATTATTGTGTTTTGGGTAGTGAGAAACTGAGAACAAATAATAGTAAAATATAAATTTGTGAGTAGGGTCGAGGTATAACTTCATGTTAGTAAAAAAATAAAAAATCCTGTGTATGAGGCATGAAACGTGGTATAATAATACAGTAGTATATTTAAAAGAAAGCATCAAAGACAAAATAATTAACAACGTTTGATTTATAGAACATCATGTGACTTAGCTATTCTTCATAAGTCCACACAGTGTTTATGTTTAATTTAGACTACTGACCTATTATAGGATGAGTTTAAAGTTTAAAAGTTACATACAAAGAAAGATTACATTTAAAGGCTATATATGAAGATAAATCACCACTATGTTGGCCTAGTGATCAGATGTTTTTGGATGTTCTCACAAAATAATATACGTTCAAATCTTACTACGCAAACATATCAAATGTTGCTAGGGAAATGAAAAGTTGTGAATGATACCCTGTTAAGCCACATTAATCTGAGTTGATTATTCGCCCTTCTAAAATAAAGGCATATCATCATCATTTCGCTAGTTACAAAGATAATTGTAAATAAAAATAGGTATGACCAAGGATATATCATTGTTTGATAAAATTGGAAGTCCATTTACATAAACCAAACTTAAACGTTAAAAAATATATTAGTGCATGTTATTCACATACTTTTCAATCACCACCACCTAGATGACCATTGCCATTGACAAATGCTACTATAAGAGAATGATTGATGTATATTCTACATTTTAGTTGTCGACAGAAAAGTGATTGATTTAGATTCTACATTTTGTTTTTAACATATCTAAGAAACCAAATGTAACACGTTACAGGGTCATGGTGGCACAGTGGATATCATTTGACAACGTCCATAGTAGCACCATCGTTGTTAAGTCTACCATTTGCATTTGCGTCACTAGGATGGACCTTAGGAGTATTGTCGTTGGTGATTGGAGCAATCGTGACATTCTATTCGTATAACCTTCTTTCTCTAGTCCTCGAACATCATGCCGAGTTGGGTCATCGTCATCTTCGATTTCGTGACATGGCATATGATATCTTAGGTAACATCTTCTTTTTTTTAGGTTAATTTAAGGGTCCTACTATTCGAACACCATTTCCGTTATTTAAACCTTTTTCCTACTAGTCAAAGTTTAAATACCTTGAAAATGCAAACTACTCCCTCCGTCCCACTATAAGTGTCCACAATAGTATCTTTGCTTGTCCCATATTAAGTGTCCAGGGAATATTTTCAACCAATGAGAAGAGACTTTAGTGGGTAATAGTGATATTTGATTGGTGGAGAGTGTAGTTGGCCCCACTTTCCTAAAACTTTTTGCAAATGGAAAGTGGACACTTATAGTGGGACGGAGGGAGTATTTATTACTAGTATCATACTTCTTTCTTAATCTGACTTTTTAATTGAAAATGCAAATTATTTATTATCAGCTACCATTATCTTAACTCCCTTATAAAGATTATGCAACCCTGTTGAAAAAAAGAGTTGCGAAATGTCGAAAATACCCTTGTCCACCCAAACAAATACCATACAAAACATACCCATATCATAAACTCAATCTCACCTCACAAAAAACACACAAAATACTCTCATACCTTCACACACCTCATCTACCTAAAACACCACCATCACCCGAGGCCGCCACCATCCCGCAACTTCCACCACCTAAAACACCACCATCACCAATTACCACCGCAACTTCCACCACCTAAAACACCACCATCACCCGAGGCCGCCACCATCCCGAGGACACCATCACCACCACCATAGAAACCGACGACAAGACCGATTGTTTGTAGATCTATTGTTTCTTTTATAGATCTAACGTTTTTTGCATTTTTTTGTAGATCTATTGTTCGCCGGAAAAAGTTACCGCCACGGGGAAAAAATTGAGGTATTTTTCGTTAGTGTTTTTCGTATTTGGTATATTTCGTTTTGGTATTTTTTTCGTTAATAGTATCTCGCCGGAAAATATTTATTTTTCTCGCCGGAAAATATTTATTTTTCGTTATTTATAGATCTATATGTTCTTTCGTTTATATTTTTTTTATAGACGCGCCGGAAAATTTGCTACCTCGCCGGAAACTTTGCTCCCTCGCCGGAAAGTTTGTAGATCTTGTTAGGAATATGAATATTCAGTTGAAGACTCGGTCACCCCAAGTACTTATTAGATCATCATAGCTCGTAGGATTATCAGTAATATTATATAAGCTTAGTATTATTAGTATTATTAGTTTTATTAGATTAGTCGTATCTATATTTGTGGAGTGGGTCGGGGCTTTCCCCACTGTCAGCTCGCTCCACAGTCCACTAGGGACTTATTATGTAATAGTATAAATACTCCCTTCCCACCCATGGGAAGGGTTGGACCTTTCACATTAAGCTAATATCATCTTGTTTCTCTCTCTACAAAGGCTCCCAACCTCTCTCTTTCTCTCTCTAAGTTCTTACTCATTCGATCCAAGTAATAGCCTCAAACTAGTGTTTCTTGTATTGTGAATACCCTACAATTGGTATCAAGAGCCATGGTTAGGTCCATGAGAGTTGGTATTCACGGATTTGTGTAGTTTGTGAGGTTTTTGGTTCGATTTGTTAAGATATTTGTTAAGGTTTTTGGTTCGACTTGTTATTTCATTTTGTGCTTTGTTTAGTGATTTAAAGTTGTTATAACTTGTACTTTCTAGCTTAGGAATAGTATAAGAGTTGTATTTAGTGCTTGGATTCACAGATTTAAGGTTGGTGTGGTGTTTTCAAGTGATTCGAGTGCTTTTTCTTTCAAGTGTTCTTGAATGCGGTTTGTGTAGTTTGGTCGATCTTGAATGCGGTTTGTGTTACATCGGGTACGCGGTTTGTCTTTTTACTAGTTTAGGCAAAAGGACAAACTGCATTGAAAGTGACAGGTTTGGTAGTTTGTGCCAACGCGGTTTGTCTCTACGGTGCGTACGCGGTTTGTGTCTACGCGGTTTGTATATCCAGTGTGAACTCGGTTTGTCTCTTAAGTGCATACGCGGTTTGTGTCAACGCGGTTTGTATCTCTAGTGTGAACTCGGTTTGTCTCTTTGGCGCATACGCGGTTTGTGTCAACGCGGTTTGTATCTCCAGCGTGAACTCGGTTTGTGTCTACGCGGTTTGTCTCTGAGGTGTGTACTCGGTTTGTATCAACGCGGTTTGTCTCTCCAGCGTGAACTCGGTTTGTGTCTACGCGGTTTGTCTCTGCAACGTGTATGCGGTTTGTGTCTACGCGGTTTGTCTCTGCAGCGTGTATGCGGTTTGTGTCTACGCGGTTTGTCTCTGCAGCGTGTATGCGGTTTGTCTAGGCGGTTTGTATCCACAGAGGTGCTATTTTTACGTCAAAACTTCAAACGACCATAACTTTTGAACCGTAACTCCGTTTTCAGCGAAACACCTGTCAAAACGACCGTGAGACCGAGGAGAAGGACACGTTGAATTAATTTATTCATTCAACCCAAGTTTCGAGGCCTGAAAACGC
The DNA here is from genome assembly GCA_021014915.2 of Artemisia tridentata subsp. tridentata. Classification (NCBI taxonomy): domain Eukaryota; kingdom Viridiplantae; phylum Streptophyta; class Magnoliopsida; order Asterales; family Asteraceae; genus Artemisia; species Artemisia tridentata. The sequence continues at coordinate 370,616,437 of CP139506.1, read as the reverse complement.
TCCAAAATGAAGTTATTGAGGTTTTAAGTTTGCCAGACCAAAATTTCGCTGTAACAACTTGCATCAACCAAACCAAATCAGATCAACAAGTCTACCAGACCTTCATCATAACACATATCAAGCATCATTCCACGGTTTATTCTTGATTTTGTAAAACCCCGCGAAAGAATCTATTTCTCGGTTTAAATCATAGAATTGTAAAATCCCGTGCACGTTAATATCATGTCAAATACTTCAGATTCTGCTATATCAGAGATACTCAGTTTGTACAACATGATAGACAAACAAAAGATTCCCAAAGATGTTCGACAGATAAACGTGTTTGACTATGTTGGTGCCAATAGAGACTTTGTGTGCCCGAATTCTCAAGAGAAAGAGCTTCATCAGCCACAGACAAACGTTGTTGAGTCAGATACTGTTAGGAACAACGTGCAACATGAGAAACACAACGAAGCGTCGGCTGAACCTAATGGGGTATCTTCTGTCATGAATAATGATAATGTGTTGCATGAACAAAAGATTCCCGACAAAGTACAACAGACAAACGTTGTTAAGTCAGATATTGCTAATATGGGAAATAACAATGTTTTCCCATATGAACAATATGTGAATCACAACGAAGCGTCTGTTGTACCTAGTTGTGCATCTTCTGTTCTAAATGATGATTATGTGCTGCATGAGAACACTGTATTTGTCCCTGATGATAACTTGATCACTAGACTAAACATTTATAAAGAACAAGTGGCTATGTATGAACAGCGTGCTAAGTTTGAGCTTAATGAACGTGAGCAGAAATTAGAAGGCCAAATGAGTACACTTAATAAAGAGTCTAGAGTAAGAGAAGAAACATTAAAATTAGAGTTGAGTTCTTTGAAAAGTCAGCTAGAACAGTCTGTCAAACAGAAACAGGAAGTTCAAAAGTGTATAACTACACTTAAGCTAGAATTCAAACAAAAAGAAACAACACTTTTAAATGATTTCTCTAGACTCAAGACGTTAAAAAATAAGCTTGAAGATAAGTTGTACACACAAGATCAAACCATTCAAACTGCTCAAATGATTCATAGGCACAAAAAGTTGAGTGATAAGCATAGTAAGAACATGATAGGTGAACCCAAGTCAACCATCCTTAGGGACATGAAAGCAGCTCAACCTGCCCTATATGATGGTAATGTGATGCTTATGCCCATTCATGACCCGCCTGAGCATATCTACACTAAAGAGGAGGATGAGATAAGTGAGAGAACTAGGAAAAAAATGAATGAGAAAATGAAGGATCCCAAATGCATAGCCAAACGAATAATAGTCAAGCCCCATGATTATTATGAGGAGAATCGTTTGACTGTGTTTGCCCCTCAAAAGAAGTTAACACCTGAACAAATATTTTGGAAACAAGATAATGAAAAACTTAAGGAAGAAAAACTTAAGGCCAACACACCCCTCATTAGAAAAGTTGCGTCCATAACGGTGTATCCTCCCAATACACCTAGGAATTTGGTGCCTTTGTCTCTTCCCACTGAATGCAAAACCTTTATTAGCTTATATGTGCTTTGGCAACTGTTCGCTGATTTCGATAAAACATGTAAGAAGAGAATTACACCCACCGGCATTACTGAGGGGGAAAGGTGTTTTGAACATGCAAAAAGGTGTTACTTAACTGAGGTCATGCCATTCTTTAAACTACTTAAAGAACATTTTGAAGGGTTGCAAACTGCCCTTAAAGCCGAAATAAAAGAAATGGAAGTAGTGTTTAAAGACATGAAAAATGAGGTGAATGAATATGCAATAGAACTTAAGAGTCGAGAGATTGAAAGAAAAAACATACTCATCACTAATGACAACTTGATTGCTAAATGTATTGCACAAGATGTATTTTACACCGCTACTGATTCTGCATTGTCTGCTTGTCAATTTAATGAGTATGCTATTGCGTTAAATGTCACCCAGAATCGTGTTGTTGAGCTTGAGGGGGAGAATTTGAAATTGCTTGAAAAAATTCAAAATGATGACCATGATAACATGGTTAAACGTTTTTCAAAACTAGAAGTTGATTATCTGAATTTGCAACTCAAACATCAACACTTAGAAGAAAAATGCAAAATATCAAATGTCAAGACATCCTCGGATGCTCCTGAGTTTGATACATATTTTGAATTAAGCAAACGTGATGAAAAAATTCAAGCTCACACAAACACGATTCGACTGTTGAGGGCCCAAGTTGCCCAATTGAAATCCAACAAGTGTGATGTGTATGGTTCCAATAAACCTTCGCCTTTAGATTCTCAGAATTTTCAATATCAAAACACCATAAATAAGTTACATCATGAAAATGAGTGTTATCGAGAAGAAAATTCTAAGATTAAACAACATTACAAAGAGTTATACGATTCCATTAAAGTTACAAGAAACAATCATAATGATCAGATAACCTCTTTGTCAAATGAAATTGAGAATCTTAAGGCGCAGGTGAAAGGAAAAATGCCAAGTACCACTTGTCACTGTGATGCACCAAAGGTTTATGCTATTAAAAAGTATGATGTTGATGTACCACGAGTTATTCCGTTTCCCCTTAGGAATAATAGTCTTGCCCATCAAACATATATCGATCACCTTAGGGATGGCCTTGATATACTTCGTAAGGTTGTTGAAGAGATCAGAATAGAAAAGCCACGCGATAGGGCAACTGGGTATGCCTGCGTCCTCACAAAAAGGATTCAGGAACAGTTAGAATACGCCATTGGCACGTGTCCTAAGTCTCACAACCTAAGAGATAGGGTAGTTACATCATCATCCACTATTAAAAACAAGCATGTAACCTTTGAGGTATCCTTGGAAACTTCAGATCCCAACACATCAAAACATGTTCAGCAACTAGAAGTGAAAAAGACTAAGATTCCCATCAGTCCTTCTACAGGAGTTAATAGTGACACTAAAGCTAGCGAGTCAAAACCTAGGAGAAACATAAAGAATTCTAGGATTTCACCAGCTAAAAGTGTTCCTAAAAGGAAAGTAGAAGACCACATGAGAAACAACAAGTCAGATTTGAACAAAAGGAATCATAATTCGAATCCAAATTCACTTTGCAAAACATGTAATGAATGCATAATTTCGTGTAATCATGATAAATGTGTTAAGAAATTTCTGAAGTCGTCCAACAAACCCCCAGTTAGGAAAGTTTGGAGAGCTAGACAAATTAAGCAATCTTGGAAACCCACAGGGAAAATGTTTACCAATGTGGGCTTTCAGTGGAAGCCCACGGGCCGAACATTCACACTAGGGGAACATTGCCCTTTAACAAGGATTACAATTCCTAGAGTAGTGCCTGTTAAGGAATGGAAGCCTACTGGTAGAGTTATCCCTTTAGATACACAATGTCCCTTAACTAGGTCCATTGCATCTACTAGTGTTGCCCCTATTGTTAAAACCAAGGCACCAATGGTTTCAGCAGCCCCAAAGATTGTTTGCACTAACCAACTGGAACCCAACCTTAATTGGGGATCCGGCTCTCCAAATTCTCTTCTTTCGTCTGTTTTCAAATGCAGGTCGTACGGATCGTCCTTTGACATTTGGACACAGGCTGCTCGCAACATATGAGGGGAATCATAATAACGTCTGTTCAAATCAGTTCAGGCCTCGTTCTTCAATGACTATGACGTTTGAACAATGCAGTTCAAGCCTCGGGTCTCAATGTCATCATTATGGCGTCTGCTGACATCTCTTCAGGCCCCGTTCTTCAAAGAAAAGAAAGGCGTACGCTTGAGTGCGCTTTATCTTCGGAAGAAGAGGAATCTTCCTATTTATGACCATTCTCATCAAGCTTCATGTTCTTCAAATGCTCATTTAGTCACCAAAGGGGATAAAAGTATATTGGAGTATATTCTTATTCACCTGCTCTATCAAAAATGGCAGTTAGTCGTCATGTGCAATTTTTGAGGGGGGAAAGGTGAATAAACTACATGGTGATTGAGATTTGAGAAGTGGTCATACGACTCTCCATGTTTCTGACTTTTCTCATATAAAGGCTTCATACTTGCTCCATGCTCATTCAGATATCAAGTGGATCTACTTCCATCCGATTGGAAGTTTATTCACTCAATCAAAAATAGCATCCTCGTATGCAATCTTTGAGGGGGAGAAGTGTGAACAGTGGACCAACCTCATATGCACTTGTTCAATCAAAGATGGCATTCAACAGTGGACCAACCTCATATGCACTTGTTCAATCAAAAATGGCATCCTCGTATGCAATCTTTGAGGGGGAGATGTGTGAACAAGTGATTCGATGTACATTTGGTTCACTCACTTGAGCTAGGCATCTAATTGTGAGCTACGCATCTAATTGTGACCATGGAGTTGTTGGTTCACTCACTTGAGCTAGGCATCTAATTGTGACCATGGAGTTGATTAGGTATCACTTATTCGAGATTGAAGTTGACTTCCTCAAAGGCGTGATCTTATCCTATCTTGAAGTCGGGGTTGGTTGGATGCATGACTTTCTATGATAACTTGCTCGTGCTTAAGATTTAAGTTGAAGGCTTAGGTTATCTAGTTACCAGTAGTCGGGGTAACTATCACTTAAAGGAGTTACGTTGTAGTACTCAGTGTCACACGCCGATGTCGTTGTGGATAATCGTAAGAGGTGTTAATGTCTCATACCTTGGTTGGGTATTGAGTACTTAGAGATTTGCTTGGAGCACTAATTCTCTACACCGTTCTTCCAACATTAGTGCAAGCGTAAGTCACAAGAATGGAGAATTCTATCTTCAGGCTCAAGTTTGGTATATCGGGTTTGCTCCATCAGTTATCTCATCATAAGGCCTACTTGAGGGTTGATAAAGATAGTCAGAGACAGTTTCGGCAGCGGTTAATTCTCACTTGATCTACTTGAGCCTAAGTTGTTCTTCTCACAAGATTTCAAGAATATGTTCGTAAAATGTGTTGCTGATTCTGAGGTATCAAAACCAGCAAGGGGGAAGGAGACATACATCTGAATGCACAATGAGTACACATGATGGGCTTTATACTTCTTCTCAATTGAAGATTATTCCGGGAAGACAAATGTCATAACCGCAGAGAAAATCAGTGTTCTAACTCATTCTTTCTGGTGTGTCATTCCAACTAAGTGTGGGAAGAGAATGCCAGTTTCTGATGATAAAAGAGGTACACAATTGTATGATGGTTCTTATGGTTAGTCGGTATCCTACTGAAGGAAATGTGTACATCCGGTACTCAGTAGCTATTATGGTACTGTCTTGGTGTTATCATGTCGACTACATACGGAATAAATTGCTTACACTCGGGACTTCGCTGAATTTGGTGTAACAATTCTCATCTGCAATGTCCTGAAAGGAGATAAGGGGATTTTCGGGTCTTAATTGATCTTGATGATGCATTGTCGACTTCATTAATGGGATTGAGTGTGTACTTCGGGTTTTTGGGCTTCATATATCGAGACTGGCTGCATCTCTTCAACTACTTGGGGGAAAGTGGTCTCTGGATACTTTTGGTAGGCATTTCTTCAGTATTCAGCGGGAAGAAATGTGAGAAGAATTATTCAAATGTGAGATGATTCGTTGTTGATCTATTTGAGGATCCCCGAACGGAGAATCACGATGATTATTCTTAAAAAGGGAGCAGCAATACTTAATGTGGTTTGCTACGGTTTTCGCTGTACGCTTACCTTATGTAAGCTTGAAAGAGAGCTTTGAATCTGCTCAGTATGAAGATTGTCAGTTTGGGGGGAAGCTATCAAAGCTGTACATTGGGAAGGCTCAAGTTCCGTCGATTGTTCAGGAGCCTTGAAAGCTTTGGTGGTGAAAGTTTAAGAGATGATTGACCACAGATTTCTACAACATACTGAACGTATCCTCATTTCGGTATTCATTTCATCATCGTCTTAAACTGAATAATATAGTTTGTACATATCTTATACCATACTGTAAATAGAAAATTATAGAACCAGAAAATTGTATATAGAAAAATATTAAAACCAAGAAAAACCATAAAAAAATCAGAAAAGTGGAGAAGACCAAAAATAGTTTCACCTAGGCATGTCTTCTGTTTATCGATAACATTTACAGACTTAGAAATGTCATTCAATAATGGCACGGGTCTTTAAATGAAGCTCGAGCAGAAGTTAAAATGGATTGTTAAAACATGTCTAAATGGCTTGCAGTTACTTCATACTGCAACCCGCGCTGTACAATGGGGAAAGCATGTCGCCAAAAAGACAGCTGTTCCTCCAACCGGGTGATGTTCACCTGGGCATGGATTACTTTACATCCATGTTTCCCCGACTTGATGTACGTTTCAGTGCATCACTTCGTATATAAGAAGAGAAGTCTTCTTTTCATCAAGATTCGTTATCTTGTTTGATCCTTCAAGAGAGTCTTGATGTTACACAAGGTGGTAAATTGAACTAAATTTCCACAAATACCCGTCGCTCAATTGAATGACTACAGCTCTTTTAATGGAAAACGGGTCATTAATTGAGGGGGAGCATATTTGTTCAAATTTCCGACACCTTGCCAAATTTGTGCAAACATCAGCAGTGACACTCTCTCGTTGTTTCAGGGGGAGCATAGTATGCTCCAAAATCAGAATACATTTAAACCTGACCACATTTTCTCCCAAAATTTTCTGAACTTATTTAAATCAATTGGGATCTCAAATCTCAAATGGTTTGAAATTTTTGATCGGGGGAGAGAATGTGATTTAAATATGAAATTCTGATAAAATGTGATGATTTGGAAGTAAATGTAAGCTCTCCCGTATGTGCTAAACCATTTTGTATATCAAGGCACACATTGAGGGGGAGCAAAATGTTTTGGTCATAAAATCAAGCTCTTCCATATGTGCGAAAATCTTTCTTATATCAATGCACATATTGAGGGGGAGCAAATGGTTTTAACAAAACAAAGGATTTGGCATCTCACGTGAGCAAGGCTCAGATTTCACCAATGAATTGACGAAACTTGAATTACCATCAATCGAAAGGATACGTCTTGGCCGGGTAATAATTTCAAGCTGGTTTAACCAGTGATGTAAGCGTGTCTCGAAAAAGATGTATCTGAGTAGAGTGTACCGTTTCGAGAAACTTTCTGTGGACTTGACCAGGCCGGGTAATAATTTCAAGCTAGTCTAACTAGTAATGTAAGCGTGTCTCGAATCGGTCATGTTCACTGAAAGTGGATCAATTCAAAAAGTGCGAGCTCTACCTAACATGTGCAAATTTATAAAACTATCACTCGAGCACATGTTGAGGGGGAGCATTTGAAAAATATAAAACTCTCAAGTGTTTGCAAAAATGTGTTTCAAAATCAAGAACACTTTGAGAGATTTTTCAAGGATTTGGTTTGGCAATCATGGATGAATATCAAAGACCGACCATTTTTATTTAACGCATGGAGTTATAAGGATGGTTAGGTTAGGTTCAAGTTCCCATGATCCCGCCAAAGCCGGAGGGATCTACCCAGGGATAATCCACTAGTTAGTGTAGAAGTCCTTAGGTATGATTAAAAAGGAGAAAAGTGGATAAGGGAAAAGTGCCGACTGAGATGGAGCTAGTACTGGAACAAACCCAACAAGGTGCTAGTTATGAAGTCTCGGTAAGCACTGAAGGGGTTGAAGAATGAAAAAGAATTGTAAAGATAAAGGGTGAAAAGAAATAGCCCTCCTTACAACTTAGGCAGAAACCGGGTCAATACATATGCTGTCAGAATCACTTAGTTGATTGCTGGCATTGAAGACAAAGTATCATGGACCCAGTGATACGCTGCACAACCCTCTCTAGCCACTCAAGGTCCCTCAAAGGATTCTTGTTTCAATTGTCACGGAGCTCAATACATTCCTATCGTCTCTCTCACTCCGAGTTAGATGATATTGAATAGGTGGCAGTTCTCTCCAGCCTCCGCTCACTAAATCAAAACGCACTATAGAGTCTAGAGCCACGAGACGCATAATAAGATCTCATAGGGACACGAATTACTTCTACATTGGTAGTTCAACATTAAGAACACCAGATGTAAACTTATGAGTCCTACGCAGATCTTAGCAATCTGCCAGAACATTCATAAGAGAACTTACAAATGTAATTCTCAATGATTGAATGGAAATTCCTGCCAGGGTCAACATCAAGCAGCCCTGAAAGCAGGTCACTTCGGTAATTCCTCGTGGATTACGCTTAGTGGTCGCGGCGGTTTCAACCGGTCTACAGTCGTGGAGTGATCTCCAGCGACTCACCTAATCGTTGATTTACTACGGTAAAATCTTAAAAAGCCCTCTGTGGGTTTTTTCGATTAGGAACGGTCTTGGTAAGGATTAGAGAGAGTTTTCACACTATGCTGTTGACTATCTCAAAGTCCAAACTTGTAAGTACCGGTCGAATTATTGCTAACTGTCGTATGCAGGAATTTCTGGCGGTTGTTGCTGTGGAACGCTGTAGCTGGTTGCTGTTGTAGCTGGTTGCAGAAAAGATGCCAATCCATCACCACATGTTCACATCACATCATCATCAAAGAAGTCATGATCACCCTAAAAGACCTTCAACACAGCTTCTACTAACTCTGATGCTGAAGATCATGACTCCATATCGTGTGAGCATGTCGACTCTAAGTATATTTCATCACATGGAGTATTACTACTGAAAGATGACTTGGAGACTCAAGAGGAATGATAAGTTCAAAGATTACTCAAAGTTCATCCAAGACAAAAGAGAAGTCATCTTCGGATCACTGATGTTTGCACAACAATCGTTGATATTGAAGATTCAATGATTACGAGCTATGATGTCAAGATCCAAGGAAAAAGTACTGAATTTCAGAGCATTACTTCTGGGGTGACCTCCCTTAGGGGGAGATTGTTAGGAATATGAATATTCAGTTGAAGACTCGGTCACCCCAAGTACTTATTAGATCATCATAGCTCGTAGGATTATCAGTAATATTATATAAGCTTAGTATTATTAGTATTATTAGTTTTATTAGATTAGTCGTATCTATATTTGTGGAGTGGGTCGGGGCTTTCCCCACTGTCAGCTCGCTCCACAGTCCACTAGGGACTTATTATGTAATAGTATAAATACTCCCTTCCCACCCATGGGAAGGGTTGGACCTTTCACATTAAGCTAATATCATCTTGTTTCTCTCTCTACAAAGGCTCCCAACCTCTCTCTTTCTCTCTCTAAGTTCTTACTCATTCGATCCAAGTAATAGCCTCAAACTAGTGTTTCTTGTATTGTGAATACCCTACAGATCTATTGGTCGCCGGAAAAAATTTGAGGTATTTTTCGTGAATATTTTTCGTATTTGGTATATTTCGTTTTGGTATTTCTTCGTTAATAGTTTCTGCCGGAAAGAAATTATTTCTCGCCGGAAATTTTTTATTTTTTCGTTAATATTTCTCGCCGGAAAATATTTATTTTTCATTAATATTTCTCGCTGGAAAATATTTAATTTGCGTTAATATTTTTTTGTTAATGTTTATAGATCTATGTGTTTTTTTTTTAGATTAGTCCGCTGGAAAATTAACTGACGCGCCGGAAAATTTGTTGCCTCGCCGGAAAGTTTGCTCCCTCGCCGGAAAAACTATTTGAATATTCGGTTAGTTTTGAATTTAATTTGAAGACAAGTTCGAAAGTTGAATGTTTTCTCTAAAAAAATTCGACTGAAAAATACAATTTGGTATTTTTAAAAGTTAGTGAGTGACATGATACTCCACATGGTTTCTTTGATTGGTTTGGAAGTTAGGGTGTTCAGTACCCTATTATCATATTTCAGATCCGTTTTACTTGGGTAATAGCATGTCGTTGGTCATTTGTGCAATCCAAATGATCGGTCATGCTGCTGTCCATTATGATTATTGGGATCTGATAATATGATGTTTATCCTGTAAGTTAGGGTCTCGTGCACCCTATGGTCGTCTTTGGCAGCCTTTCACACATGGGTTTTTCGTTGTGATAGTGCAGGTTTAATGCTAAACCCGCTGGATGTGTCTATTGGCTTGCTAAGGTTCGATACTAACGTTTAGGGGTCTGCTATACGCATGTTTTTGCTGTTGGAATTTGGAATATACTGGAATAGCGTGCGAATATGGTTGATTATAATAATTGCATGCGCCATTATTTTATGATATCATAGCTGTTTTTATTCCTTGTGCTTTGTGCTGATGAAAAAGCATGCGTATGGGGCCTTTTTGCTGTCATTTATATTATTATTTTGATGATGGCTGGAAGTAGCATGGGAAGTATCATTGTGAAGTTATAGGGCTTCCACTTGCATAGTGCTATTATTTATTTATTCGTGATTGATGTAATATATTTGTTTTTTTTTATATTCCAAAGAAATTGTAACGAATACAATTCCCCCGGGTCGTTCTCCCAACGAAGGTTTGACGGCGAATAAGTCGAATCGGAGTCGTGAAAATGTGAAGTGAATAAGTGACGTGAAAGATTATTTTTTTAGTATTGATTACACTAAATAAAGGAAAATTAAAATCAACAATCTACGCTATTAAAATAAATGCACACAAGAAGAAAGCAAATAATGCAAATCCCGGGCTAATCCCGAGATTTATAAAACTAATAGTGAAATTATAAAGCTAAAATGCAAAGATTAAAAACTAAGGGACTAAGACTGCAATTAAACAAAACTAATTTTTAAAGAAATAAAGAAAATAAAAAGTTTAATAAGAGTTAAGGGACTGAAAAAGTAATTTTTGAAACTTATATTTAAACTAAAACTTTTAAAACAAAGACAAGGACTTAAACTGTAATTCTTGAAACTTTAATAAAACTGAAAATGATTTAAAACAAAGCGAGGGACCAACTTTGATTAAACTGAAACTCGGGGACTACTTGGCAAATACTTAAAATAAAAAAAACGATTTTAAACTAAAAAGCAGCCCAGGTTCGAATCCTGGGTACTACAAATTAATCTAAACTATATATATATATATATATATATATATATACTATATATATATATATTTTTTTCTTTTTCTTCTTTTGCAAATCTAATAACTACCAACCTCTACTAAATTTATGAAAAGAATGAGCTTATTTAAGCTCGAAATAGCTGGAAATCAGCTTGACCACAAGTAAGTCAAGTTTTGCACATCTTTTATAAAACAGCTCAAATTAGGCACAAAATGGACTCAAATAAGGTAACCAAATAAGCTTAGAAAAACAAAACAAAAGCAGATACTTAAAAACAGCTAGCTTGCCTAGCTTTTGCCCCAAAAATCTTTCACTTAACTCAACTAAATTGCTAGAAATCAACTTGTGAACTTGTCTCAAAACTGAAAAGCATGGCAGACTTTTAGCAGACAGCCATGAGTATTATACTTTTAATCCAAACTACAACAAGAACTCCAATCTAAGACCTCAAATACTTAGAATCAAATCATGCACATATAACCCACTAAATGAAACAGTAATAAGCAACTTGCCAACAACTTTCAAACTAATCAAATGCAAAATAAGTAAACAACTGCTATCACCCAATATTAAGACCATATGAGCAATAATAAGCAACAAATAACCAATAACAACAAATCTAAACAACCTTAAGCTACTGATGCAATATTGAGATGAATTTTTAAAAAAAAAAAACTTACAAAGCTAATTCCCCTCAGCTCAACAGAGGGGATCTCACTATGCTTGCCTGTCTTTAGACAGGCTAAGGGCTTCCATTTCACCCCCTAGACCATCACTCCATTTCTGATTCACCATGGTTCAAGTAACAAATGACTTTCTTTGACTTTTGTGTTAATTTGAGTGAAACTGATTAGGGTGCCAAGTTAAGCTTCACAAAAGCTATATTAAGCTAAAATGAAACTTGAGAAAAAATGAACTAAGCTTGTTGAAGCTTGATTAACTGAACTAACATTTTGATTTATTTATTTTTTATTATTTATTTTTTTTTCTTTTGTGATGATCAGATATTAAAACAAAGTGAATAAACTAAAAACTGAAATCAATTATAACTAAATGAGAATTCGGATTCAAAATAACTTCAAATTTAAACTTTCATTAAAACTTAAAAATTACAATAATCAAAACAAATAAACATAAACAGAAAATTACAATTCGAATTATAAGACTAAAATTCTAAAAATACTTTGACAGCATAACGTTGCTAAAAAAAAATTACATACGAAAAATGGAATAACCCTCTCCTATTTATAGGCTTTAACCGAACCTTCTGGGTCTTGCCACCTTGGCAATCCTCGTGCTATCTTCAGCCATAATCCACCCTTAGATCACCTTGCTCTTCAATCCTCCATTTCTAACCGTACGATCACAGATACGCGTGTTCGGTCCAATCAACAGCTTCCGCGTGTCATTCTTATTGTCAGGGTCTTCTAGAAGGGCCAATGATTGACAATTGTACCCTTAATTGATGTAAAATCATGTACGGTAATTCTAGGGTTTGAGGAATAGTGAAAATGGGGGAAAGGGGTGAATTTGGGGATCGGGTTTATTTTAGTGAGAAGTGTGTGATTTAGTTTATTTCTTTTTGACTCTTTTGACCGAGTGGGATTTTATGGGTTTGACCGGGTTTATCTTTTTTTTTTCTATGGATCGGGTTAAGAGGATGGGCTGTGGGCTTGGGGTTATCGAGAATGGGCTATGGGTAAGTGGTGGATTGGGTTTAGAGTAAATAAAGTGGGTTTGGTAAATTGTTTTGTTAAATCCAGATGTTGCAATTTTAAGGTTTTAACAATCAAGGACCAAATATGTAAATCCTGAAAATCAAGGGACCGAATTGGCTAATATTCCAAAGTGATCTAAGGGTGATTTATGACTTGTTGACCAAGCATGACTTTTCCGGTTCAGCTCCGAGTCATTTCCGTATCTCGTGCTCGTTTTCTTGATTTTCTTGTGTCTTTTGTCGGTTTTCACGATATCCATCCCTGCACATACAAAAACACAAAAACACAATATCTTTTGGCATTTTGATCGGGTTTTTGGTCTTTTTGGGTCCGGTTTTGGTCAAATAAAGGTATGTGTTTAAGCACATACCAAATTCCCCCAGACTAAGCTATTGCAATGTCCTCATGCAATGTTAAAACACGTTTTTGAAACCGAAAATTTCCAATCTCTTTTTACTAACTTTGAGAAGTAGCAAAATTTTCAAAAGAGATCAAGAAATCTTAAGCTTTAAAAACTCCCCGTTTTTCCTTTTATTCTATTTTTGTATTTTTCTCATTATTCATGTGACGGTTTTGTTGACAATCATTATCTATCGATAATTTTTAGGGTCATAGAGTAGAAACACGACTCATAGAGGAGTGACCATAAGGATAAAATTCATCGTCCTTGATTTTTCACATGCTCCCAAACTAAGCTTATAAACGAGATCACAACCTACTTAGAAATTAGATGCCAACACTACTCATAGAAGTTACTTGTGTAAGAACCCTCTCGCTCCCATTTTCTTATTTTTGTTTCTACTTATTTTATTTTTGTGAGAGAAATGAATTTCTCCATAATCTTCTCATTTTCATAATTATTAGTCCGATAAAGATACCAAGTTTAAAACGCTAAGTAGTTTTCCATCTTCTTGCAAGAAAGTTTGCCTTAAAAATGAGGTCCAAATCAAGGTTATTACATACGTCAAAGACTAAAGAACTCATACAAACATGTAGACATAAGTTGTGGAGAAACATCACGTGCACCTCATGTGCCCGATCTAGGGTCATTCACATGCACCTCACGTGCCATCAACTTGTCTAACATTTAAGCACAAAATCCATACATCTCAACATACATTTTTTTTTTTTTTTTTACTCAAACTTTTCTTCACTCAATAACTTAATACCACGGGATTACCGGGTGTTTCCAAAACATCAAACATTCAACACTTATAGTAACCCTTAGAAAACGAACCTTCACGGTTTAAATCCAAGACCTTACCGCCTTTAGAAGTAAGGATCCAAGGTCCGATCTCAATCCGAAATCTAAGAGCACTTTACAACTTATTCACTCCAAACGGGACCTTGATGTGTACCCAATTTTTAGAGCAAAAATTCTTTTAAGAAGATGGAGAACTAAATTTCGTTCTAAACCTAAATATCTTTAATTATTTATACAATATATGGGGTGAAACAATTTTACGGGAGCAAAAGGCCACAAGTACCTACGACGAGCTCTAAAGAGAACCACTACTCCACGTTTGGCATCTAACTTCTAAATAAATTCTATCATTTCTCGCTCTTCGCACATTTAAAAATCTCAAATAATGAAATTGGCGAATACTTAGCCGATAATCAGCCACGCATATATAAAGTCAGTTACAGAAACTTGCAAATTCTTGAAAAGAATTCGCGTTTTCTAGCTCCTTATGTAAAAGACTAGCGAAAGCTTTAAAGCCATGCATGTATAAAGTCAAGTACGGGAGCTTGCAAAAAGAGCAGCTCCTTGTGTACAAGACTAGCACAAGCTTATATGATTATCATTGGTTAAGGGAACAAGCTAGGGCTCAACACGCCCGGTCAAGTCAAAATTTTATTCCTACTCTACCCAGCGGAAAATCAACAAAAATGTCAAAACTTATTATATTTTTGCACAAAATTTTTAAATTTTCTCATTTTTTGGATTTTTTTTTTTTTTTTTTTCAATTTTGGAGGAAAAACGGGATTGCATGAGAAAATAGCAAAAATGCAAGGTAAAAATCAAATCGCAAGATTACCCCCCCCCCCCAGACTAAAACGAGACATTGTCCTCAATGTCTTAAAGGTACGGGTATCCCTACAAAAATCTAAGGCCGTTTATTAATTATGCCAAAAGATAAATGTAAAACGATAAGATTTTGGATATTGGATAAGCAGCGAATGATGAAACTCGAGTAGCGTGAAGGAAACTACGAGCACGAGTGTCTTCATCATCGGGCATTCCTGGACACAGCATAGAAAACAACGAGACACAAGATATGGGAGAGGATCCCCTCCTCTTTATTAAGAAAATAGAAAGAAGATAGATGGATAAGCATGGGGTGCCTCCCACGAAGCGCTTGTTTTTGTTAACCGAGTCACATGAGCTTGACTCGACCCCGAATTTAGTTGTCCATGGGGAAAGTTTGGAGATCCGGGACAACCATGGATGGTACGTCCCCTCCAAAATAGTGCTTCAACCTATGACCATTCACCTTAAAGTTTGGACCGTCATTTTGAGCTAACTCGACGGTTCCATATGGAAAAACTTGAGTGATGGTAAATGGCCCAGACAAGCGGGTTTTGAGTTTGCCTGAGAAAATCTTTAGCCGAGAATTGAAAAGGAGGACTCGATCACCAACATTGAAAACGCGGTTCTTAATCTTTGAGTCATGAATCCTTTTTGTTTTCTCTTTGTAGATCAAAGAATTCTCGTAGGCTTGATCCCGAAGCTCATTTAATTCATTTAATTGAAGCTTACGGTGATCACCCGCGGTCTTAAGGTCAAAATTGGCATGTTTCAAGGCCCAATATGCCTTATGTTCGAGCTCGATGGGTAGATGGCAAGCTTTTCCGTAAACCAGCTTATAAGGAGTACACCCGATGGGTGTCTTGAAAGCGGTTCGGAAAGCCCATAAAGCATCATCCAATTTGTCGGCCCACGAGGCTCGATTTTCACCAACGGTTCTTTCAAGGATACGTTTCAATCCACGATTCGAAACCTCGACTTGTCCGCTAGTTTGCGGGTGATACGCGGTAGAAAGTCGGTGAGTGACACCATACTTGAGCATAACTTTTGCAAATTGATCATTGCAGAAGTGAGTACCACGATCACTGATTATAGCACGCGGAGTTCCGAATCGGGAGAAGAGATTTTTCAAGAACTTAACAACCACTCGGGCGTCATTAGTGGGGAGCGCTTTAGCTTCAACCCATTTTGACAAGTAATCGACGGCCACGAGGATATACTTATTCCCTCGTGAAGACGGGAATGGCCCCATAAAATCGATGCCCCACACGTCAAAAATCTCATAGACTTGAATTACATTTTGAGGCATTTCGTCTTTTTGCGAGATTTTTCCTTGACGTTGGCAAGAGTCACAAGACTTCACCAAGTCGTGGGCATCGCGGTAGATTGTCGGCCAATAGAATCCAGAATCAAAGATTTTTTTAGCGGTGTAGCTGGCACCATGATGTCCCCCCGTGGGTCCATTATGGCAAGCGTTGAGGATGTCAACGGCTTCTTGGCCATGCACACACCGTCTTATCACTTGATCGGCACATATCCGGAATAAGTAGGGATCGTCCCAGAAATAATGTTTAACATCTTTGAAAAACTTCTTTTTCTGCTGGGACGACATCCCTTTCACCACAAAATTCCCCGCATGGTAATTTGCGTAATCAGCAAACCAGGGGGTACTCGGATCATTTTTTGAAGATATTTTCCCAAGTGTCTCGAGAGGAAATGTTTCGGTGATTTCCTTTTTCTCGAGAACACTTTGATGAGGATTTTCCAGTCTGGACAAATGATCAGCGGCTAGATTCTCTGCTCCTTTTTTATCACGAATAATAATGTCAAACTCCTGGAGCAGAAGAATCCACCGAAGTAATCTTGGTTTAGCATCTGTTTTGCTAAGAGATACTTTAGAGCAGAATGGTCCGTATACACTATGCTTTTTGATAAGACAAGATACGGTCTAAATTTCTCAAAAGCGTAGACAACGGCCAACAACTCTTTCTCAGTAGTAGTGTAATGAGATTGAGCATTGGTCATTGTCTTGCTAGCATAGTGTATCGGTTGGAAGTATTTGGACTTGCGTTGCCCCAGGACTGCACCGATAGCATAATCGCTTGCATCACACATTAGCTCAAAGGGCAAGTCCCAGTCGGGGGCAACCAAGATCGGTGCTTCGGTCAGCTTCTTTTTGAGAACCTCGAATGCTTCGATGCATTCAGGAGAGAAGATGAACGGAGCATCTTTTTCAAGAAGATGGGTCAGAGGCCGGGCGATTTTTGAGAAGTCTTGAATAAATCGTCTGTAGAAACCGGCATGACCAAGGAAACTTCGGATTCCTTTGACGGTAGTGGGATGAGGTAGCTTAGTGATAACATCGACTTTAGCTCGATCGACCTCAATCCCAGATTTGGAAATCTTATGGCCGAGGACTATGCCCTCTTTAACCATGAAATGGCACTTCTCCCAATTTAGAACGAGATTGGTGCTTTCACACCGTTCAAGCATTTTCTCTAAATGGGAGAGGCACGAGGAGAAAGAATTTCCATAAACCGAGAAGTCATCCATAAAGACCTCCATTGTCGTCTCGATCATATCATGGAATATTGCCATCATGCACCTTTGAAACGTGCCCGGAGCATTGCACAAGCCGAAAGGCATGCGTCGGTAGGCAAATGTTCCATAAGGATACGTGAAGGTGGTCTTTTCCTGATCTTGGGGATCAATTGGTATTTGAAAATACCCGGAAAAGCCATCGAGAAAACAATAGAACTCATTTCCCGCCAAACGCTCAAGCATTTGGTCCATAAATGGTAATGGGAAATGGTCTTTACGGGTAGCATCATTGAGTTTTCGGTAATCGATACACACTCTCCATCCGGTGACGAGACGTGTAGGAATTAACTCATTTTCTTCGTTTGTAATGACGGTCATTCCACCCTTTTTAGGCACACAGTGGACCGGGCTAACCCATGAGCTATCTGAGATCGGATAAATCATCCCTGCGTCAAGGAGTTTAATAACTTCCTTTTTTATGACATCATGGATTTTTGGGTTAACCTGTCTCTGTTGCTGAACAGCGGGTTTGAAATTATCTTCCAATAAGATCTTGTGGGTGCAGAATTTAGGGTCAATACCCTTTATGTCGGAGATCTGCCAAGCAATGGCACTTTTATGCTTTTTAAGCACGTCTAAGAGTTTTGTCTTCTCCTCATCTTTGAGAGCTTTTGAAATGATGACGGGAAATGTATCGGAATCTCCCAAGAAAGCATATTCAAGATGAGGAGGTAAATCCTTGAGCTCAAGCTCCGGAGGATTCTCAATAGACGGCTTAATTTCCTTAACGTCGGCCATTTTAAGGTCCATCGGAGGGGAAAAAGGGGTAGGGTCTTCATTCAAAAGTTGTTCAAGCATAAGAATATCCCCCTCCGGATCATAATAAGAATCATCATCTTCCGGTGAAGAAGATGTGTCGGTAGCAAGAAACTCATTGACCTCTTCCAAAAAGAAATCACCTCCCTCAAACGGAGTGAGGGACGGGGAAGAGTCGGAGATGATCGGTGAAGAAATAGTAGACGGAGAAGAATCATCAATAGAGGTAGAAGAAGAATCCAAAGTGGGATTGCCACTAGAAAAACCGAGAATCTCTTGAGCATACTCCTCCGTAGTGACGTCAATAATATCAATACGGTTGACGGACATGCAATTATCGTTGGAGGAGTATCTCGCGGTTTGATCCAAATTGAAAGTCACGGCTTCATTACCAACTCGCAAGGTAATCTCTTCATCATAAACATCAATCAACGCGCGCCCGGTTCTTAAGAATCCTCTCCCGAGAATGAGAGGAACTCGTGGATCGGCATCAAAATCGACAATCACAAAGTCTGCCGGAAAATGGAACTTTCCCACATTAACGTAGACATCTTCGGCTATTCCAATTGGTCGAGTAATTGATCGATCCGCAAGCTCGAGAGTCATCCGGGTCGGAGTGAGAGCGGGGAGAGATAATTTTTCCCAAACGGACTTAGGCATTAGGTTAATGCTAGCGCCAAGATCGGCCAAGGCGAAACATTGAACCATCCCCGGAAAATTGCACGGAATAAGGAACTTTCCGGGATCTCCTAGCTTTTTCGGAAGCTTTTTAAGGAGAACCGCGGAACATTGTTCATTTAACGGGGTTGTTTTTGCCATTTCAAACAATTTATCTTTGTTGCTCAACAAATTCTTCACCATCGATGCAAATTTCGGCATTAAGAGAGCAGCATCCGCAAAGCTAATTTCGAAACTCATATCTTGAAAGATTTGATAGAATTTCTCCATCTGATGCGTATTCTTATCATGGTGCTTTTGTTCATCAAGTCGCGATGGATACGGAAGTTTTATCTTAACTGGAACCTCTTGTTCAAAATCAATTTTCCCTTTTCCTTTTGACGTTTGGACAACCGGAGGTTGGATGTCTTCGGTCCTTCCGTTATTAGTAGGAAGTGCCGTATCCGTTGTCTCCTCAGTTTCACGGGCGACTACCTTGGGAGGAAGAAAAGAAGAGGTAGTCGGAGCCGTAGGTCCATCATAACAAACACCACTACGTGTTGTGATCGCTTTAACGTCTCCCCTCGGGTTTGCGATCGTGTTGCTGGGAAGAGAAGTAGTACCCGAACCCGAGGGTTGATCATTTAAACGTTTCTTAATCTCACTCATTTCCTTAGTTAACAACTCTTGAGTTCTCATCAAATTTTGATTTTGAAGCATTAATTGTCGAAGAATCTCATCCGAGGGTGGCGGATTTGGAACAACATTTTGATTTTGATTAAAATTTTGCCCTCGGTTGTTGTTATTGAAACCTTGATTATGAAAATTTCCTTGATTTTGATTCATATTTCCTTGATTAGCATTGGAATTCCCATAAAAATTCCCTTGATTTTGATTTCCTTGAAAACCCCGGTTTTGATGTTGATTAAAACCATTGTTTTGAAAACCATTATTTGCACGATTTTGATTATTGTTAACTTGATTACGGTTTTGACCTTGATTTTGACTTTGATTATTGAATCCCGGTGGTGGTCCAAGTGAATTGTTTGAACGGTAGCTAAGGAGATTACGATCACCTTGGGGTTGGTAACCATTACCACCCGAATTAGTAGCATACACATTCTCGTGTCCATAAGCCCCGGTGGCTGGACACTCAAAATAAGAATGAGGACCACCACATATTTCACAACCATGGTTAATAACATTGACTTGATTGGGTGTTTTCTCAATAACAAATGAATCGAATCTCTTATTAAGTGCGGCGAGAGCATTCATAACTTCTTCATTGTTCTTACTACTAGCACTAGACGTTTGAAGCTTGCTCCTTGAATTTCTCACACGGGCTTTGTTTTCAATTATTCCGAATGCCTCTTGAGTATTACGAGCCAATAAGTTTCCACCGGCCGCCGAATTGAGTGAATCTTGATCGGCAAGACTCAAACCATTATAAAAGGTATCGATTTGATGAAGCTCCGAAAAACCGTGGTTCGGACATTTCTCCAACAACTCTTTAAACCGATCCCAAGCCTCGCTGAACGATTCATCAAAGGCTTGTTGGAAACGTAAGATTTGAGCGCGGAGATTAGAAATCTTAGAAGGAGGATAGAAATGGTTCACGAACTTTGAAGCTAGGTCACCCCAAGTATAGATCGAGTTCGGGGGTTCCTTCTCAAGCCAAGTTCGAGCCGCTCCCTTAAGGGAGAAAGGAAATAACTTCATCTTGATCGCATCATATGATACTTGGTTAAGCTTAATGGTCTCAACTATATCCGTGAAGTTCCTAATGTGAATATGAGGATCTTCACTCTCGAACCCGTGGTAAGAGATACTCGTGATGAGGTTCAATAACCCGTGATTGATTTCAAATTGATTAGCAAGTATGTCGGGAATCACAATGGCCCTTCGCACACCATTAAATGGTGTTTGAAGTTGTTCCTCCATCGGACGGAGGTCAGGGCCCGGTTGTGCTCCTTGATTAGGCTCCACCGGAGGAGCTTGATTGTCGTGATTCATTTCCTCAACGTTTGGAAAATGAGCACGGTGTGTGTGTCGAATTACCCTTTCGGGATTTGATAATGGAGAAATAAGATTTTGAGAAGATGAGCGGGTGTTCATACACCAAAAAGGAAACAAAAATGAAAATCAAAAATCTTTTTGTATTTTTGGTTGGGAATTATTTTTGGCTTTTTTAATATATTGAAAAACAAAAGACTTTATTTTCTTTTTGGTAACCGTTACGTTAACCGTAACCGTTTCCTTTAAAACTACGCGCAGCGTGGCGGGAAGGCAAAGGTAGCTCCGAAGATGCTTAAAAACCCGCCTTCTTCAGCTCGACAATTTAATGTCAAGCTTCCTTAAACCCCGTAATTAGGTTGTAGTAATAAAGTAATCCGATAACGATTAATTTCACGATTTGTTTTGTTGTTATTTGGAATGGTTTACAACCGCCCTCCTTCAACGGAAGACCGAGGATATTTATTAAGATGTATTAATGAAAACACTTTAGGAAAAGTGTTTTATTTATTATATTTTTGTATTTTTTATTTTTTTTAAAAAAACAATAACTTCCAAGGAAGGATCTTCAAATCACAAAAACAACGGACGAAATCGACGCACTCGTTTCAAGCCTTCCCCGGCAGCGGCGCCATTTAATTGATGTAATATATTTGTTTTTTTTTTTTTTTATTTTTCCAAAGAAATTGTAACGAATACAATTCCCCCGGGTCGTTCTCCCAACGAAGGTTTGACGGCGAATAAGTCGAATCGGAGTCGTGAAAATGTGAAGTGAATAAGTGATGTGAAAGATTATTTTTTTAGTATTGATTACACTAAAATAAGGAAAATTAAAATCAACAATCTACGCTATTAAAATAAATGCACACAAAAAGAAAGCAAATAATGCAAATCCCGGGCTAATCCCGAGATTTATAAAACTAATAGTGAAATTATAAAGCTAAAATGCAAAGATTAAAAACTAAGGGACTAAGACTGCAATTAAACAAAACTAATTTTTAAAGAAATAAAGAAAATAAAAAGTTTAATAAGAGTTAAGGGACTGAAAAAGTAATTTTTGAAACTTATATTTAAACTAAAACTTTTAAAACAAAGACAAGGACTTAAACTGTAATTCTTGAAACTTTAATAAAACTGAAAATGATTTAAAACAAAGCGAGGGACCAACTTTGATTAAACTGAAACTCGGGGACTACTTGGCAAATACTTAAAATAAAAAAAACGATTTTAAACTAAAAAGCAGCCCAGGTTCGAATCCTGGGTACTACAAATTAATCTAAACTATATATATATATATATATATTTTTTTTCTTTTTCTTCTTTTGCAAATCTAATAACTACCAACCTCTACTAAATTTATGAAAAGAATGAGCTTATTTAAGCTCGAAATAGCTGGAAATCAGCTTGACCACAAGTAAGTCAAGTTTTGCACATCTTTTATAAAACAGCTCAAATTAGGCACAAAATGGACTCAAATAAGGTAACCAAATAAGCTTAGAAAAACAAAACAAAAGCAGATACTTAAAAACAGCTAGCTTGCCTAGCTTTTGCCCCAAAAATCTTTCACTTAACTCAACTAAATTGCTAGAAATCAACTTGTGAACTTGTCTCAAAACTGAAAAGCATGGCAGACTTTTAGCAGACAGCCATGAGTATTATACTTTTAATCCAAACTACAACAAGAACTCCAATCTAAGACCTCAAATACTTAGAATCAAATCATGCACATATAACCCACTAAATGAAACAGTAATAAGCAACTTGCCAACAACTTTCAAACTAATCAAATGCAAAATAAGTAAACAACTGCTATCACCCAATATTAAGACCATATGAGCAATAATAAGCAACAAATAACCAATAACATCAAATCTAAACAACCTTAAGCTACTGATGCAATATTGAGATGAATTTTTAAAAAAAAAACTTACAAAGCTAATTCCCCTCAGCTCAACAGAGGGGATCTCACTATGCTTGCCTGTCTTTAGACAGGCTAAGGGCTTCCATTTCACCCCCTAGACCATCACTCCATTTCTGATTCACCATGGTTCAAGTAACAAATGACTTTCTTTGACTTTTGTGTTAATTTGAGTGAAACTGATTAAGGTGCCAAGTTAAGCTTCACAAAAGCTATATTAAGCTAAAATGAAACTTGAGAAAAAACGAACTAAGCTTGTTGAAGCTTGATTAACTGAACTAACATTTTGATTTATTTATTATTATTATTATTATTTTTTTTTTATTTTTTCTTTTGTGATGATCAGATATTAAAACAAAGTGAATAAACTAAAAACTGAAATCAATTATAACTAAATGAGAATTCGGATTCAAAATAACTTCAAATTTAAACTTTCATTAAAACTTAAAAATTACAATAATCAAAACAAATAAACATAAACAGAAAATTACAATTCGAATTATAAGACTAAAATTCTAAAAATACTTTGACAGCATAACGTTGCTAAAAAAAAATTACATACGAAAAATGGAATAACCCTCTCCTATTTATAGGCTTTAACCGAACCTTCTGGGTCTTGCCACCTTGGCAATCCTCGTGCTATCTTCAGCCATAATCCACCCTTAGATCACCTTGCTCTTCAATCCTCCATTTCTAACCGTACGATCACAGATACGCGTGTTCGGTCCAATCAACAGCTTCCGCGTGTCATTCTTATTGTCAGGGTCTTCTAGAAGGGCCAATGATTGACAATTGTACCCTTAATTGATGTAAAATCATGTACGGTAATTCTAGGGTTTGAGGAATAGTGAAAATGGGGGAAAGGGGTGAATTTGGGGATCGGGTTTATTTTAGTGAGAAGTGTGTGATTTAGTTTATTTCTTTTTGACTCTTTTGACCGAGTGGGATTTTATGGGTTTGACCGGGTTTATCTTTTTTTTTTCTATGGATCGGGTTAAGAGGATGGGCTGTGGGCTTGGGGTTATCGAGAATGGGCTATGGGTAAGTGGTGGATTGGGTTTAGAGTAAATAAAGTGGGTTTGGTAAATTGTTTTGTTAAATCCGGATGTTGCAATTTTAAGGTTTTAACAATCAAGGACCAAATATGTAAATCCTGAAAATCAAGGGACCGAATTGGCTAATATTCCAAAGTGATCTAAGGGTGATTTATGACTTGTTGACCAAGCATGACTTTTCCGGTTCAGCTCCGAGTCATTTCCGTATCTCGTGCTCGTTTTCTTGATTTTCTTGTGTCTTTTGTCGGTTTTCACGATATCCATCCCTGCACATACAAAAACACAAAAACACAATATCTTTTGGCATTTTGGTCGGGTTTTTGGTCTTTTTGGGTCCGGTTTTGGTCAAATAAAGGTATGTGTTTAAGCACATACCAGTGATGCTCCTGGTTCGTGATGCTGTTACGTCATTGATTTGTAATATAGATTTATTAGGTAGAAATTGGTTCTATTCGATTTTGAATTGAATTCGATTCATTTCTTAATTTTTCTTATTGTGTAAATTTGTTATTAATTTTAAGGTGTAAATTTTGATATGAACTTTATAATGCCAAGTTTGTAATAAAGTTTATACAAGGGTCGATCTAAGCAATTGGAAAAAAATAATAATAATTGAGCTAAAAAAAGCTGGTCAAATGCATCAAATGTCGCTCAAAAGGACCATTCTTCCCAACAGAAGCGTGTGGAAAAAGTGATTTCTATGAGTGGGGCAATGAATCATTTTTCAATAAAGCAAACATTATAAAAAAGAAGACACTAAACCTTCACTTTACTCGAATAATCTAAATATATTAATCACAATCACCCGTTTTTTGTCACGCCTCGATAAAAAATCATTCATCTCAAACTGTGGCATTCTTATAATTTTCCTCATAAACAAATAACATACGTGGGAGTATTAAATAGCCAAAACACAGGGAATGTTTGATTCCTAATTGTCCATACATTGTACACCTTGAAAATGAAAGATTTCATATAAAAATAACACACACACATTTAAATATTTTCATGTTGATTTGTCATGGTATGTTATTAGATGATAATAACTAATTAATAGGCCTCATGGATTATAATATACACTTTGGGTAGCTTACGTTTTGTCTTAGAGTAGGCATAAAATAGTCACAGATTATATGAGCTGGAGTACAAAGTTAATTTGTTATTTACTTATCGTGACATGAATGAATATCTAAATTTTTGAATATCTGAAATTCTGAATATCGATTAGTTTTACACGTACAACAACAAACCATTTATGGATTGTGTTGTTTTCAACGATAGTACTACTAATTATGGGTTGGAACGTCAATTTATTCGTCGACAATATTATCATTTGAAGCCTGTGTCATGGTATCCGCCGCAACGCGCGGGTACCATGCTAGTTAATTTATTATATGTAAAGATGACTAATCAGATTTTTATAAATGATTTTTTTTAACTACAACATAACAGCCCGCCATCCACCACCACCATCATGCAAACAACCTAACACCACCATCAAAAACAGCCTGTCATCCCCACCACCATAACAACCCGATTTACGACCACCACCAGACAAACAACCCACCACCTAAAACAGCTTACCAACACCACCATCCAAGCGGCGGCAAATAGTCCCCACCATCAAAAAAGCCACCACGACCATGCAAACAGCCCTCCACGAACATCGCGATAGATTTTAGGGTTATGACTTGTGATAGATTTTTAGGTTTTGGGTGTTGTTAGAGGGTGGTTAAAGTTAGAGAGAAAATTCGCTTGTAAGATAGTGGAAGAGATGAGTTTTATGTGGGGTTATTTTTATTATTATTATTTTTTTTACACATTGACCGATCAATAAGGATTGTCTAAGAAGTAGGAAAAAGCAATTCATTTTATGAAGAAGGTAAAAAATACAATGATTGTGCAATAAACAAAGGTTCATTTAGTGGATAATAAAGGTACATTTAGGAGCACCCTAATTTAATACCACCTTCGTCCGAAAATAAGTGTCCATTTGACTTTTAAAGTCAAACTGGTTCAACTTTGACATTAACTATTTTGTGGTGTTATATAACATTTGATTCAAAATATATGAATGGATTGAGTTTTAGTGTATTTTTTCAATAGTATAATTTTTCATCAAGTATTATATAACAAAAAAAAGTATTTAAGGTCAAAGTTGAACCAGTTTGATTCTAAAAAGTCAAATTTGTAAAACCCAAAATTTGAAATCGTGCAAAATGACCAAAATGCCCTGAAACTTTAAAATTAATTAATAAGTGCATAACACACCAAATAAATTTCAAACCTTTGGGTAATGAGCAATATATGAATGTAAAGTAATTTTTGTGGCAACATTTTAATATTTTATATGTCCCAAAAATACATGGCACTCACAAACACAATATATAGGCCGATTATATATATATGAAATTATTAAATTGCATTTTTGGTCCCTGTGGTTTGGCCAAATTGCAGATTTGGTCCCCAACTTTTTGAAAGTGCACCAGACGTCCCCATTTTCAAGTTTTCGTTGCATTTTTGGTCCCTGGGCCCACACTCCGTTAACGCTGCTCCGTTACTCACCCCATGTGCGTTGCACACGAGGGTTTTTTTGTCATTTCACTAACTAAAAAACAAAACACCCACTTTTATATCTTTTATATATAAATATTACCCCACTTTCCCCAAATCAATCCCAATTCACAATTTTAAAATAAACCCTAACCCTTACATAAAGCCTAATCGGTGGTGTCTCAAAAATGGTTTTTTGTCACTGTGGTTTGAGTGCAAGAATTCGAACATCATGGACTCCATTGAACCCTGGTCGTCGTTTTTATTGTTGTCCCAAACCCGTAAGTTATGCATTTGATCGTTTTTCTCATCTTTGTGTATAGTGATTAATTGAATGAATCATTAATTGTAGGTTGAATGTGGGTTTTTTGATTGGTTTGATCCACCCATGTGTGCTCGAGCAGTGAACATTATTCCTGGTTTGCTAAGGGGACGAAATGATCTTCAACAAGCAAACAATGCATTGGTTGCTGAAAATGCAAGATTGAAGAAATGGTTGATTTGCAGCTGGATAATCTTTTTAGTGTATTTGGTTATGTAGGTTGTTAGTTGGACTTGATAGAGTTGACCAAAGTATGAAATGGTTAATTTGCATCTTTTGTATTAGTTTGTGTTTTTCAATGAAGGAATGTTGTGTTAACCAAGCAGAACTGGAAACAAATGGGTTTAAATGTGTTCCAAAGATGCTTCACAAAAGTGCAAACAAAAGTGGTTCACAATATGTGTGCAAAAGTGCAAACAAAATGTGCCAAACAAAACTGCAATGATAAAAGACATCTAAATTGCCATTAGGCATAACATTCCAAGTGCAACCATTAGCATCAAAGTCATACAGAAACATGATATTCAAAGTCTCAAAAGACATAACATCTAAAAAGTGCCAAAAGTAAAGACATTAGAGTTACAGTCATTGTTTTCATGGACTTAAACAAAAGATAGGTTGACTAGCAGAAGTTGTGAATAGATTCAAGCTTTCTTGGTGGGAGACAACACTCTATTTGCTGACCTCTTTGTCATTTTTTGGCCACTTCCTTTTGATTGAACTTGAGGTTGACTAGCAGAGGATTGAGGTTGCTTGCATCCTCTTTTGTTATGTCCTCTACCTTTGCAATTCTTACATGTGACCTGTTTCCCTACCCTGCTCATTTTCCCTGACTGCACCATACTTTCAACCTCACCAGTACTCCTTTTCCTTTTTTTTTGGTGGCCTACCAATCTGCACATGAACCTTAGGTGGAAGCAATCTTGTTGGCCAATCATTCTTCACCCATAAGTGTCTACCAACCACTGGATTAATCTTGAATGAGTATTGTTTTTTCCAAGTTTCTAGCCTATATGATGAATGGACCCAATCTTCTGGAAATCCTACATCCATTCCATGATCTGTCATGTCATAAATGCATGCTACTGCATGTCTACAAGGGATACCAGACACTTCCCATTTTCTACATGAACAAGTCCTATTAGTAAGGTTAACAACACATTGATCACCTTTAGGTCCTCTAACTTCATACAAATCTAATCCATTCCAATCTACTTGATAGTTCTCAGAAGCATCTTTAGTAAACTTAAACCTTTTGGTAACAGCCGGTGTGAGTGGACCTTGAGATTTTTCAATAATGTTTTGCACAATCACAATCCTTTTTATTAGATAGGCTTTCACATACTCTAAGGCACTTATGATTGGTGAGTCCCTAGCATCTAATAACTGTCTATTGAAAACTTCACAAATGTTGTTGATAAGCAAATCACAATGTGCCCTACCTGGATAACATTTGTATGATGTGTGTGTAAGGATTTGATCAAAAAAAGACAACAACAAGAAGCCTTAACAAGAAAACTTACCAGAAAAATGGGATCTGCTCCAGTGTTGTGGGTTAATTTTGTTCAACCATTCATAAGCTTGTGCGTGATGGGATTTGAGTTCATTCATCACATTTGTGAATTCAACTTTAGTTGTAGCAGTTGCAGCTTTCCACAATACATCTTTGAACCTCCCACCTTTCCATAACAAGTTCAAATTGTCATTGATATGCCTGACACAGAATCTATGCTCAGCTGATGGAAACAACTTCTTTATTGCTGGTAAGAGTCCCTGTTTTAAGTCCAAGCAAGTTGTCATTAGATTTTTAACATGTTAACATTTAAATTCAAATATGATTAAAAGGAATAGTATGTACCTTCTGCCTATCAGTTATGAAAGTGAAGTTGGAGTCCCTTTGTAAGTCCAAATCATCACCAAGTTGTGACAAGAACCATAACCAAGAATCCAAGCATTCAGACTCCACTATCCCATAAGCTACAGGATAAATACCATTATTCCCATCCACTGCTACAGCCGTTAAAAGTTGCCCAGGATATTGCCCTCTCATGAATGCTCCATCTAAACCCAATAGTTCCCTTTCACCAGCTTTGAACCCTTCTTTCAAAGCTCCCAAACACACATAAATCCTTCTAAATTTTCTGGTTGTAGATTCTGGATCTCCTTCTCTATAAACATCTAACTTCACGGTTGTGTTTGGATTAGCCTTTTGTAATTCTAACACATAGTCCCTAAGTAATCCATATTGCACTTCAGCATCACCTTTTAGAATAGACTCTGCCTTTGCTTTTGCTCTAAAAGCCTTATGAATTGAAACCCCCACATGAAACTGCTTCTGCATTTGATCTTGTATAGCTTTGGTTGGCATCTCTGGATTCAATTTTATCAGATCTTCAACATGTCCTGATAGAAATGAGGATGTGCAAGCTTTTATTTTCCTAGAAAGAAGACATTTATGTTCATCACTAAATGTCTTAACCACCCATTTTTGGATATCAGGTTCATAGTGAATGTACAAACTCCAACTGCATGTACTAACCTCATCCTCCTGTGCAATTACATTTATGCCCTTGTTTTTCCCCTTTACAAGATTTTTTCCCTTTTGACTATTCAACATGTGTCCTTTTGTGCTTTGAATAGATTCTTGTTGTCCTGTAACTGTGCCATAACAAACAGCCCTCATCCTAACCTTATCATTCTTTTTAACTTAATATTTCTCCTAGTTTCAACAATATGTGCCTGAATCTTCTTCTTAGCTTCTTCCTTACTTGCAAACTCCTGCCCAACAAAGAAGTAGTTGACAATCCTTTTTTGTTCAGCTGCTTGTTTCCCTTGTTTCTTCAATTTCCTAAGTACTGATTTCCTAGCATTATCAGGTTCATCCCCAAGATCACTTTCATAAGAATCAAAGTCAAATTCCTCAATATCATCCTCTGTTAAGTTAACTTCAGCATTCAAAGCTTGATTTACACCACTTTCATCAGAATCAACATTAAACCTAAAACCATCCATAGGGACCACTACTTCCTCTACAACATGTTCTTCATCTTCAATAACTTCCTCAGTTTCCTCATGCTCACTACTATCCCCATGCTCACTACTATCCCCATACTCACTACCATCCTCATGGTCACTACTATCCCCATGCTCATGCTCACTACCCTGCTCATTGTCGCTACCATCCTCATGCTCATTACCCAAATCAAAACCTAGTTCATTACCCTGCTCATTCTCATTTCCTATATTAACATGTGAGTTTAACCACTCAATGGCCAACTGTTTGCTACACCTAGGAACTGGTTTCTTCACAACATCATCTTCATCCAAATCAACTATTTCATTAGTGTCATCTATCTCCTTGATCTCCATTGTTTTCCTAAATAAAGGCTTATAAAATGACTCAACCCTTGTCTCATTGTGTTCAATGAAAACTTCTATAACCTTATGCTTTGACACATAACTAATCAGGCTAACAACATCATCATCACAACCCAATGCTCTAAGTCCCCAATCCAAATTTTTCTTAGGTTCTCTAAAGTGATAGAACATAAGTTGTTGTGGATCATATTTTAACATTGTTACGATGTTATTAACCACCTCAATCGTAAAGCATTCACTATCAACGAAATCCACAAATTGTACCTTGCCATTTACATAATTCCTATTAGGACTGCTTGTGAAAATACCACCATGGTGCACCTTCATTGAAAAGATGTTCGGATAATCGGCTGTTTAACAAAGAAAACAACATTGTCAGAATTTAAGCTAATCAATAACCAACAAAAAAGTTTTTACAAACTCAGTCTTTGACTTACCATAAACTATATACGGATCATATGTGGTAATTGCGTGATCATGGCGAAATCGCCATACTTGAACTCCCCTAACCATTTTACAATGTGAATCTAAAGGGACGAATTTTGCAACTCTTCAGATCATTTAGGATCAGCTTTTGATTAGAAAATTAGGTTAAGTGAGAAAAAGGTCGATTTGTTTTTTATTATGGGTGGGGTAAATTTAATATTAGATTTTGTGGGGTTGGGTCGGGTATATTTGGGGTGTTTTGTTTTTTAGTTAGTGAAATGACAAAAAAAACCCTCGTGTGCAACGCACATGGGGTGAGTAACGGAGCAGCGTTAACGGAGTGTGGGTCCAGGGACCAACAATGCAACGAAAACTTGAAAATGGGGACGTCTGGTGCACTTTCAAAAAGTTGGGGACCAAATCTGCAATTTGGCCAAACCACAGGGACCAAAAATGCAATTTACTCTTTAAATAAATAAAACTAACTAACTAAGGGATAAACACCAAACAAATTAGGAAACACTTTAATTTGATATTATTCCAATCAATTAGCCGTGTATAATGATCCTCCCCCCTTTTGACTCGGCATTTTATTTATTTTTCTCCTTATCTCCACCGAAACCCTAAAATAACACACACAAAATCCCTTCTTCATTCTCACGATTTTATGGAGGCTTTTGATTATTTTTCTGGTGTTCCTCTAAGTCCAAAGAAGGTAGGAAAAATAGCATGGAGGTCGTTGGATCGTTTGTTTGGTTCATGGAAGTTTTCTTGTGTCGAGTTTTCTAACCGAGAGGTACAAAACTCATACGACTTATTCACTCGTTCAAATCTTCATCTGGTATTTTTCTTGTATTATTTACATCACATATGAATTGTATAAAATACCTAAATCGAACCATGCATGCTAGATTAGTCGTGTTAATTATAAAGATAAAAAACGTAAATAAAACCTAAGTTAATTCGTACGATTTTTCTGGGTATCAACCATATTTTATCTGGGTTCTATATGCATCATATAACTCTGGAAAAATGGGTATTGGATTTGTTAAAGCCTAAATCATTCTTTTTGAGTTTTGTTTTTGAATCGGGTTTAAAGAAAAATAAAGAAAAAAAATAAAAACCTAATCGAATTGATTTAGGTTTAGGGTTTTGAGATTGGATCTGATTAATTAATGATGTCCTGATGATTTTAGTAATGATTGGATAAATTAGGGTTAGGGTTTTGTGAATTAAAAAGTGTACCGATTGGGTTTTGGAAATCAAAGGGTGTGTTTTGTCATTATTTTAAACTTGTGGGATATTTTTGTAAGGTGGTTTAGATCTGGGGTAATGTGTAAAAAAAATATAAAATGGGGGTATCTTGTGTAAAATTTGTAAGTAGAAGGTTTAGTTGGTAAATAAATTAAATATGTGATTCGAATTGGTAATTATTTAAAATAGAGGGTTTGTTTGTAAATTCTGGAAACTTAAAGGTGATTCGTATAAATAATGATATAAAGGGTGTAATATGTAATTTTGGATACGTAAAGGCTTAATGTGTAATTATTAATATTTTGTGATTCGAAATGTAGTTTTTAGAAATTAACGGACTAGTTTTGTAATTTATGAAATTGGAAGGGTAATTCTTACCATATATGAAATAAGAGGTGTATTTTGTAAAATTAAGGGCTTGATGTGTAAATATAAATATGGTAAGGGTTAAATTGTGATTTAATTTATCTATAGGGTTTAAATTGTAATTTAGTAAATAAAAAAGGGTATAACTTGTAATTTGTTAAAGTTGAAGTGTTAAAATTGTAATTATGGATAATTTATGGATTAAATGAGTAACTAGTGATATTTTCATTTAAACCTTTAACTTTGGTATATTTACATTTAAAAACCCTAAAATATGGAAACTTGTTATATTTAACCCTAGACTTTTATCACTTGCTAAATTCAACCTTATTTCCATAATAACACTTGATTAATAACTTAACCTAAATTATAATGTTTGAATCTTTCTAATATTGGAAACCTGCTAATTATGGAAACTTGCTAATTCAGGGAACCTGCTAAAAATAAAAAGTTACTAAATATGGAAAGTTGCTACTTTTGGAAAGTTACCTGAAAAGGAAAGCTATTAAAAATGGAAAGCCGACTAAAATAAGTAATCTAAATTGAATAAGCTATTAATAAGACAATCATGAATTCGTGTAGATTCGCTGAAGATGGAGTTTGTTTCTGACCTTTATATTTCTGTTGTGTTTTCACTTGCGGTATAAGGTATAGATATTCTGACCTTCTTACAGGTTTCTCATGAACTCTTTCTCTTTTACATCTTGTTTTCCTTGAACTTTGCTATGTTCCCCTTGTTTTGTGAACCTTGCTTTGCCCCTTTGATTTGTTAACCTTGATATGATCTCTTTCATATTCTGATCTGTTTAGTTTCTGATTTGATGCCATTGCTATGATTCCCTTTGCTTTGAACCTTTTCTTTGATTTCCTTTGTTATGATCGCTGATATGAATCTATATTGCAAAAACCTTTTTTATTATGACCTGGAAATATTTTGAGATAAATCAATTGTTTAAAATGATGTTTATGAGTACGCCACGATACTACCTTTATATGAAATTTTACTAACTTTTATGAAAACTATTTTAAAGACTATATTTATGAAACACCGTTTTGAAAGATCATTTTTATGAAACTATCTTGAAAGATCATTTTTACAAAAACTACTTTAAAAGATCATTTCTATGAAAACCATTATTAAAGGATTGTTTTAAATGAACTTTTGATAGAAAACTACTGAAATGAACTTTTGCTATGAAATTTTGATTATAAACCTTTGATATATTTTTCTTAATCATTTGATATGATCCACTTGATTTGAACCCTGCCATGAACCTTTGCTATGATCTCTTATTTTGAACATGGACTTAAATCTTGATATGATATACTTGAAATGGAAATTTGATTGGAACCATTTGATATGAAATTTGAACTTGGACAATTGATACATGATTTGACACTTGACCACAGTTGAGACTACGAGCCACTACTTGTTTCACTAGGCATGAGGGTTTCATGTCCTTGTCATTGATGCACCGATGACTTGACTCTAGGGTAGGAGAGTGATGACCTATCTCGTCCCTGATTTATTTGTTATGTAGGAGAAGAATCTGGCCTACTGGGGCGCATGGATGCATCCTAGATTTGATCTGTTTCTGTTATTGTTTATTGTTATATCGGGTGACTGATGGTGTGTGCGATACACGTCTTTCACATATCTGGGAGCTAGCTACTCCATTTGGTTACATTTGAGATGATATGATTTGGTTTGTTTCTAGGCTCGTGGTGGATTACTGTCCCATTATCCTTACCTTATAATCTTTTTCTTTTCTTTATTTCTTATCCATTTATCATCCCTTGACTCTTATTATATCTGCATGACTTTTACATCTTTTACTTTTCACTTTTCTCTGCTACTGCTAGGGGTGTCATTCGGGTTGACCCGGTCGGGTTCGGGTCAACTCGGGTCGGGTCGGGTCGGGTCAAGGCTCAAAAAAACATACCCGAACCCGACCCTGTTTGAACTCGGGTCAACTCGGGTCGGGTCAAATTCGGGTTCGGGTCAACTCGGGTCGGGTCAGCTCGGGTTTGGGGTCAACCCGAGTTTTTGCCTTAGCTTGTAAATTGTTAGTTTTCTCGGGTCAATCGGGTTCGGGTCGGGTTCGAGTCGGGTCGAGGCTCAAAAAAACATACCCGAACCCGACCTTGTTTAGAACTCGGGTCAATTCGGGTTGACCCGAATTGACTCGGGTCGGGTTCGGGTCGGGTCGGCCCGAATGACACCCCTAACTACTGCTTTGTTATCGTTATATCTGTTCACTGAGCTCTTGTAGCTCAGCCGCATTTCTTTTCCTGCGGCAGGTTTTAGTTTGGAATCTGGGTTATAAGTGGAGAGAACCTTGGGCTTAGAAGATCTTGATAGCTATTCTGGATTAGAGATGACTAGAAGTTATTATTATGTTAGAATTAGAGTTTATTGGAATTCTCATTTGTAACCTTGTAGTTTTCAGTATTTCATTTGTAACCTTTGAATTCTTGTATTACTTTAAATGTATGGTTTGTTTTGATCTGATATGAAATCATTATTATGACATCTTTACCCTTGTCGGGTTGGGGTGTTACAAAACTGGACACTTATTTTGAACGGAGGGAGTAAATGATTTTTTTTAATCCTATTTGGATTTTAGTTATTTTGGTGGTCAAAGACGTAATAAAGTCTACTCTAAGAAAACGAACTCCATGAAGGCAATGTAACGCTGACAGGTCTTTATTTATTTCATCTATAACTTCAAATTTCAAAACATTCTTTTATATTTGTTTTAAAAAACATCAAAGATGATAATTACGCAGCAATAGCACATATTAAATAAGAGGTAATTATTTTAAAATACATTATACTTGTCAAAAAAAAAAATTTATAAGCATCAAATAAAAAAAATACTTATGTGTACATTAATGTTTAGTTTTTTGTCTTTTTATATGTAGTGAAAACCTGTGATTACCATTTTACCTTGTGGGTTTGCGAAAATTGCATCCACTGTCTCATGGTAAATTACATAAATGGTCCATGTGATTTAGCAAAAATTGCATCCAGAGTCCCTATTTTTTTTATTTATTATTATTTTTAAATTTTTTTTTATCCACTCCTTATGGTTTTGACTCATTACATTTTTATAAACGTTCTTATCTACATTTTTATATATGTTTTTATCTAAGTGTTTTTATATATTTTATGTATGTTTTCGTCTGTTTTAATATGTTTTGCCCGTTTTCTTGCATTCTCATACGTTTTCGCCCGTTTTTATACATTTTGGTCTGTTTTTATACGTTTTCATTCGTTTTTATATGTTTTCGTTCGTTTTTCTTACATTATCATACGTTTTTATCCCTTTTTTTGCGTTTTCATACGTTTTAAACACGTTTTCTTATGTTTTCATACGTTTTTATTCGTTTTCGTCTGTTTTTATATGTTTTCATCCGATTTTATACGTATTCATCAATTTTCTTATGTTTTCATACGTTTTTATCCGTTATCATTCATTTTTATACTTTTCATCCGTTTTTAAACGTTTTCGTTCGTTTTTATATGTTTTCTTACGTTTTCATATATTTCATCCGCTTTTATACGTTTTCATCCATTTTAAACGTTTTTTTTTTTTTTTTTACTTTTTATACGTTTTTGTACGTATGAAAGTGGATACAAATGGTTAATAACGTATGAAAGCATACAAAACCATATAAAAACATTCAAAATCGTATAAAACGATACAAAAATGTATAAGAATATACAAAAATAGATAAAAACATATGAAAACGTAAGAAGAAAGAATGAAAACGTATAAGAACGGATGAAAACTTATAACAACGGACGTAAACGTATAAAAACGGATAAACGGACGAAAACTGATAAAAACGGACGAAAACAGATAAAAACGGATGAAAACGTATAAAAACATACGAAAATGTATAAAACTGATAAGAGCGGATAAAAACGTATGAAAACGTAAGAAATTTAGAATTCAAAATCACTACACACAAAAAGACAAAAAAGTAAACATTAATCTACACATAAGTATTTTTCTTTTTATTCGGTGCATATAAAAGTATTGTTTTGGCAAGTATGATGTATTTTAAAATGATTACCCCTATTAAATAAAGTAAGAAGTGAACTAGGTGGTACCGAGATGACACAGAATTCAGATTAAATTATGTTTTGTAATGTTAATTTTCATAGAAAATTCAAAATTTATTAAATACACCTGTTTAAAATAGTTGTGTTTCATTACTTGCTTAATTGCTATATTAACGAGGTTATAAGGCCCGTGTTTTGCGGTGAGATGTTTGAATAAAAATTATTGATTTTCGTTGCGCTCCGTCGCAGAGTGCAATGGACTAAGGCTATGTTTGATAGCCTCTTAATAATACAATTCAGCACTCAACGCTGAATCGGTCAAAGGTAGGATCGTTTGGTAGAAAAAAAAAGGTCCTGAGTGGGCCAGATGGGTTCTGAATGGGCCGCCTCCATGGGATTGCCCAGTGATTCAGCGACTTCTGTATTCTCCTAAATACCATTTTTTTTCACATGCGCACTCTCCTAACCACCTCACAAGTCTCTCGTTGAATCTGCTTCTCTTGATCCCATTATCTAGAATCATGTAGTTAATGTCATATTTTATTACCTTGTTATTTTTAGCATCCTCGATAGCAGTATCAACAAGTTCACATGAATCTTTGAATGTAACAGAATGTTTATCCTCAGGATGATTAAAAACCATTTCAAACTCCAAATCATCATTATTCTTATTATGATCAGTCATGGCTTTAGCGAAATTCACCACTTCTGCATCTTTGCATCTTTTAGACGAATACGATAATAACCTGAATAACAGTGTTAGTTTTTCGGGTCGAATATATGCTAATGAAGGGTTTTTAAATTCTGGGTCATTACTAGATTTCAAAAAGGTTCATGGGAAGATACTGAAATCGGGTTTCGAGAACTTTGATGTAATTCGTAGTAAGTTAGTTGACGTTTACGTTGCGAGAAATGAGTTAGCTTGTGTTTATAAAGTGCCAACAATCAACTTGCAACTTGTACGATAACGAGGATTGGTTTGACGAATAAATGAGTAAAAAGATGTGGTGAAAATGAAATATCTCAACATTTTTATGCGGTTAAAAAGAAGGTGTCAACTTTTGTAAGCAGCCATGTGAACTTCATGTGTTGGCTGGGTTGTTTCATGTCATGTTTTAAGGCTTCCAAGTGGTACTTGTGTTGTACGTGTCTTTTGTTTCAATGGTTTTAACGGAGGTTTAATATCATGAATTAGATCAAAGAAAATTATTCTCATGGATTTCTAGTAGAAATAGGTCCTCTAAACTCAAGTGGTTTGATAGGATTTGTGATCCGAAATATTTTTTTATCTTAATGTGTCAGTAATCATTGTTTGTATTTTATTTTTTCTAACATCAGATGTTTAGTTCGTTGGCAAAATACCAAGGAGAAATAGATTAATTATTTTTGGAGAGCGATGCAAACACCATGTTTACTACTGAAGAACAAGGTGAAAAAAGTGGGGGACAAGGCATGGACGACACACAATGGGGTCCCCAAGGCAATGAATATATGGCTAATCTCCGTAATCAGATTGCTAATGAGTTATTTTTAAATGCTTCAACCTAAGATTAGTTCGCAATTTATATTGTTTTATGATCTTTCGATAAGACTATTTACATTTTTTTATTCCAACATTACTTTCTTTATATTATATTTTTATTCGAGTTAATAATTGTTTTATCAAATGCTATATTTTGTGCAATACAAAATCAGACAGAAGGTTAAATTGGTAATTTCAGGCAACTAAGATTGCTCATTCAGAACAAATATCAAACAATCATTTTCACTCAGAATCATGTTCACTCAGCATCTTGGAATCATTCAGCACCTTTGATTTATTCAGTGCTAAATCATATTTTTTATCAAACAACCCCTAACTTTGTAACGGATTGATAACCCCAATGAGTATTTTTGTAAGTTGTTTTTTAACATTTTTTACGAAAATGTCCTTACGTTAGTGTTTCGTTGCCAAATTAGTGATCAAGGGCTGACATTGCAACGGACATATAACATGAAAGACAAATTACGTAAAATCTGTATTACTTAACGATTATTAGTTACTATTCATTTTACCCCATTAGACCATGTGTAGTGGTAAGAATTGGAGAGTGGGGGGTTGTTTGACACGTGACATGTGGGGTATTGTGGGGCTTTGTTGAAAAAGTGGTGTAGTGGTGAGTGGGGGGTTGTTTGACACTTGGCATTGATTTTCTTTTCTTTTTAATCACTAGTTTGTACACCCACTGGTGCAAATCTGCCATTTCTAACTCCTCCATCTCCACCTTCACATTTCCCGCCAAACCCACAACCACAAACAGCCACATTTCACTAACACCCACTGGTGCAAATCTGCAAATCTGCTGCTGCTTGCTTGCTACTCCATTCTTGTTTCTTTTTATATAAAACTTGTTCTAAAAGTACAAAAAAAAACAAAACAACAAAATAAAAAGCAAAATGGTACCGTTGCAACGTTCGGATTTCATTGGGAGAAGATCAAATGGAGCGCTGTCAGAACAACGAAGGGTGCATAATTTTAGCCAACAGCGCCCCTCCGTTTTGGAGGAGGGGGCGCTGTTGGGCGCTGTTGATGACTATTTCGGGTGTAATATCGCCCATTACGCATGGTCTTAGGTGTGCATTTTACCCCATTGGGTGTGTTTTTAGCAAAAACAAACGTGATCCATAACAATCCTCATAAATGTACTGTAGTAGTAATATGTGAAAAAAAAAAACTCGAAACTTTCTTTTTTTTAATCAAACTCAATCATTTTAATATGAAATCGTATCTTTCATTCCTTCTTTTCTCTTATATTACAGTTGAAGAAAATTTATGCGCTGGTTGTACTTATGTTTTTCCAGAAATTTTTAGACACGAGTAAAATTAATATTTTACTCAACTCCTTGATGTCATGTTTTAATTCCGTGTTTACCAGGCGGTAATCTCTAATATATTTTGTATCCGGTGGCGAAGCTTGAAAATTTTCAGTGGGGGGTCGGGATCTAAATTTTCTTTTTCCTAACGCTATTTCGGGGGGTCGAAACCGAATATACTGAAATTTTTCTACACGAAAACTATATACCCCCTACATTGCAAAAAAAATTTCGGGGGGTCGCCCCCCCCCCCCCCCCCCCCCCCCCAATATAAGCTGCGCCCCTGTTTGTATCGTCTGGTAATACTTTTTGCTTGTTCCATTTTTATGGACATGTTTATCATTTATTATGAATTTATATTACTTATTTGTTTTCAAAGAAAATGAATTTTTATTTTATTTATTTATTTTTTTTTTAATTAAAAAAAAATGAATATAGCTCATTTGTATTTTGTTGACTTTTCATTTCCCAAGAGAAAAAGGTAATAAGAAGCAAAAATGTGTTTTTGTTTAATTTGAACGGTCACTGAAATTAGGGGTGCGTAGAATTGGGGTAATACTCACATGAGCCGAAAATCAAAACCGAAACGAATCAAATAAAAAAAAAAAAAACTGAGATTGTAACCTAACCTAATTTGCCAAAACCGAATCGAACCGAATTAAATATCCAATTTTCGGTTTAGATATGGGTTTGACAAAATTAAAACCGAACCGAAAATCGAATTCACATAAATATATATCTTTTTTATATATTTATATATAAAAAAAAACCATTAAAACTCTTTAAAAGTATAAATATAATATTTTTTAAGGCTGAAATTTTGTTTGCTAAAAATCTATATAATTAAATAAATAATTAATTAAAATTATGTAACTCTAATTATTCGGTTCGGTTTTCGGTTATTTGGTTCGGTTTTTAATTATTCGGTTAACCGAACCGATGCCTTGAAATCAAATGGATAATTTGACAGGCCCAAGATGGGGTAGATATTACGTGGGCCCAGTCCAATTTATGGTGTGCTATGGTGTAGGGGTGTTCATCGGTTCGGTTCTCGGTTAATTGGTTTATTCGGTTCGGGTTGTTCGGTTAAAAAAAATTTTTGGGTCATAACCGAAAACCGAACCGAACCGAAAATATTTGTGACCGAACCGAACCGAGAACCGAACCGAAGTTCGGTTCGGTTATTGGTCAAAACCGAAAACCGAAATTTTGTACTTGAATATTGAACAACATTTATATTTGCTCTAATATTGAACCATAACAGTCTTGCATACACATATTGATATGTATGTCAAATGATTAAACCTAGAGAATAGAACATACATCATCCAGATACATAAACTTTCCTAAGAAATAACTAATCATAGCACATGACCCCATGACGGTATGCCAAAATATATGCAAAACGACATACCTAGACAAGTTTTAACATCTATTGAACACAAAATACCCTAACATCATAGGACCTAGGGTTAGTCAAGTTATATTTTTTTAACTAATATATAAAAAATATTAAATATTAATTATAATTCGGTTTTCGGTTCGGTTCGGTTGTCAATATGCTAAACCCATAACCGAACCCTAAACCGATTAAAATGTTCGGTTCGGTTCGGTTTTTACCAATTCGGTTCGGTGGTCAAAGTCTCAAGGTTAGTTTTGTAATTTGATCTCCTGATTTTTAGTATCATTAAAATAACAAAAAAATCATATAAATATACAAATTTGTTTATGTTTTGCTTCATTTACACATGTTTATAAGTATTTTAAAAGTAAATGCATATTAATATCATTTAATGAATATATTGGAAAAATGTAAATATATATAATACCTTTGAAAAAAATGTCAAATGCATATTACTGTAATATCTTTGGAAAACATGTAAACAATGTTTACTACCAGAAAAATTATCTTTAACCAAGTATCGCTATTTCTAACCTTAGGACTAATGTGTATTGACATTTTAAATGGGTGTTTAAGCATAATAAAGATATTGATTAAGATAATAAGATGAAACAAACCTTACAAGAATATAACTTTTTTGTATTAAAATTTGCAGGCGATATACGTGCTATGGAATCCAAATGGAACGATGAAACTTTACGAGTTTGTGGTCATCTTTGGGGTTTTCATGTTGATTTTGGCGCAAATTCCATCGTTTCATTCACTTCGCCATATCAACCTGATTTCTCTAGTCCTATGTCTTCTTTACAGCAGTTGTGTTACTGCTGCTTCTATTTATATCGGTAACTTTAACAACTTTGGATTAGCTTATAATAAGCATACGTAATTTTTGAAACTAAAGTTTATGTGTATCCATTTCAGGAAACTCATCAAAAGGACCCCATAAGGACTACTCCTTGAGCAACAATGACGAAACTCGAATTTTTGGAATCTTTAATGCCATGGCAATTATCGCTACCACTTATGGAAATGGGATGATTCCAGAAATACAAGCAAATTGTTTTTCATAAAATGCATGAGTATAGTTTGAAATATTTGTGGGATTCTGGTCATCGGGTCAAATTGGTAAATGAAACGTAATCTATAAAGAAAACGGTTCCAAAAATCAAATGTCAAAATTCTTTAAGAAAAATAATATACTTTTTGTAAATTTTTTATGAAAATACATAAAATTTCAACCAAAATTTTCATGTCAACCCAAATTGTACAAAAATTTGACCCGTTTCTCAATCTGCACATTTTGCCACTTCTTCTAATGAGTCTTGGTGATCAAGTTGTCCGGTTTATATGTTTGGACTAATTCTTGTGCATGTATGCAGGCAACACTTGCACCACCAGTTAAGGGTAAGATGTTCAAAGGGTTATGTGTTTGCTACTCGGTGATAATAGCGACATTCTTTAGTGTTACCGTTTCTGGTTACTGGGCGTTTGGCAATGAATCCGCGAGTCTTATTTTAAGCAATTTTATTAACGATGACGGTAAGCCTTTGGCTCCAAGTTGGTTCAATATGATGACTAACATCTGTTGGTTTTTGTGAATCATAAAATAACTATAAACACATAACCATGTATGATCACGCAGCGGAATAGATCTACATAAACATATAATTAATAAACTAAAAGAAAACGTACCTTATTGATTTCTAGCAAGAACAAGGAATCTCTTCAACAAGAACAAGATATATAAACCCTAATTGGGATTATATATGGATCAAACACCTCCAAGAATCACAAGCTAAAATAAGCTTGTCACTCGTTCTTGTACACACGAGATACTAGTGTTCCAATGGGAAAAGCTAGGTTCAAGATCACTAACAACCAAACACTTTATTGCACTACTAAGAATCGGCAAATCCTAGTGGATTTAAAAAATGGCCGATCGGTTCAATGCAAGAGGGAGGAGAAGAAGAGAAGTTTGGCTAAGTTAGGGATTCAAGATTAGGTGAAAACCAAATACAAGTGAATTGTATTTATAGGCAAACCCTAAACTCCCTAAACTTGCTCCCTACTCTATCAAAACCGGCCACCCAAGCCCAAGGGGAGGGTTCGGCCGATCCAACCCACAACAAGGGTTTCTAGATCCTTCTTTCATCCTTTTGCATAGTTAGTCCTTTAACGGTCGTTATCTCTAACCCCGTTAAGTACTAACTATCGTTAAGTGTTATTTAGTGAAATGAATAATTAAAATATAAAATATATTTAATTAATTCAAACCATTGGAACTCTCACGTATTGTGTGCAATCCCGAGTCTCGAGTTCGAAACCGGACATACGTATATTAATATTTATACATAAACTCTAACAGCTCCCACTAGGATAAACATTAATATAGTAATGACATGGGCTAGTCTAGCTTAACAGATCCTAATGCCCCCAGCTCGATCCGAGTATGGTTTTCCTGGAAAAAACCACGTGATGATTTAATCATCATACTTATCCTTTTGTTACTAATACCGCGTTAATTTGGATATGGATCTTTGTCATTCCATAATTAACAGTATTTTATCGTTTATACATAATTGATCAAGATTACCAAAACATCTGAACGTCTTCCAGATAGACTTTGGGCGTGCGCACGCAAACATCTTGTCAATCCTACGAGTGGCCAAGCAGTATTAAACTTCAACACAAAGTTGAAGGAACAAATCATTTATTGACTACGAGCATAACCCTTGAACTTCGCATCATTTCCGAAAATAGCCCTTATAACTACCTTTTACGGATAGCGTTAGACTATCTCACAGAAAATGAGCTACATCCTCGGCAATTATCTGGCATCTCAAGTCTGAGGATAAATATTCATGATTTACTTGATGACTATGATCCATAAAGTATAATCATGTAGTTGGGATAAGTCATATATTCAATTTATCCAATATTGAATATCATGTGACATTGGTGTCTCAACCTTACAGTACATTCTACCAATCCTCACATTTGTCTTAGTTCAATAATATTCCCATATTATTAATTGACAACGGACTATTTAGAATAAATAAATTATTCACGGATTTAAACATGCAAATATAGGACACAAATATTATAATGATAATAAACGTTATCCGCACTTTATTTCATTAAAATAATAATTGTTTACACGTCCCTATCGAAATACTAATCCAACAGATTTACATGAAACTATCTGCTAAACGAAGACCAATACCCTGAGCAAGACGAGTAAACGTTTCCTTAGGTAATGCCTTCGTGAAAGGATCAGCCAGATTGTCATCTGTGTGAACTTTGAGTACTCTTATTTCACCATCATCGACTTGTTCTCGAACATAGTGATACTTTCTTTTAAAGTGTCTGGCGCCTTTCATAACT
This sequence comes from Artemisia tridentata subsp. tridentata, assembly GCA_021014915.2. Taxonomy (NCBI): domain Eukaryota; kingdom Viridiplantae; phylum Streptophyta; class Magnoliopsida; order Asterales; family Asteraceae; genus Artemisia; species Artemisia tridentata. Next base: position 370,572,747 of record CP139506.1, on the reverse strand, counting down.
CCAGGTTCATTGGCGAATGTGATTGCAGCAGAGTTGTCGCAATACACATTTATAGGTAATTCAATTGATGGCATCATTCCAAGATCCTTAATGAATTTCCTTATCCAAACAGCTTCTTGTGCTGCTTCCGATGCAGCAATGTACTCAGCTTCTGTAGCAGACATGGCCGTTGTACTCTGCTTCTTACTCTTCCAGTCCACAGCTCCTCCATTTATGACAAAAACATAACCCGTCTGAGACTTCGTATCATCTTTATCAGTTTGGAAGGACGCATCGCAGAAACCTTTAACATTCAGTTCTGCGTCTGGATTTCCCCCGAAAACAAGAAACATATCTTTAGTATTCCTTAAATACTTAAGTATGTTCTTAACAGCATGCCAGTGATCTTTCCCTGGATTCTGCTGATAACGACTGGTCAAATTTTGAGCGAACGCCACATCTGGCCTTGTACATCTAACTGCATACATGATAGATCCTACTGCCGAAGCATTCGGAACTTTCTTCATGTATGCCACCTCTTCATGTGTAGAAGCACACATTTCGCTTCATAAGCCGTGTTCCACTTGCATGGGCAAATATCCCTTCTTGGAATTTTGCATATTGAATCTCTTCAATATTTTATCCATGTAAGCACTTTGGCTTAATCCGATTAACCGTTTAGATCTGTCTCTATAGATCTTGATTCCAAGGATGTAAGCTGCTTCTCCTAAATCCTTCATGGCAAAGCAACTACCAAAATAATCCTTAACTTCATTAAGGCTTGGTATATGACTTCCCATGATTAATATGTCATCGACATATAGGACAAGAAAAGTAGTGTTACTCCCACTAACTTTGTGGTATACACATGGCTCATCGAAATTTTGAGTAAATCCAAACTTCTTGATTTCTTCATCAAATTTCTTATTCCATTGCCTGGATGCTTGCTTCAATCCATAAATGGATCTTTGAAGTTTGCATACACGCTCAGGAAATTTTGGATTCACAAATCCCTCAGGTTGCGCCATATAGATGTCTTCATCTAGGCGACCATTTAGAAAGGCGGTTTGACATCCATTTGCCAAATCTCATAGTCATAGTAGGCAGCTATGGCTATAAGAATCCTAATAGCTCTAATGTCGGCCACAGGAGAAAAGGTCTCCTCATAGTCAACACCGTATGTTTGGGTAAAGCCTTTAGCCACCAAACGAGCTTTGTAGGTGTGTACGTTGCCATCCATGTCAGTCTTTTTCTTGAAGAGCCACTTACACCCAACTACCTTAGCATTGGGTGGAAGGTCTACTTCAATCCAGACTTTATTGTCTTTCATGGATTGCATTTCCCCATCCATGGCTACTTGCCATTTTTCCTTTTCAGGACTATTAATGGCAGCCCTATAACTAGTTGGCTCATCAATGTGATCCAATAGTATAGTTTCCTCATCCTCTATGTTTAAACATAGACGTTCAGGAGCCTTTGTAGATCTTAAAGACCTACGGACGGGTACCACTTCAACTTCAGGTGGAGGACCTAAACTTTCAGGTTCCACAGGAAGTGTGTTAGTGTTCTCAGAAGGTGACACATCTTCTTGATCATTTTCAAGATCATATACTCTCCCACTAAATTCTTGAGTCAAGAAACTCTCCTCAAGGAATTCACCATATCTAGCCACAATGACTTTATTTTCTGGTGGGAAGTAAAAGTAGTAACCCCTTGTTTCCTTAGGGTATCCTACGAAGATGCACTTAACAGATCTTTGTTGGAGCTTGTCAGGTGAGTCACGTTTAACAAACGCCTCACAACCCCAGATCTTTAAGTAAGACAAGTTGGGAGCTTTTCCATTCCATAATTCATATGGAGTCTTATCAACCTTCTTAGTTGGAACCATATTAAGTATGCGAACAACACTTTCAAGAGCATAGTCCCAAAAGGATAAGGGAAGAGTTGTAAGATTAAACATAGATCGTACCATGTCAAGCAATGTACGATTTCTCCTTTCAGATACACCATTTTGTTGTCGAGTATAAGGAGAAGTGAGTTGTTGGACAATGCCACACTCAGCTAGATAATCTTTGAACTCTTGGCTCAAATACTCACCACCACGATCGGATCGAAGAGCCTTAATCTTCTTACCGAGTTGTAATTCCACTTCACTTTTAAAAACCTTGAATGTCTCAAAGACTTCATGTTTGTGTTTAAGTAAATAAACACAACCATAACGACTATAGTCATCCGTAAAGGTTAGGAAGTAGGTAGCACCGCGTTTCAACACGTGTCTAAGTGGACCACACACATCCGTGTGTATTAATCCAAGTAGATCCGAAGCCTTTTCCATATTGCTATGGAAAGGTTTCTTCGTCATCTTCTCAGATATGCAAGATTCGCATTTATCAACTGAATCATCATTGATATTAGGTAAAAGCCCATCACTTAGCAGCTTTTCCATGCATTTCTTGCCTATGTGGGCAAGGCGACAATGCCATAAATAAGACGAGTCCAAGTTAGACTTGACTCTCTTATTTCCGATGCTATACATAGAATTATTTCTATTGGATACATGGTTCTCCATGTCAATTTCAAACACACCATTTAATGGAATAGCATTAAAGTAAAAAACAGAATTTAAAGAAACAGAAATTCCATTATCATTAAAAGTATGCTTAAAACCCAAATCCAATAACAAAGAAACTGAAACGACACCTCTAACAATAGAAGGTGCGTAATGACAATTGTTTAACACTAAAATTAAACCAGAAGGTAAAACTAGCTCAAAAGTCCCTATGGCTTCTACTGCTGCACGTATTCCATTTCCCACGTACAAGTAGCATTCCCCATAGTTCAGCTTCTTCGCTCCTCTAAGCCCCTGCGATGTATTACAAATGTGAGTACCACATCCTGTATCATATATCCAGGCATTTTGCTTACGAGGAAAAGAAAATAATTCAACCATAAAAATACCTGAAGTGCTGGCGCCCTGCCCAGCCTTGGCATTCTTATTCTTGCGACACTCCTCAAGTAGCAATGGACAGTCCCTCTTCCAATGTCCAGGAGTATTGCAGTGGTGACAAGCAGCCATATCCTTTTTAGGATGATCCTTCTTGGGAGGAGGATTCTGCTTCTTTGGCTTTTGCTGATAAGTCACAATTTGCTTGCCCTTGTCAGCTTTGCCCTTTCCTTTCTTGTTCACATGCTTCGGTTTACCGGGCTTAGCTACTCTACCACCTCTAATTGCCATCACAGCATGTGTAGCAGGTGTAGGAGCTTTCTTAGTGAGTCCTTTCTCATAATCAATGAGTAATGCATGCAAGTCAGAAAACGTTGTCTTCCCCTTGCAATGCATGTTGAAGTTGCGCACAAATTCACCATACAATTCCTCATTGAGGGATCTATTGATGAGGCCAACTTTAACATCTTCCGCATACCCGCATTCAAGTGCATCCAATTGGTCAAGATAACCTTTCATTTCAAGCACATGAGTACTTACGGGTGTTGTTGCTTCCTGCTTGCACTTGCCTAAGTTGTCAAGTACATCATACAATTCAGCCATGGGAGGTTTCTGAAACATGCGTGTCAGTTCCTCAATCATGTCTTTCGGGCCATATTGCTCAAACTGTTTTACCAGCTGAGTTTCCATTCCCGATAGCATGAGACAAGCCGCATCATTGTGCTTGTCATAAGTTTCATTGAACTACCTAAGTATTTCATTAGACGAGTTAGCAGGAGGAGCAACCGGAAAGGGCTCACTAAGACATTCATAACGTTTTGCAATCCTAAGAACAAGCCTTAGATTGCGATACCAATTGTTGAAATTCTTAGTCCCAGTCAATTTCTCTTTTTCAAGCATCATCTTGAAACAAGAGGTTAAGTTTGACGAGTTTCTGGGTTGGGCCATTTCTACAAAAAAAAGTTCAAAAGTTAGTACTTTCGATAATAAACATTTCAAGAAAATTAAACACCCATTGGTTAAAAAACCATTTAATTTTCACTGAAAACTAGGATCCTAATTGTCGCCGTTTCATTACATCAGATTTGGCCGCTAGCAATAAAAGTGCTCAATAAGGTACGGGATCACCCAATTGCCAATTTTCAATTGCAATTCCTAGAAATCATGGGACTTACATTATATTGCCAACATCAGTTGCAAAATGTAAGCATGTTTCATCCCCAAATCTTTATGCCTTGACGCCGTTTCATTACATCAGCTGAGGCTGCTAGTAATGAAAGTGCTCAATTAAGTTAACCAATTTAGAAACGTGTAAATTGACGCCGTTCCATCACATCAGCTGAGGCTGCTAGTAATGGAAGTGCTCAATTTACCCCTATTGACTTCATTCTTTGAATCATCACATCAGCTGAGGCTGCTAGCAATGATAGAATGTCATCTTAGGTGTTTTCGTGTAAAATAAAAAAAAAAAAAAAATGTACAAAGATGTCATGCATTCATCTTTGTATCATATATGTTTTCAAAAACAAAACCGTTTACTCATTCGTAGCTCAAATCATCAAAGTTTTTAATTGAGGCGTTGAGCAAATTACAACATTGCCTTAAGATGCTTCGTACTTTTTCATGGTGTACTTGGTAAGTCTATTATTGACGCACAGGCGAGCGGAGGGGCAAACGTCCGCCGAAGCTAATTAAAAACGCGCCCCTTTAAGGTCACAATTTAATGCGAACCAACCTTATACCCACTTTATAGTTTGTCAATAATAGGTCCGCCGCTTCGACCACTTTTGTACAGTCGCAATCAATCAACTAAAAAAATATGATTTTCTTGCTAAAACAATTTTATGTAGTAATTTATTAATTGCTAGTCTCGCCTGGGAGCAAATTACCGTGCGAAGCGAACCACTATCGGCACATAAGACTTGGCAATAAATAAAATTACTACAAAGGTTTCATAGTTATTAAGTCCATTTATTTTTTATGAAAAATTACCCTCTTTGTAGTTACAATCCATCATAATTCAACACAAAGATCAAGTAATAAAATAAATAAATAAACATTAATAACACATATATGATCATAACAATATCATATAGCCACATGCAAACCTTTTCAATAAATCCTATTAATAAGTCTATGTGAAAATTATTGTATGTAATTAATAAAACTCCCATTGGTTTTCGAGCTCATTGTGCCCAATGGACCACAGACGCCAAATAACTTGGCCGCGTAAGTTTTAATTAATTAGATACCACATTGCACATAACCAATTTATTAATATTTATTAGGGTCTTCCCTAATTTAAGATTTATCTTAAAAAACATGTAGCAAATAAATAATCAAACATTCCATGACAAAATATGCAAGATTTTGTCATGGATCCCATATTGCACATATAATCATGTTAGCCACATATTATCATGTCAATATTATTTTTAGTACGTTTTCTAATTAATGACATCACATAAGGTATTCATTAATTAGCCATAAAAATTGCATGCAATCCTAAGGTTTCTACAAGTTTTAATTAAAAAACCTAAAACCCTAATTTTTAATAATGGGTGTCGACCCATATTAGGGTTTATAAAAAAAATTAAACAAACCCTAGACAATAAATTGCATGTTATCTCTACAAGATTCAATTTTTAAGGTTTTAGTAATTAATTACATGCTTAAAACCTGTCTCTGATACCACTGTTGGTTTTTGTGAATCATAAAATAACTATAAACACATAACCATGTATGATCACGTAGCGGAATAGATCTACATAAACATATAATTAATAAACTAAAAGAAAACGTACCTTATTGATTCCTAGCAAGAACAAGGAATCTCTTCAACAAGAACAAGATATATAAACCCTAATTGGGATTATATATGGATCGAACACCTCCAAGAATCACAAGCTAAAATAAGCTTGTCACTCGTTCTTGTACACACGAGATACTAGCGTTCCAATGGGAAAAGCTAGGTTCAAGATCACTAACAACCAAACACTTTATTGCACTACTAAGAATCGGCAAATCCTAGTGGATTTAAAAAAGTGGCCGATCGGTTCAATGCAAGAGGGAGGAGAAGAAGAGAAGTTTGGCTAAGTTAGAGATTCAAGATTAGGTGAAAACCAAATACAAGTGAATTGTATTTATAGGCAAACCCTAAACTCCCTAAACTTGCTCCCTACTCTATCAAAACTGGCCACCCAAGCCCAAGGAGAGGGTTCGGCCGATCCAACCCACTACAAGGGTTTCTAGATCCTTCTTTCTTCCTTTTGCATAATTAGTCCTTTAACGGTCATTATCTCTAACCCCGTTAAGTACTAACTGTCGTTAAGTGTTATTTAGTGAAATGAATAATTAAAATATAAAATATATTTAATTAATTCAAACCATTGGAACTCTCACGTATTGTGTGCAATCCCGAGTCTCGGGTTCGAAACCGGACATACGTATATTAATAACATCTTCACCATACTCCAACTCTCAGCTGTCATAGTTGTAAGTTTTAATTTTTTTGGAACCAATGATGCAAAATGTTGATACTTTTTTTTTTTTTTTTTTTTTTTTTTTTTTTTTTTTTTTTTTGAGTTCTCAATTGTTTTTACAGGTTTACTTGCAACCAACAAACGAAGTTCTTGAAAGAGCGTTTGCAAATCCAAATAGCAGTGAATTCTACGCCAGAAATGTTATTCCGAGATTGATTTCAAGATCACTATCCGTGATCATAGCAACAACTATAGCAGCAATGTTGCCATTTTTTGGAGACATCATGGCGTTGATTGGAGCATTCGGGTTCATGCCACTTGACTTTGTGTTACCTGTGGTGTTCTTCAATCTTATCTAAGAGAAGCCCTGTGTTTTGGTTAAACTTGACCATAGCAGTTGTTTTCTCAGCGATAGGAGTTACGGCGGCAGTTGCAGCAGTAAGGCAAATAGGTCTTGATGCCAAGACTTATAAATTATTTGCTAACGTTTGATCTGATCATCTTTTTAACAATATAGTTTGCTGCGTTTAGCCTAAACGAGTATGGATACCCGCGCGTTGCGGCAGGTTTTTTAGCTTGTATTTTTGTCATATACATTTTTCGCAGGCTATTATCGGGTTTCCGATTGTGCTAATACTAAATAAAAAGTTTTTGAGGGCATTATCAAAAGGAAACATCTAAAGGTGTTGGTAGTAGCATTTTAAAACAAATGAGCTGAAACAAAATATGGGGCTGAAGATGTGCCAACCAATTAAATTACTACGGGATTATGTAGAATCCAATTTGTATATAACATCAGATCATGTAAAATAAATATTTAACTGCTATAAATTACGTAGTCTAAGCGAATGGCTATAATGGACACAAATTAATAACATGTCAAATATACCATCAGTGGATTCATTGTCCACGATCAGACATTTTGGCAATACTTGCGTCGTCGTAATCCGGTTCAGACAAATTCACCAAGCTTTCGTAGAATCTCTCTCCTTTCTTTATCAAATCTCGTTCCAAAGAATGCGATCGTCATCGGCATCCAAACATCTTTCTTGTATACAACATGAAATCCGATACTTCTCATTCTGCATACTCTATACTAAAACAATTTAACGAAAAATGAGCCGGTTGGAAACCTTGATTTTTGTCGTATAGTGTCATTTTGTAGAGATCAAAGACTATACCTCAAGTTGTTCATGTAATCTTTTTCGAACTTACCCACCGCCATTTCCAAATCTACTAACCCTTGATTGCTCTTTTCCTTGCAATTGAGGGAGTTCTTTTAACACCTGCAAAGTTACACCTGTTGCATTCTCTTGGTTTGCATAAAAGAAGGTCAAGATTTAGGCTATACAATTTAAACATCTTAAGGCAAAGATCTAACACGTGATATCTGAACTCACCGGAATTGCAACTTTATCTTCTTTTAACAACGGCTTGGAAGCTTCGATAATTCTTCTGTGTTGAGAATTCAACGTACCAATAATTTCACGTCTTTCTTGTTCTAATTTCAATTTCTGTGTTAACAATAATATTTTTAGGTGCTTATAATGGCAGAAGTTAAATAACTAAATAATTGAATAATAAAAAAGTGTCTTAACTTATTGTACCAGGACAGAGGCAATGTGTCATTAAGAGGCGTGTGGATATGCGGGGCTTCATGCAAATTATTTACTCAAACGACACAAATAAGGTTGAAAAATTTGTCAAACCCACAGTATCTGGTCCAATATCTAATCCCATTCACCCATCTGGGATACCACTTCCGCCTTCCGCAAACTCCAAATGAAAACAGTAAACACAGTTTCCTAACATTAAACAAAGAGCAATTACAAATAGGCTCTGATATCGCAGCATATAAGTAAGGAATCTTTTACTTCATTACCTAGCAACGACAGGCAGCTGTCTTTGCCATTGGCGAACTGGAACCTGTAGCAAATGGAAGTTATAGTTTAAGGGCTATCAAACCGACCAAAGTCCACTTATATGTATTAAACCAATAGAACCAAACATCATTAATGCCCTTACGGCGGGGTAACCACCATAGTTATCAGGTTTGCTAATATCTTTGGTCACACAACTGGTAGCTGCTAGATGCATGATGTGTTATGCGTGTACAAGTTTTAAAATTTAAAAACACGATTTATCCGATTAACTATTTAACACATACGAGCAAGTATACTCGTCCGTAATAGTAAAGGTAGGTAAGTCGAGATCGTCCCAAGGGATTTGGTATTTGTATTCAGTATAACAAGTTTTTATGAAAAGGGTTGTCAATCCAATTCTTACGAAAATTCAAAAGTAAATAAAATCCAATCAATAAAAAACATATACTTGTGTGTAATTCCTTAACTAATAGCATAGAGTATTCTACAAAGTTTGGTGTAACTTGTAATGATGCACAATTTTATATGAATGATTAACAATCAATGGTTTATATCATGAAAAATCATTTCTAAGAATTCAATCTCCTAGTTAACTCCTTTCGGCCTTATTAACTATTACGACAATTCTATTAAACTCTAGTTGTTTGAAAAGAAATTCTTATCTCATAAATTCCTATGAATCCTTTCGGCCTTATCTCGTGATGAAATTGTTTCAAATCCATTTTAATGAGTAAATATGGTGCTTGTCACACACCATATCCCATACTAATTCGTGCACTAACGTTTTGGAATAAAAACATAAAGAAAATCCTTTCGGCCTTTTTATCCTTTAAAATGTTTTTACCAACAAATTAAGCAAGATTAGATATTATTCCAACAAACTCATAAAATAAGAAATGTTTTCATGCATCACTATAAAATAAGAATACTCTGACTATAGTTACATCATACACACAAGTATACCAAAAATTACTTCATAACAATCATAATCAAACACAAGTAACAAACAATACTTTCATTAAACTTAAAGTAAAAATAGTTCATTGTAAATAAACAAGATATACCTAGCTTTGGATTACAAGAACTAGAATTGTGGAACTATAGCAACCACACTCCTCCAATCGCCTATTATTGACAAGTAAACAACTCCACACTCGAACTAAACTATTGAGACTTTAACTCAAAGTTTCCTGGACGTTTTTACAGCACTTATAGACTTTCGGGCAATGATAATAAGTTAGTAAGGACTTGGTGTAAGCCTTTACTAGTTTTTGGGGTGTCACACTTTGTAATCTAGCCTAGGATCCTTTAAATAGTGAAAGAACCCTTATTGATCAAGTAAAAACGACCTAAATGAGTTAATAAGCAGGAAATGATCAGCCACCATGATTAAGGGACTTAAATCCGTCATTAAATGAAACTTTGTAACAGCCAGCTTCAGCCAACCGATCGGATGCTCTCCTCGGTAAAACCCAACTTCTCCCATCCGAATCGGATGCGGGCTCCATCCGATCGGATGGAGTCTTCCTGTACTCACAATCTTGATTTTTCTTTGTCTTTTCTTGTCGCATGCTTTATCCTTCGTTGTGGCACTGATTTCTTCCATAGGACTTGATATTTTCTTGATATATGAACATAGAAATCTTGACATTATCAAATCCTTGAGTCCTTGTGTGGTTTCTCACTTGTTTCCATCTCGGGAATCTTCCAATGTGCATAATCACTTCAATTCTTCATCTTTTTATCATCTTTTCCTGTACTTGGCTACATTCAATTGCATAATCAATCAATCTAATTCTTTTTGCAATGTATTCCGCTATCATTTACCCATCTATTCCTAGAATATTACATCTTAATTCGAAGTCTATCAAAAATACCCAAATCTTGAGTTAATTCAATAAATCCGAATTAAAACCTAATTAAACCAAATTGATGATGTTACTTACTTGTTTTGGAGCCATGGATGATCCTTCAACACTCCTGCAACTCTCAATTATCTTCTAATGGTCGAATTTTTTGAACCAAAATTTGGTGGATTGTGTGTGTGAGTATTTCATGATTTTTGAAATTTCGGGTTTATATATTAAACTCCATCCGATCAGCTTTTGATCCAACCGATTCGGATTAAGTTTTTGCAAAAATTTCACTTTTTCCTCTTGTCAACACTTTGTGATACTTGTGAGAAGGGTTAATACATACCGAAGTTATTAAAGTTTCCCAAAAATTTGAATTAAGTTACTAATGTTTTTTTTGTTCAACCGGGTTACCCATGTTTACGGGTTTGTTAAATATGTTACTGAACTTTGTAAACGTTGACAATTGTTAGATTTTAAGTACAAAACGGTCCTTGCGTTAGTCAGGCGTCACGGAATTAGTCCCTAGACCACTATTTCGGTTAGTTTGACCGTTTTTCTTACGTTTTCGTTCGTTTTCATATGTTTTCATACGTTTTCGCCCATTTTCTTAACTTTTCACACATTAAGCGACCTTTTTCGAAATTAATTCTTTTAGAAAATTTTTTTTTCGAAATTAATTTTTTTAGAAAAATTAATTTTTTTTTTCGAAATTAATTTTTTTTCGAAATTAATTTTTTTAGAAAAATTATTTTTTTTTTCGAAATTAATTTTTTTAGAAAAATTAATTTTTTTTCGAAATTATTTTTTTTAGAAATTAATTTTCTTAGAAAAATTAATTTTTTTTTCGAAATTAATTTTTCTAAAAAAATTAATTTCGAAAAAAAATTAATTTAAAAAAAAATTTTAATTTTCTAAAAAAAATAATTTCGAAAAAGGTCGCTTAATGTGTGAAAAGTTAAGAAAATGGACGAAAACGTATGAAAACATAAGAAAACGAACGAAAACGTAAGAAAAACGGTCAAACTAACCGAAATAGTGGTCTAGGGACTAATTCCGTGACGCCCGACTAACGACAAGGACCGTTTTGTACTTAAAATCTAACAAATGTCAACGTTTACAAAGTTCAGTAACATATTTAACAAACCCGTAAACATGGGTAACCCGGTTGAACAAAAAAACTTTAGTAACTTAATTCAAATTTTTGGGAAAATTTAGTAACTTCTGTATGTATTAACCCATTGTGAGAACAAGTGAATATGTTTTTCTTCTTCTTTCAAAAATTCTTTTTGTATATAAATATTCCACCACACTTGGTCTACGAAATTTGTCCGAAGTCTATTACTACTAACTCTTAAACAAAAACTAACACTAAAGATCTCAACTAAAAACCTAAACTCCATAATAAACTTAATAAAAAAAACAAAGTCTTAACTTAAACCTTAAAACTAAAAACTTAACATAACTTAAATGCAAACATTAAAATACTAAAATGCATAAAATAAAAAAGAAAACGAACAACTAGCACAAGCTTTGTGCTTTATTCTTCAAACTTGTTCACTTGATCTTCATCCTTCAAAATACTCATGCCTTAGAATATCTTTACTTTGAAACTTTTCGGACAATTTCCGGTTTGTCTTTTGCGTCTTAAATCTTCTTGCAAAGTTCCTTCCATCTGGGCAAACAATATCAAACTTCACATGCCATTCCCCATCTCCATCTTCCTTCTTGTAAACACTAGGACCGTCGGGTCCCCACTCCAAATTTTTGAGTTGGACCGGTAATGATCCAAGAAAATCTGTAAGCTTACTAAACACAAAAACATTTTTAAAGGGGTTACAGAAAGCCTCCATTGCTAGATCTCTCTCCATTTCATCTTCAATATCAAAGTAACTAGGAGTAACCGGCCCATATTTAGGCCTACCATCTTCATCTCTTCCTACTTCAAAACAACCCAAGTATTCTTCCTCATCTTCTTCCTCATGCACTTCCTTCACCATTACTCCGCAAGCATTACATCTACTTCCTTCTCTTCTTCTAACTCGGTAATATCAATCCTCATCTCACCAAGTGCAAAATCAAGCTTACACTTAGTTGTAACAAGAAAATCTCTTCCAAACACTACTTCCGGCTCATCGGCATTTCCATATTCTAAAACAACAAAATCAACCTTAAAAATGTGACCGTGAATATTCACACGCACATCTTTCACTTTCTTCCGTCCATAATCTTCATAATCAAGTCGAACGAACCCAAGCTTATCGAGCACATCTTCCGTAATATAATTGTCACCATACTCCATATTCAACTGAGCATCCCAAGCTTTTACTCCTTCCACACCACATGGTGTAGCAAACCTCATGAATGGTGCATCGAACTTCTTAGGTGGTGCTCTTGTGAACACAACAACTCTTTTCTCCTTTGGCAAACAAACTCGGTTTTCTCCAACTTCTTCTATCTTTTCAACATCAACCTTAACGTCTTCCAACATATTTTCCAAATGCTCCAAGGAATCACCCGAATCCTTGAACATTTCTTCCAAATTTCTCATGTACTCCGAAACATCGCTCAAACTCTCCATCTTACTAAAGCAAATACTAACTATAACATTACCACAAACACAAAAATCCAAATCATTAGCATTAGGGTTAGTTATAATCGAAACATAATCAAAATGAAGTCATATCAGGTAAACAAACAAGTAAATCAAAACACTCAAAACACTAAAACAACTAAAATTTTTGAAAAATTTTGAAAACTTTTACGAGGCATCCATCCGATGGGTTTCGAACTCCATCCGATCGGATGGACAAATCGTAAAAATCCAACATTGCTCAACCGAATCGGATACTTGCATATCCAATCGGTTGGACAGATCGTAAAATTATTATTATTATTATTATTTTTACTTTTTAATTGAAAACTGAATTAAAACTTTAATATAATAACTAATGCATAAATAAAACTAATTATCTAGAAATGAAAAATTAACCATAATTAATAACTTTAATTAAAATCATTTAACTAACTAATAACTATTATTAACTAAACAAATTAAATGAAAACTCTTAAACTACTTAACCATAAAACATAAAATTAAATATACTAATTACATTAACTAATATCATAAAAACATTGAAATCATTAAAACTACTTCTATAATCACCATTAATTATCCAATTAAGCAAATAATTAATTATAATTATTACTACACTTAAACTAACATTACTCTATCATTAAAAGCTAAATAAAACAGAAAAATAAAAATCTAAGAAAAAATTACCGAGGGTTCCAACCGATCGGATGGATGACCATCTGATTCGGCTGGTACCAAAACCAAACTTTTTTTTTTTACTTTACTTACTTTCTAACACGAATTTCTAAATTAAAAAAAAAAAAAAAAAAAAAAAAAAAAAAAAAAAAAAAACAAACTTATAAAACTACCAAATACAAACAAATCAAATCAAATCAAATCCCCAGCAGCGGCGCCAAAAACTTAATGTGTTATGCGTGTACAAGTTTTAAAATTTATAAACACGATTTATCCGATTAACTATTTAACACATACGAGCAAGTATACTCGTCCGTAATAGTAAAGGTGGGTAAGTCGATATCGTCCCAAGGGATTTGGTATTTGTATTAAGTATAACAAGTTTTTATGAAAAGGGTTGTCAATCCAATTCTTACGAAAATTCAAAAGTAAATAAAATCCAATCAATCAAAAACATATACTTGTGTGTAATTCCTTAACTAATAGCATAGAGTATTCTACAAAGTTTGGTGTAACTTGTAATGATGCACAATTTTATATGAATGATTAACAATCAATGGTTTATATCATGAAAAATCATTTCTAAGAATTCAATCTCCTAGTTAAGTCCTTTCGGCCTTATTAACTATTACGACAATTCTATTAAACTCTAGTTGTTTGAAAAGCAATTCTTATCTCATAAATTCCTACGAATCCTTTCGGCCTTATCTCGTGATTAAATTGTTTCAAATCCATTTTAATGAGTAAATATGGTGCTTGTCACACACCATATCCCATACTAATTCGTGCACTAACGTTTTGGAATAAAAACATAAAGAAAATCCTTTCTATTAAACTCTAGTTGTTTGAAAAGCAATTCTTATCTCATAAATTCCTACAAATCCTTTCGGCCTTATCTCGTGATTAAATTGTTTCAAATCCATTTTAATGAGTAAATATGGTGCTTGTCACACACCATATCCCATACTAATTCGTGCACTAACGTTTTGGAATAAAAACATAAAGAAAATCCTTTCGGCCTTTTTATCCTTTAAAATGTTTTTACCAAAAAATTAAGCAAGATTAGATATTATTCCAACAAACTCATAAAATAAGAAATGTTTTCATGCATCACTATAAAATAAGAATACTCTAACTATAGTTACATCATACACACAAGTATACCAAAAATTACTTCATAACAATCATAATCAAACACAAGTAACAAACAATACTTTCATTAAACTTAAAGTAAAAATAGTTCATTGTAAATAAACAAGATATACCTAGCTTTGGATTACAAGAACTAGAATTGTGAAACTATAGCAACCACACTCCTCCAATCGCCTATTATTGACAAGTAAACAACTCCACACTCAAACTAAACTATTGAGACTTTAACTCAAAGTTTCCTGGACGTTTTTACAGCACTTCTAGACTTTCGAGCAATGATAATAAGTTAATAAGGACTTGGTGTAAGCCTTTACTAGTTTTTGGGGTGTCACACTTTGTTATCTAGCCTAGGATCCTTTAAATAGTAAAAGAACCCTTATTGATCAAGTAAAAACGACCTAAATGAGTTAATAAGCAGGAAATGATCTGCCACCATGATTAAGAGACTTAAATCCGTCATTAAATGAAACTTTGTAACAGCCAGCTTCAGCCAACCGATCGGATCTAGGCCCATCCGATCGGATGCTCTCCTCGGTAAAACCCAACTTATCCCATCCGAATCAGATGCGGGCTCCATCCGATCAGATGGAGTCTTCCTGTACTCACAAACTTGATTTTTCTTTGTCTTTTCTTGTCGCATGCTTTATCCTTCGTTGTGGCCCTGATTTCTTCCATATGACTTGATATTTTCTTGATATATGAACATAGAAATCTTGACACTATCAAATACTTGAGTCCTTGTGCGGTTTCTCACTTGTTTCCATCTTGGGAATCTTCCAACGTGCATAATCACTTCAATTCTTCATCTTTTTATCTTCTTTTCCTGTACTTGGCTACATTCACTTGCATATACACTTTTTCATGATTAAGTAACAAATTCATACAAATATAACCAAATGTGATGCACAAAACTAATGATAACGCAACTAAAAACATGCTCATTCTGAGCGTTATCAATGCACCTGCATTTAAATGGACACATATCAGGATATATGCAAATGCAAATACGAATCTATTGGGTTCTTGATGTGTAAACATCGTTTTATTGCAAGTTTGTTAATTTCCAATCAATTATACAGGTACCTTCAAATGCTAAGGCTCATGTTTTCAGCACGATTCTGAATCTAAAAATTGGAATAAATAGCACAAAAAAAACAAAATTTCATTATAACTAACCTGCATGGTGCTACCATGATCACCTTTCTGTAAAAAACGACGCCGTTTTAAGTTTTTTTTTTTTTTTTTTTTTTTTTCGTCGTCGTTTTCATGTTAGCATCATACAAGTTAGTTATAACTAAATACTTATTAATTACTTTATTGGTATTGTATTCAACTTAGCATGATGTAGTTTGTACTGTTACGGTATTCAAACTTCAATGCTACCTATAAAGGTAGAAACTTGAAAAATCAAATCAATGACAGAAACTAATTATAAGCACCATCCTTTACTATTTTCATTTTCGACGTACCTAGATTGCATATCGACCTGTTCCCCCAGAATCACCGCTTACCCTGCTCCCAACAAAAACCTGCCCAAAACAATGGAAATCATCTGACAATTTGCTAATCTTCTGTCCAAAAAGTTCGCTACATTTTTAACATATTTGTTTGGGTTGTCAATAATGTTTTTTGTTATTACAAATATGTTAAAAAGGTAGCGAACTTTTGGTGATTAAAACACTAACACTCACCCGCAGATTGCTTTTCAATTTAGCATTTGTAACTTGTAAGGCCATCGATTCGCATAACCTCTCATATCTGCTTAGGAGTGGCAACTGCAAGAAAATCAAACATATTCACAACTAAGAAAAATCACTTTATAACTTCTAAACAAAAGGTATAGACCGAAACCCGTATTCACCTGTAGTGACCTTTTTATCATCTATACATGTTAATGTTATAACCATTAAACTACAATCATACCTTTGCTTCCACTTCTGTTTCCGAGTCGTTTTTTTTTTTTTTTTTTTTTTTTTTTTTTTTTTTTTTTTTTTTGAATCTCACAATTGTCACCATCAAATGTCTGTTTCCTCCACCATTATCCTGCTCCAACAACCCTGCGCCTTTTATTGAAGTGTTTGCCTTGTTTTCCACTGGTTGTCGTGTCAATCTTTCATTGCTTGTGACATTACCGTGACCATCATGGGAAACAGTCCTACTCACATGTGCACAATGGGAAACGGTCCTACTCACATGTATATATACCATTTCCATTGTGCACAGTAAGTGGATCCGTAAAATTAAGGCAAATGATTTTTATTAGTAATTTTTTTTTTATATAAATCCATTTTCCGAAAGCATGTTTCAGTTTTCCGGAAAGGCTATGTATCTGATATATATAGCATTTCCATTGTCGACACCTTATTTTTTTTTATGTTTGATTCAAGTAGCAATAGTGATCCGTACATAGGCAAGCTTTAATATATCTCTACCCCGTAGCTACAATGGCCCGTTCAAAGTAGGCATCGACAGCAAGTGTTCAGACCATATTATGAACCTACAAGTATTAAGTAATGCATAATGAAATAAACTGTTGGGAGTTCATTATTTCTGCCAACTTTTAAAGGGTGCAGGTTAATAATTTTGGGTTCTTTTGGATGGTAGTATGGTTGAATAGAAAGGAGTAATTGTAGAGTAGCTGTAACCATTTTTAATGGCTATAATGGATATGAATAAAGTTGTTGTGCATCTTTGGCAGGTATGGTGCATTCCAAATTTTTTTTTTCAATAGCTGTATTATGGCAATAAGCCAAAGGAGATAAGGCTACCTTGGTTCATGATATGCATGTGTCCCAAAAAAAAACTATGCAAATGCCTTTTTGAGTTTTGTTTGTCTATTTAAGGCAGTTATAGTGTACATTTATTTTCACAACTCATTGTCCAACTTGTCATAAAGAAGCAAGAAAACACAATGTCTAGGCGTTCTAAGTGTGATCAGCTTAGAGTCGAGACTAATTCAAACAATTGGTCTGAGATGTTGGTTCTATATTGCCGTCAATCTGCAATCGAAGATATTCAAATAACACAACAGATGAATGCGCTTTGTGCTAGGCTGGTTGGGGTAATTCGTGAAAGGGCGACTTTTATTCAAGAGCTAGACACTGTTGGGAACTTTTATGCCCAAAAAACGGCTGAGTACCTAAGAGAGGTATAGGCAAAAGATGACCAGAAGGTCATGCAGATGCGCGTAATGACAGCCGAGTTGGAGCTAAATGCTCGTGATAAGGATATCTTTATTCAGAAGCTTAAGGGTCTGATGGATTTCTGACTGTATGGCTAGACTCGGAGGAAATTGTTGTTGGTTATGATGTGTCGTTTATGTTGGGTATGTATTTGCAGCTATGTTTCTATGTTTTATTTTATTATAAGTCTTGTTGTAATGTTTGGCTGAAGCCTATGTGGCTTGATTGTAAGATATTAAAAAAGTTATTGTTTATGTTAAGTAAAATTGCGTAACTCACTTTTTTGCTTCCTTGGATGTGGTGGTTCATCTTCAAACAATGATCTCCTAACTGTTCTTGATCTGCTCTGCTCTGTTCATCTGTCTTTTCGTTAGGGTCTTGTTGATTTGTTAGTGCAAGGGTTGTTGGTGGTGTTCCTATTTTTTACAAAAACGTAGTTAATATTTGCATTTGTAGATGTTATCTTTAAATAAGAGAAACTGTTAACTCAAATGTTGGTACCTGCCTTTGCTTCTATTGCTCTGGTTGTTCCTTGGTCTCTGTTTCTGTTGTTGAAAACTTGGTCTTGAATAAAGTTAATCCTGATGCTATCCAACTTTTCATCATCCTTATATTTTCCGGTAGCCTCTGTCATTGTTACTTAAACCCTGTAAACCAAAAAAGCCATAAATATCATGGAGTACTTTGGAGTCCTTAACAAATCTACACATATAGCAATCTACATTTTGAAATAAGCAACCTCAACCTGCGTATTCGAAACAACTTGCTTTAGATAATTCAAAAAGCAGCTTATGTTTGGATTTACTTATGAGGTTGTTATATACACAGAAGTTTCACCTGCCAGGGTTGCAACATTAACAGGTCACCATGTCAAGATACAGGCAATCTCAGCTTTAATCGAAACCCATTCAGACTTATCAAAGCCAATTAGTATGATAATATACATAATACTAAAAAGTATTCAAACTAAACTTTCGTGAAGCTTATTTTCAGCAATCTAAACTCACTGTAAAAAAACTGAGGTTGTCCCGCCAAGACGCGGACTATCTCAGACTCATCGAAGCTGTTTGTACTCATCAAAATAATATTAGGTAACCCCTTTTTCACCCAGTCCAAGTTTTTTTTGTATCATGAAAGAGTTTGATAGAGCACAACTTTTATTATTTACTGACCATACATGTTACGATGATACCTTGCTTTTATGCCTATAGTCTGTCTGTTGTAATCATAATTTCAGGTATGCTCTCTTTTCCAACCCCTATCCTTGTCACGGCCTCTGCTTCGCCTTCTATTCTTGTTGCTCTGACTTTCCTTCCTCTCCCTATCAATGTTTATAATTCTTTCTCTTGTATCTCTTTAACTCATTCCTGCAGAAACCGATTACAAAAATATTTGTTATAGTCTATCTTAAAGCTCACAAATCCTACCGGTGGCAAAAAAAAGTCATTACCGATTCCGTATACAGTGGACCCTAAATCCTAATTAAAACAAAATACCCATAAATTTTACAAAAATTGAATATGTTGAAAAAGATTAAGTAAAGACTCACGGATCAAAGAGATAATGGCATCTGTGCTTAATCCTTTTTTGTAATCCATGAATCCCACTCAAAATAGCTGAACCTGGCATTACACAGAACCCATAAATAAGAATAAAACTTTGTACAATTAAAATATGTATATGGAATTTTGACTTGTACAAAAAAATACCCGTTTTGATCCATTATGCAACTTGTCTGGCCCAACCATTTTTCCTACAATAGTGTGTCCGATTTATGCAAGGCATTAATTGATAGCATCAGTAAACCACGTACCTTTGGGCTTTTCTTGGTTTCCAGTGAGTTTGTATCCGTGAATGGGGTGGCTATAACTTGATGTACTCTTCAATTTGATTTTCAAAGAAATCCCGAGCGATACTGGAGGTGGTGATGAAGATCCTGTCTGACAGCAGCATATACAAAAATTTCATTATTAACTGATGATGAACGTAAGCCTGTCAATTCCCCAGGATTAATATCAATGTGCCCTTTGTATAGATACCAAGTAATGGAAACCTGGTGCATACAGAAAAATAGATAAGTTCATTGTTGAGTTATGCGAGAAAAAGAATCATGAAAACAGCAAACCAAAACGATATAAGAAAGGACAATAATGCTTCAAGAAACAATATGTTAGGCGATTAACACGTACAACTGTAAAGAAATGTTTTATTTTTAAAAATGTGAACTTATATAAAGTACTCTAATATTACAGGTTACAATGATCCAAACAGAGTTAGTACTAACATTACGGGCTGCCCATTTTATATACCCAACATGATGATCGTGGGTCATTCTGCAAGATGGTACATGCTCTATGTTATGGTTTTCCTGGACTTTACTATTACACTCGCACCATCACTTTACAAGAGAGGGACAAAAGACATGAAATAAGCAAGTCCTAACACTACAAGGGTATTTGTTTTAGCTTTCAATGGAGCTTAATAAGCTACTGAAGTGTTTAAACAAGCTTGAAAGGTCATACTTTTAGGCTTAAGTGAGTCTAAAAGATTTTTTTTTTTTTTTTTTTTTTTTTTTTTTTTTTTTTTAATATCTTTTAGTCTTTGTTAAAGACGCTGCATGCCTTCAGCTGCAATAAGACTCCTGAGTGTTCGCCTTGTTTGATATATGGTGGAAAATGTTTAATGCACCACCACCCGTAACACATGTAGCCGATATCGCCTGCATCAATTCTCTGGTATCAGCATGAAATAACACGCCTTCTCCATGCAAATAGTTGTCAAATGTACAAAATCATGAAAGTACCTTATTGTAAGTAGTAATCGTATATAACTATGTGTCCAAAACTTCTGGTCTTGAATTTGTGTGTTTATTAGGGAAAAAAAAACAATGATCAACTCGAATCAAAACATGTAATACTTTTATCATAAATGAATGAATTCATAAAATGCATATCCTTTTTTTGGCTTATATATTGTAAACATTACACAAACTGATGTTCCTACAGTATCTTGCACCCCAGTTCCACTTGTACATTAGTGAAGTCATTACATTAGATAATGGGATTGTAACTTAAAAAGATGCACACCTGTTTGGTTTCCTGAATGGCTGAAATTGTCATGTGTTTCGTCTAGATTCACCTGTTTACATATGATACCAAAAATAAGCAGAAGTGATGAGTGGACTTTTCTTACTTGGTGCAAAACGTGAATCAGTTTCCTCTTTCACATCATCAAATTCATACTTCAATTTCACATAATCAAATTTGAAATGTAGAAATACCTTACTGTAACTTGGGCAAAAGAAGCACCATTTTTTGTTCCAGTGGTTTCCACAGTAATGCAAAATCATCAAGGCCTCACATAATGAAATAAAAAATAAAGTGAAATGAAAAAAAGATGTAATGTTTGGGGGCAACATATGATTTAGCTATTTCGTGTTCACATAAAGTTCCTCATAAATAAAGGAAACAGCTACACTATATGAAAATGCTTGTCCTTGCTCCGTTTTTACAAAGAAACGAAGTAATACATATCTGAAACACCAAGGCAAATAAAAAGCTCTTCTTATAATGCGCAACTAACAATTCTCAAACATAACTTGCTACCATCATGTACCTATCAGTAGGTAGGTCGATGAACGCTCCCTCTTTTTGCATCCTACCTATTAATTCTTTCACAAAATAACGCAAAAAAAAATAAATAAATAATCTACGTATCAGTGGCATCAACTTTCGACACAACATCATCCAACTCACGCAATTTCAGTAACCCTTTAATATGCAAACTTTACACAATAACATTTTAACAATCCAAATCGGGATATTTTTTCAGGAAAACATCCCACCACATAATCGATGCAACAGCCGGGCCGAAAATCAGTTAACATAGACGAAACAAATCCTTTAAGAAAAGCTATTGAATTAAGTATCCGACTATAATGTACCTAATTTTAGCTTCGAGAATCTGTTTCTATTGGTTCATGAAGTCCACATAATTTTTTGCAGCCTCGATTTCCTGCAAATTCGTTAAAAAGTTATACTTCCTGCTAGAAAAACAAACTAATCCACATATAAGTTGATGTGAGCTACAAAAACTTATCATAACCAAGTTCAATTTAGAAATGAAGCATAGGGCATACCTCGGCTGAAAAATACCTCACAAATATACCTCGCCTGAAAAATAAGAATTAACATATAATCAAAAACAAACTTTCTCCCCAAAAATGAAAAAAAAAATATTAAAAAAAAAAGATTTAAAAAAAATCATGTAAAAACACATACCTTCAAGCACTAACCAATTTTCTTCCACATAATTCTTCGTACCCATCTTAGAGAAACGACTATACTGTGTAGTTGTCAAAATTATAAGAAAATAACATATTAAGAATACTTCCCCTAGTGTAGAGTCTCAAATGAAATCAAAACAAAATATCATTAAGAAAAACTAAACTTATGTTAAAGATAATGGTTGTTAAGAAAAAGGTTTTGAAAGAGGATAATACCTGATACGTTCTATTTGGTAATACCAGTAGTTTTTGTGACGATATGTTAGTAGCAGTAGTTCTAAAATTAATAAACAATGGGAAGATTCGTGTTTCTCAGTTTAGAGATTGTTTGAAGATATAGATGTGTGTGTGTTTTTGTGAGGATGAAGTTTGTGTGTGGAGAAGGATCTAGATGTGGGGCGAGTGTGTTAAAGATATACTCTCTCTCAGTCCCAAAGGTACTGTTTGGTCCACTGTAGCAAAGCGTTAATACAAATATCGTCTTAAAAACGTTATTTATATTTTACGATCTTTGCTATATTTTGTTAATGACAATTATAAACTTTATCTTTAGCAAAGCATAAATATAAGTTAAAGTCTTTTACATTTATAGTAATAAGCTTTTAAAACTCATCATAACATGCTACATTCATCACTAGGATATACATATTACATACATATATACATTTACATGTTTACATTTTTATTCTAAAAATAGAAATATGTACACGACATCATTGCATACATCATATGGATATCTTTAGGATATCTTGAAGATTTAGAGAATATCATGGAAAGATCTTCAAGCAAAGAATTAGATTTGGTAATATCTTGGCAAGATTTGAAAAGATTTTGAAAGATATGCTGTCAGGTTCTGGCGGAACCAAAACCCATAAGGGACGGACCCTGGATTTGGATCCGCCAAATTCGTGGGTTGTTTGATCAGTTTGCCTATAAATAGCAAGCTGATCATTCATGTTTTCTCATCACTCATAAGCATAAACATTATTATACATTCTTTCATTCATTACTAACCCATTCATATTACATATTTCATTCTTAGTGATATTTCTTTTGTAGCAAAGAGATCAAAGCATCACAAGCTTCAACATACTGTTGCAAGACTTGTTAGAGTAGTCACTGTGTGATTTAATTGTATTTCACACATCATTGTTATACCAAACATTCAGTAGTGATCGGTTAGTATTTTAGTCCTTAAAATACGTAGAGTGTCGGGAGTGGTTGTGCCCTTGTAAAAGAACTTGGTATCTAGCTTAGTACCGGAAAAAGTGTAAGCGACGTTAGGTTGGTTCTACCTCGAACTAGAACTCGGTATTTAGCTTTGTAACGGATAAAGTGTAAGTGACGTGTGTAAAGGTTTTCTCCGCCGAGAAGGGAGCTTGTTTCTTAGTGAAGAAAAACTCTCGATTTAGCGGCTCGAGGAGTGGAGTAGGTCAAGGAAGAGAGTCCTTGTAGACTGAATTACTATAAACATCCGTGTTGTGGTTTGATTGTTTCTTTCCTTACTTGCTTTATTTATATTGTTTGATTATTTGCATTAAGTTGAAATCACGTTAAGTATTCAAAACGAATTAATTTTAAAAACGGTAAAAACTATTCAACCCCCCTTCTAGTATTCCACACAAAGGGTACTGTTTGGTCCACTGTAGCAGCTACAGTGCTTTGCTACAATGCACTTCCCCCCTTTTAGTATATAGTATAATTATATATGATTTATAGGTACTTATGTCAAGCATTTAGTTTAATAGTATTTCAAGTTATCTATATGCTTTTAAATTATTGCATTATCGCCTAACAGCAGTAGGTGTCGATTTCGTTGTGGCTCGCCGTGCCTATGTGGCACCTTCGCCGAGCTTGCCCATGACACCGCCTGAATTCGTTGTGGCTCGCCGTGAGGCACCTCCTCGTCTGCACGGCGAGCTTCATTACGTCCTTTTTGTCAGATCTAAACGTTACCCAACGTTTTAATTTGAAATTCGACCGTTTTTTTTTTGTGTCTAGGATAACATCATGCCTCCCGCAACCTACTACGACCACAAAGACACCCTTAACTACCTCCCTAAACACCATAAGACCAATGGACTTTCAACCGAACAAGTTAAGATATTTAAGGCTTTAGAAAAGAGGTACGTTCACGAGGGTAGAACCATAGATCCCTCCTTTTTAGAAGAAACCAACATCCGACAACAATTAACTACCATAAACTTTGATTGTCTTTTGGACATAGACGAACCTATATGTTCTAGATTTGTGCTAGAATTCTATGCTAGTGTCGTTCTAAGTTCCAATGACTATGGTCTCATCTCCATCCATTTCAAGGTCAATCAACACCAATTCAACATTCCCTTGAACCAATTTGGGGAAGTCTTAGGAATTCCGGGTGTAGGCACTTGTCTTTACACCGACAAATGGTCATTTTCAAGCCTCGATTCCATTGTTTATCGTATGCCTCCATACGACACACCCTTGACTCCCAAAGAGACTATCCGTGATCATCTCTTCCTCCCTAGGACCACCCACACAAGGACCAACCGACAAGGCCATAATGTTGATAGAGACCCATTTGGCATGGAGCTAAACGAGCTTAGGCCCCAATTCAAGAAGTTGGAAGAAATTCTTCGGGCAAACGTTTTATGCACCATTGGAAATAGGGATCATCTCAATGCTAGCCTTTGTTATATGCTCTATTGTGTGTCAACCCACCAATCCTTCAACCTAGCTTACTATGACGCCAAAAGAATGGCCGACATTCCTGTGTTAGGAACAACCGCCATGCCTTACGGGATGCTTCTCACCCGTCTCTATAGAGCATTTGCACCCGTTCCTCCTAACGCAAAAGGTTTTTGTCCGGACTACTCTTTCATTCCACATAACTTTGTTCTCCTAAGTGACAAGAGAGTGGCCAAGTTGAAGGGAAAATGCCCTCATCCTCCAACCTCCTCATCATTATCATCCATGAGTGAGGATGATGGTCTGCCTAACTCTAGGATTCCTCTTCCGGAATATTTGAGCCAACTTCCACCAATCGAGCAACAAAGTGAAGAATTCAAGCAGACACGTGGAATGTTCAAGAACATTGGGCGTTGGATAATGAAGCTAAACAAGAAACTCGACAAGCAGTGAGGGAATAGGGAGTGTTTGGTACAAACAATTTGAAACAATGATGTGTTGAATTGTTATGATTTTAAGATATTATCTTGTTGTTTAACCTCTATGAAAACTAACTTGACTATGCAGGACGATAACACTTTGATGTTATCAATTTTCCATGTTTAAGCCACTGTTTGGCTAAACTTCCTTTATTAGTAAGTTCAAAATCGTCCGTTTGATCTCTATGTTAACATGTGTTTATACCTGTGTTTTTGTCATTAATCAATCACAACTAATTAATTACATATGTTTTAGGATAATTTACGGGATTTGAACGGGTTTAGGACCTTTAGAAATCCGCTTTGTAAACTTTTTTCGATTGACGGATATGGCGAAACCAAAATTATGGTTCCGTCTGTTCAAAATTTTGGTGCCGCCAAATTACTACCAACGGATTCCGCGGAACCAAAAACAGGGGTCCGCCTTTGTTATCGTTTGGCTCCGCGGATCAACAACTATTTTTTTTAAAATTCCTTGTTCAATCCCGCACTTTAGATCATTGATTCTTGAATTAGTATTTCTTTACTGATACTTCATCACATTAGGATCATCTTAGCAACATTAGACCAATAGGAACATAATTTCCCACCAAAATTTGAAAATTCAAATTTCCACTCAAGTTACCATTCTGTAACAAGCAAGGAACCCTCAAATTGGTTCCTTGCAATCCGTGGATCAATCACATCACTAGATTTCCCACTCAACCTTTGCATTTACTGCATATCTCCTTCATCTTACTCAACTCCATCTCTATGGATTGACTTAGATGATGTGACTAACCTACTTTCTTCTTCTAAATCATTAGGAACCAACATTTTTCTATGGATCAACATCACATCCAAACACACCCTTCCATAAACCTTACTGTCTATAAATTAGAAGCTTTAGGATGATCACAATTCATACCCTCACCATCATTTCTAATAGCAATTTCTGCATATATCACCATCACTTCTCTTCTCAACAATGCCTAAGTCAAACAACTCATCCACAAGCAGACCACACAGAAGAACAGCTCAAATGAGTGTCAGACCTTGTTGTTTCGTGAATCTCAATTCTTCATCAAAATAATCTTCACCCTTGAACATTTCCTCACCCATTGCTAATGAAAACTTCCTCACTCTATCAACTCCAACACCACCTCATATCATCATCAACACTCCACCACCCACCATAACTCCAGTGGCTACCACACAACCATCCGCTCCATCTCAACCAACAAGATCACCATCACCTCCTCATTCACCCCAACTTCAGCCCATTGAGTTGTTTGCAACTCCACCAACATCACCTCACCCATATTTAGAAACTTTGGAAGACCTTCCACCTAGGTCCACAAATCCACCACCATTGCCTTTTGAGGCCCAAGAACCACTCCTCTTCCATCCCATCTATAGGGATATTCACGGTCCTCTTTACCGTGATCAAGCACCACTACAAACGCAACCTCAACCACTTTCACCAACATCCACCTTTAATGTCATTGATGAGGCAATGTGGATAAACCAACCGCAAACCCAAGGCGAGATCAATGAGGAACTTAACTGCCTCTACGCCTTCTCCAACATGGTGGATTCCCACCTAGATGAAGCTATGGATTTACAATCCACATTGCTAGCTTCCATCATGTCTCCAACCTATATTCCACCACCTCCACCATCAAACAACCAACCACCACCACCACCACCACCAAATAATGAACCAACCATTCCACCCAACTTCCCTAGACATGGTTGTTCTATGTGTGAGAGGACCGCCCACTTAACTCAACGAACCAACATTTTGGTTCACGAGTTACAAAATGAAATGCGGTTCATTTTGAACCACATCCTAGAGCGCCTAAATGCTCTTTCACACCTACAACAATAGACGCTAGAAAAATCTCTATTGTTTGTTTTTACTTTTTATAGGATTTTTAGGACTTCTTTCTATTTGTAGGTTATTTTCCATTTCATTTAGTTTGTAACATCTTAATTTGTGACTTTGGTCACAAATATTTTTCAAATGAAGGATGTTGTGTTAATGCTTGTGTGTGATCACTTATTGTGCATTTTATTTGGTTGGGTTGAACTACTAACATTTGCATTATTATATGGTTGGTTTAAACTATTGACTTGGTTTGAACACTTATACTTAGTTGACTTTTTTTAGTCAAACGGGTTGAACTACTACTCTTGGTTGAACCTTTGCAGATATCATGCATCATATTACTTGGTTGGTTTGAATCATATACAACTAACATTTGTTTTGTAGCATTTCTCATCCTTGCATCATATACGTTGGTACCCTAGTAACGGGGAGTATTGATCAAGGGGGAGCTTATCAAGCACTAACCTTTGTTTTGTAGATTTCTCATTTCATGCATCATTAACTTGGCACTCCAATTAGGGGGAGTATTGTCCAAGGGGGAGCTATTAAGCACTCAAAATCCATGAATCATCATACTTGGTACTCCAAATTAGGGGGAGTAATCACCAAGGGCCATTAATCACATTCCGCTATGCATTTCCTCTTTTTGTTTCGACAAAAAGGGGGAGATTAGATTAAACTCATACATCATACATTTCATACATGTTTATGCCAAAATTTATTTCAAAACTTGCATAAAACTAGTTTAATCTATATTTTAAAAGACTTGCACTTTATTTATTTCATTGCTTAAAAATAAACTTTATGTTTTGTCATCAACAAAAAGGGAGAGATTGTTAATACAAATATCGTCCTAAAAACGTTATTTATATTTTACGATCTTTGCTATATTTTGTTAATGACAATTATAAACTTTATCTTTAGCAAAGCATAAATATAAGTTAAAGTCTTTTACATTTATAGTAATAAGCTTTTAAAACTCATCATAACATGCTACATTCATCACTAGGATATACATATTACATACATATATACATTTACATGTTTACATTTTTATTCTAAAAATAGAAATATGTACATGACATCATTGCATACATCATATGGATATCTTTAGGATATCTTGAAGATTTAGAGAATATCATGGAAAGATCTTCAAGCAAAAAATTGGATTTGGTAATATCTTGGCAAGATTTTGAAAGATATGTTGTCAGGCTCTGGCGGAACCAAAACCCATAAGGGACGGACCCCTGGATTTGGATCCGCCAAATTCGTGGGTTGTTTGATCAGTTTGCCTATAAATAGCAAGCTGATCATTCATGTTTTCTCATCACTCATAAGCATAAACATTAGTATACATTCTTTCATTCATTACTAACCCATTCATATTACATATTTCATTCTTAGTAATCTTTCTTTTGTAGCAAAGAGATCAAAGCATCACAAGCTTCAACATACTGTTGCAAGACTTGTTAGAGTAGTCATTGTGTGATTTAATTGTATTTCACACATCATTGTTATACCAAACATTCAGTAGTGATCGGTTAGTATTTTAGTCCTTAAAATACGTAGAGTGTCGGGAGTGGTTGTGCCCTTGTAAAAGAACTCGGTATCTAGCTTAGTACCGGAAAAAGTGTAAGCGACGTTAGGTTGGTTCTACCTCGAACTAGAACTCGGTATTTAGCTTTGTACCGGATAAAGTGTAAGAGACGTGTATAAAGGTTTTCTCCGCCGAGAAGGGAGCTTGTTTCTTAGTGAAAAAAAACTCTCGAGTTAGAGGCTCGAGGAGTAGAGTAGGGCAAGGAAGAAAGTCCTTGTAGACCGAACCACTATAAACATCCGTGTTGTGGTTTGATTGTTTCTTTCCTTACTTGCTTTATTTATATTGTTTGATTATTTGCATTAAGTTGAAATCACGTTAAGTATTCAAAGCGAATTAATTTTAAAAACGGTAAAAACTATTCAACCCCCCTTCTAGTTTTTCACACAAAGGGTACTGTTTGGTCCACTGTAGCAGCTACAGTGCTTTGCTACAATGCACTTCCCCCCTTTTAGTATATAGTATAATTATATATGATTTATAGGTACTTATGTCAAACATTTAGTTTAATAGTATTTCAAGTTATCTATATGCTTTTAAATTATTGCATTATCGCCTAACAGCAGTAGGTGTCGATTTCGTTGTGGCTTGTCGTGCCTATGTGGCACCTTCGCCGAGCTTGCCCATGACACCGCCTGAATTCGTTGTGGCTCGCCGTGAGGCACCTCCTCGTCTGCACGGCGAGCTTCATTACGTCCTTTTTGTCAGATCTAAACGTTACCCAACGTTTTAATTTGAAATTCGACCTTTTTTTTTTCTTTTGTTTTTTTTTTAGTTTATACACATGTATACACTATAAATACTACTATATTTTTACACATTCTACACAACATTTGTGTATTTGGCATGCATTTTTTGGGGTGGCGGGTGCGAATAACGATCTTACCGTTTTGAATAATTCTTCGTTATTCGACGACCTGCTTGATGACATCGCACCCGAGGTTCCGTTTGAAGTAAACGGGCGTACATTTAAACAAGGGTATTATCTAGCTAACGTAATTTACCCGGAATGGTCATCTTTTGTCAAATCATTCACGGTTGCACATACCCAAAAAAATGCCGTATTTAAAGCGAAACAAGAAAGTGCTCGAAAAGATATCGAAAGAGCTTTTGGTGTCCTCCAAGGACGTTGGCATATTATTGCCCAACCGGCGCGCCAATTTACTGTGCCCATGCTACGGAGAATCATGTACACGTGCATCATATTGCATAACATGATTTTGAAAGATCAACAATTTGCAATATCCGAAATGAGAGAGATGTATATTTGTCCGCGGATAAATTTACAACGGGAATGGGTCGAACGATGCAATGTGCAACGAAAGAAGGGGAGGGAACTACGCGATAAACGCGTACACGCAGCGCTTCAACGAAATCTTATCGAGCATGTTTGGCAACGACATCAATGTGAACAATTTCAACAACAACAACAACAACAACATAATTAGTTTCTTTATAATTTGATGTATTTTTTAAGTTGCGTATGTTTTTTTATCCTTTTTTTTTCCTACCGTTAATCTATATTTCATATGTGTTTTAATATGATTTATTGTATTTTTAATTTAATGGAATGAATTTAGTTTATTTGGATATTTGAATAAAAAAAATAGATAGTGGTGAGACCCAAATGAGTAAGTTGTGGTATATTATGGGAAGGGGGGTTGTAAAGGGAGGTATGTCATGGTGACGTGGCTCCCCGTGGGACCCGAATGAGGAGTTTTACTTTCCCATGACACCTACTGCTCTAATAACATATGACAGTGATAATTATGGTCAAAGATGGTTTTGTTAGAATGTGTTATTACAAGGGTTTAACAAACAAAGTTCATTTTAGAGTTAATTACAAAAATCATCCTTGTGGTTTACCCAAAGTTGTAACTTTCGTCCTAAACTCTCAAAAAGTACACCAATCATCCCTGTGGTTGTCCATTTTGAGTTAACCGGTCCTTTGACTGGACGACCGTTAAGTTTTGGGCGTCATCTCTGGTCACATGATCGTCACATGAGGGGCAAATCTGTCCATTTTCGCTTCTAAACCACAAGGACGATGCTTGTTACAATTAAAGATTTTTTTTTTCTTTTTTTTTTTTTTTTTTTTGCGCATTTTCAGTCTGGTTATACTCGAATTAAAACCCAACCAGTTAAAACCCCCAACTAACCCCAATTTCCCTCAAAACACACAATAAAACCAAACCAACCCATATTGACAAATCCGTAAAAGTAGGAATTGTTTTATTTACGCAATTGGCCTATAACTTAAATTCCAGACTTTTGTGCAAGTCACTATATAATGATGTGTGAGATATGGTAGAGAAGGTTGACGCTTTTTTTTTGGCAAAAGTTGAATTTATATTAATAATTAAATACAAGTTACATCAAGTAAACAAGAGGAATGGAATTTGTATGCTATTAAATGATTGAAGCACTTAGGGTGCCATTTTAGTCATCACTATATCTCTTATCTAGTTATCTCTCTCATCATATCTCTATGGGCACAATTAGCACAAGCTCCATTGGAGCAGTGCATGAAGAAAGTATCAAAGAAGCTCAAGCATTTTCCACTACTACAAACCATCACAAACCCCAACAACAACTTGATGCTGGTGCTCTTTTTGTTCTCAAATCCAGAGGTACATCATTACATCCTACTTTGACGACCTCTTAATCTTCTTGTTTTTTAAACAATAATAAGTCGAAATTTATGAATATATGTCTTATTGATTGATTACCATGATCATATAAAGGTGTTCTTGTTAGAATT
Organism: Artemisia tridentata subsp. tridentata; assembly: GCA_021014915.2. Classification (NCBI taxonomy): domain Eukaryota; kingdom Viridiplantae; phylum Streptophyta; class Magnoliopsida; order Asterales; family Asteraceae; genus Artemisia; species Artemisia tridentata. The sequence goes on along the minus strand of CP139506.1, from coordinate 370,541,339 downwards.
TGTTTCGTTCTTTCAAGTTAAACACATCATTTTCGTATGATATGGTGTTCAGTTCGGTCATTCACGTAACTATGTGTTCTATATCATGAAACATTTGTGCACATGATAACTTAAAGTCCTGAGTCCGCACTTTGTTTCAAACATACCGATAAACATATATTTAGAGAATTATAGTTATCGCGATCTTTTTTTCTTCTTCCTGTTGCTAGTGTCATAAAATGTTCATTCGGGTCGCTTTCCATTAGATCTAATCTTTAACTACTTATAAAAAGCTAATAAAAACTCTTGATCTTTTAATTTTCTTAATTTTGTTCTACACCAATTATACCCTTGTAAAATACCCTCCTTAATACCCCGACTTTAAAATGAAAACTTAAATAGAAACTTAAATTAAAAAAAAAACATATGTTCACTTTAAAATGGAAACTTCAATGAAGCTTTAATGGAGCATAACAAACATACACGTTTGTCAACTCTATTCATTTGAAAACTAGATATCATAAACTTAAATGTAAACTTAACACATACACGTTTGAATATTTGGGTTGTCAACTATATAAAAACATATTTGATACTTTGATTTGTCAACTTAAATAATATATTAAATACATATTTGATATTTTGGTTTGTGAACTATATAAAAATATATTTGATACTTTGCTTTGTCAATTATATATTCTAGACGAGCAACCATCTATAGCAATAGGATTTTTTAGCAGCAAACAATTATAGATACACAAAACATTACAAAAAATACTTAACCAAGGATATATCCTAGTTTGATAAAATTGGAAGTCCATTTACATAAACCAAACTTAAACGTTAAAAAATATATTAGTGCATGTTATTCACATACTTTTCAATCACCACCACCTAAATGACCATTGCCATTGACAAATGCTACTATAAGAGAATGATTGATGTATATTCTACATTTTAGTTGTCGACAGAAAAGTGATTGATTTAGATTCTACATTTTGTTTTTAACATATCTAAGAAACCAAATGTAACACGTTACAGGGTCATGGTGGCACAGTGGATATCATTTGACAACGTCCATAGTAGCACCATCGTTGTTAAGTCTACCATTTGCATTTGCGTCACTAGGATGGACCTTAGGAGTATTGTCGTTGGTGATTGGAGCAATCGTGACATTCTATTCGTATAACCTTCTTTCTCTAGTCCTCGAACATCATGCCGAGTTGGGTCATCGTCATCTTCGATTTCGTGACATGGCATATGATATCTTAGGTAACATCTTCTTTTTTTTTTAGGTTAATTTAAGGGTGCTACTATTCGAACACCATTTCCACTATTTAAACCTTTTTCCTACTAGTCAAAGTTTAAATAACTCGAAAATGCAAACTATTTATTACTAGTATCATACTTCTCTCTTAATCTGGCTTTTTAATTGAAAATGCAAATTATTTATTATCAACTACCATTATTAATTTATTATATGTAAAGATGACTAATCAGATTTTTATAAATGATTTTTTTAACTACAACATAACAGCCCGCCATCCACCACCACCATCATGCAAACAACCCACCACCACCATAAAAAAACAGCCCGACATCCCCACCACCATAACAACCCAATTTACGACCACCACCAAACAAACAACCCACCACCTAAAACAGCTTACCACCACCACCATCCAAGCGACGGCAAATAGTCCCCACCGTCACCACCATCAAAAAAGCCACCACGACCATGCAAACAGCCCTCCACGAACATCGCGATAGATTTTTAAGGTTATGACTTGTGATAGATTTTTAGGTTTTGGGTGTTGTTAGGAGGGTGGTTAAAGTTAGAGAGAATATATCGTTTGTGAGATAGCGAGAAGAGATGAGTTTTATGTGGGGTTATTTTTATTATTTAATAAATGATTTTTTTTCTACCTATTTGGATTTTAGTTATTTTGGTGGTCAAAGACGTAATAAAGTCTACTCTAAGAAAACGAACTCCATGAAGGCAATGTAAGGCTGACGGGTCTTTATTTATTTCATCTATAACTTCAAATTTCAAAACATTTTTTTATTTGTTTTAAAAAACATCAAAGATGATAATTACGCAGCAATAGCATATATTAAATAAGAGGTAATTATTTTAAAATACGTTATACTTGTCAAAAAATATTTTTATAGGCATCAAATAAAAAAATTACTTATGTGTACATTAATGTTTAGTTTTTTGTCTTTTTATATGTAGTGAAAACCAGTGATTAGCATTTTACCTTATGGGTTTGCGAAAATTGCATCCATTGTCTCATGGTAAATTACATAAATGGTCCATGTGATTTAGCAAAAATTGCATCCAGAGTCCTTATTTTTTTATTTCTCTTTTTTTTTTTTTTTTTTTTTTTTTGATCCACTCCTTATGGTTTTGACTCATTACGTTTTTATAAACGTTCTTATCTACGTTTTTATATATGTTTTTATCTAAGTGTTTTTATATATTTTATATATGTTTTCGTCTGTTTTAATACGTTTTTGCTCGTTTTCTTACATTCTCATACGTTTTCGCCCGTTTTTATACATTTTGGTCCGTTTTTATACATTTTCATCCGTTTTTATTTGTTTTCGTTCGTTTTTCTTACATTATCATACGTTTTTATCCCTTTTTTTTGCATACGTTTTCATACGTTTTTATTCGTTTTCGTCCGTTTTTATTTGTTTTCATCCGATTTTATACGTATTCGTCCATTTTCTTATGCTTTCATACATTTTTATCCGTTATCATTCATTTTTATGTTTTTCATCCGTTTTTAAACGTTTTCGTTCGTTTTTATATGTTTTCTTACGTTTTCATATATTTCATCCGTTTTTATACGTTTTCGTCCGTTTTTATACTTTTTCATCCAATTTAAACGTTTTTTTTTTCCTTTTTATACGTTTTTGTACGTATGAAAACGAATACAAATGGTTAATAACGTATGAAAACATATAAAAACATTCAAAATCGTACAAAACGATACAAAAATGTATAAGAACATACAAAAATAGATAAAAACATATGAAAACGTAAGAAAAACGGATGAAAACATATAAGAATGGATGAAAACGTATAACAACAGACGAAAACGTATAAAAACGGAGGAAAACAGATAAAACGGACGAAAACAGATAAAAACGGATGAAAACGTATAAAAACATACGAAAATGTATAAAACAGATAAGAGCGGATAAAAACGTATGAAGACGTAAGAAAACGTAGAAAACGGATGAAAATGTATAAAAACGGATAAAGTGTATGAAAACGTATAAAAACGGACGAAAACGTATAAAAATGGATGAAACGTATAAAAAATTGATAAAAACGGACGAAAACATATAAAAACGGATGAAAACGTATAAAAACGGACAAAAACGGACGAAAACGCATAAGAAATCGATAAAAAATATTAAAAAAGTGTAGGGACGATGGATGCAATTTTCTCCAAACGACATGGACCATTTATGTAATTTACCCTATGGACGGTGGATACAATTTTTGAAAACCCACGATGATCATTTATATAATTTGGAAGGGTAAAATGGTCATCACTAGTAATCACTACACACAAAAAGACAAAAAAAAAAAAAAAAAAAAAAAAAAAAGTAAACATTAATCTACACATAAGTATTTTTTTTTATTCGGTGCATATAAAAGTATTGTTTTGTAATTCAAAATTTCTTAAATACACCTGTTTAAAATGGTTGCGTTTCATTACTTGCTTAATTGTTATATTAACGAGGTTGTAAGGCCCGTGTTTTGCGGCGAGATGTTTGAATAAAAATTATTGATTTTCGTTGCGCTCCGTCGCGGAGCGCAATGGACTAACTTTGTAACGGATTGATAACCCCAAGGACTATTTTTGTAAGTTGTTTTTTAACTTTTTTTTACGAAAATGTCCTTACGTTAGTGTTTCGTTGTTTCGTTGCAAAATTAGTAATCAAGGACTGACATTGCAACGGACGTATAACATGAAAGACCAATTACGTAAAATCTGTATTACTTAACGATTATTAGTTACTATTCATTTTACCCGATTGGGTGTGCATTTTACCCCATAGGGTGTGTTTTTAGCAAAAACAAACGTTATCCATAACAATCCTCATAAATCTTTTTAATATGAAATCGTATCTTTCATTCCTTCTTTATGCGCTGGTTGTACTTATGTTTTTCCCGAAATTTTTAGACAGGAGTAAAATTAATATTTTACTCAACTCATTTTTTTTTGTATCGTCCGGTAATACTTTTTGCTAGTTCCATTTTTATGGACATGTTTATCATTTATTATGAATTTATATTGCTTATTTGTTTTCAAAGAAAATGAATTTTTATTTTATTTATTTATTTATTTTTGAATAAAAAAAATGAATATAGCTCATTTGTATTTTGTTGACTTTTCATTTCCCAAGAGAAAAAGGTAAATAAGAAGCAAAAATGTGTTTTTGTTTAATTTGAACGGCCACTGAAATTAGGGGTGCGTAGAATTCGACATGAACCGAAAATCAAAAACGAACCGAATCGAATCGAGAAAAACAAAAATGAGAATGTAACCGAACATAATTTGCCAAAACCGAATCGAACCAAATTAAATATTCGGTTTTCGGTTTAGATATGGATTTGGCAAAATTAAAACCGAACCGAAAATCGAATTCACATACATATATATCTTTTTTTTATATTTATATAAAGAAAAAACCATTAAAACTCTTTAAAAGTATGAATATAATATTTTTTAAGGCTCAAATTTTGTTTGCTAAAAATCTATATAATTAAATAAATAATTAATTATTCGGTTTTCGGTTATTATGTTCGGTTTTTAATTATTCGGTTCGATTTAATCCAATTTGAATTCGGTTCGATTTGGTTTTCTGTTTTACCCTGAAAATAACCAAACTAACTAAACCGAATAAACGAAACAACTCGATAACCGAACCGATGACTTGAAATCAAATTTATAATTTGACAGGCCCAAGATGGGGTAGATATTACGTGGGCCCAGTCCAATTTATGGTGTGCTATGGTGTAGCGGTCGGTGACATCGTTTTAGGTGGTCAATGTCTCAAGGTTAGTTTTGCTTCATTTACACATGTTTATAAGTATTTTAAAAGTAAATGCATATTAATATCATTTAATGAATATATTGGAAAAATGTAAATATATATAATACCTTTGAAAAAAATGTCAATGTATATTACTGTAATATCTTTGGAAAACATGTAAACGATGTTTACTACCAGAAAAATTATCTTTAACCAAGTATCGCTATTTCTAACCTTAGGACTAATGTGTATTGACATTTTAAATGAGTGTTTAAGCATAATAAAGATATTGATTAAGATAATAAGATGAAACAAACCTTACAAGAATATAACTTTTTTGTATTAAAATTTGCAGGCGATATACGTGCTATGGAATCCAAATGGAACGATGAAACTTTACGAGTTTGTGGTCATCTTTGGGGTTTTCATGTTGATTTTGGCGCAAATTCCATCGTTTCATTCACTTCGCCATATCAACCTGATTTCTCTAGTCCTATGTCTTCTTTACAGCAGTTGTGTTACTGCTGCTTCTATTTATATCGGTAACTTTAACAACTTTGGATTAGCTTATAATAAGCATACATAATTTTTGAAACTAACGTTTATGTGTATCCATTTCAGGAAACTCATCAAAAGGACCCCATAACGACTACTCCTTGAGCAGCAATGACGAAACTCGAATTTTTGGAATCTTTAATGCCATGGCAATTATCGCTACCACTTATGGAAATGGGATGATTCCAGAAATACAAGTAAATTGTTTTTCATAAAATGCATGAGTATAGTTTGAAACGTTTGTGGGATTCTGGTCATCAGGTCAAATTGGCAAATGAAAAGTAAACTATAAAGAAAACGGTTCCAAAAATCAAATGTCAAAATTCTTTAAGAAAAATAATATACTTTTTGTAAATTTTTTATGAAAATACATAAAATTTCGACCAAAATTTTCATGTCAACCCAAATTGTACAAAAATTTGACCCGTTTCTCAATCTTTACATTTTGCCACTTCTTCTAATGAGTCTTGGTGATCAAGTTGTCCGGTTTATATGTTTGGACTAATTCTTGTGCATGTATGCAGGCAACACTTGCACCACCAGTTAAGGGTAAGATGTTCAAGGGGTTATGTGTTTGCTACTCGGTGATAATAGTGACATTCTTTAGTGTCACCGTTTCTGGTTACTGGGCGTTTGGCAATGAATCCGCGGGTCTTATTTTAAGCAATTTTATTAACGATAACGGTAAGCCTTTGGTTCCAAGTTGGTTCAATATGATGACTAACATCTTCACCATACTCCAACTCTCAGCTGTCACAGTTGTAAGTTTTAATTTTTTGGAACCAATGATACAAAATGTTGATACTTTTTTTTTTTTTTTTTTTTTTTTTTTTTTTTTTTTTTTGGTTTTTGAGTTCTCAATTGTTTTTACAGGTTTACTTGCAACCAACAAACGAAGTTCTTGAAAGAGCGTTTGCAGATCCAAATAGCAGTGAATTCTCCGCCAGAAATGTTATTCCGAGATTGATTTCAAGATCACTATCCGTGATCATGGCAACAACTATAGCAGCAATGTTGCCATTTTTTGGAGACATCATGGCGTTGATTGGAGCATTCGGGTTCATGCCACTTGACTTTGTGTTACCTGTGTTGTTCTTCAATCTTACATTCAAGCCATCTAAGAGAAGCCCTGTGTTTTGGTTAAACTTGACCATAGCAGTTGTTTTCTCAGCGATAGGAGTTACGGCGGCAGTTGCAGCAGTAAGGCAAATAGGTCTTGATGCCAAGACTTATAAATTATTTGCTAACGTTTGATCTGATCATATTTTTAACAATATAGTTTGCTACGTTTAGCCTAAATTATATATAATTTATAGGTACTTATGTCAAACATTTAGTTTAATAGTATTTCAAGTTATCTATATGCTTTTAAATTATTGCATTATCGCCTAATAACATATGACAGTGATAATTATGGTCAAAGATGGTTTTGTTAGAATGTGTTATTACAAGGGTTTAACAAACAAAGTTCATTTTAGAGTTAAAGTACAAAAGTTGTCCTTGTGGTTTAACCAAAGTTGCAACTTTCGTCTTTAACTCTCAGAAAGTACACAGTCGTCCATGTAGTTTTCCATTTTGAGTTGACCGGTCCTTTGACCGGATGGCAGTTAGTTTTGGGTGTTATCTTTGGTCACGTGATCGTCACGTGAGGGGCAAATTTGTCCATTTTCGCATCTAAACCACAGGGACAATGCTTGCTACAACTTCAGATATGTTTTTTTTGGCGCGTTTTCAGTCGGGTTATACCCGAATTAAAACCCAACCAATTAAAACCCGCAATTTAAAAAACGAATTAAAACCCCCAACCAAACCAATTTCCCCCAAAACACATAATTAAACCAAACCAACCATATACTTTTAGCTATTTATGTTTTTTTTATAACAAACTTTATTTATCAAATATCTAATAATCTTTAGTGATTTCCTTATAAAAATATATCGTTGAAAATGTGTTAAAATTGCCAACAAAATAGCTATAAATATAAGCTTCGTGATTACGCACGTTTGTAAATTGCAAACACCTTGATATTGACACACAAGATCCACGTGGCTAGCGGCAAAAGGGCTTGTGACTATCACTCTAAAATGTGTGAGGTCTTAATTTCAATTTCTGCTAGGTGCAAATAACCTTAAAGTGGCCACGCAGACCTCCTGAAAAGGAAGGGCTTTACCCGGTTCAAACCCTATGGATTAGTCGGCCAAAAAGGTCGGACACCATGGTTACCAAAAAAAACATAAAAATAAATAAATAAAATAAAGAGTAAATTGCAGAAATCGTCCCTAAGGTTTGGCCAAATTGCAGGTTTCGTCCAAATAGTTTGAAAGTGCATAGATCGTCCCTAAAACAAACCTTTTTGCAAATTTTGGTCCCTAGCTTTAACCGGCGTTAAGTGGATTCCGTTAGAATTTACACGTTAGCCCTTTTGGCCAACAACTATTATAGCGTTCATCCTTTAAACTAACGGCCGTTCATAATTAAAAAATTGCGGTTTATTTAAAGTTTTTTCGATTTTTTATATACGTTTTTAAATATGTTTTTATACGCTTATATATATATTCTTAGATACTTTTTATATGTGTTTTTGTATACGTTTTTTTTTAATATTTTCTTATATAATTTTTATACGTTCTTATACATTTTTATATACGGATATATAAAAACATATACATTTTTATATAAGTTTTTATACGCTTTTATATATGTTTTTATATACGTTTTTGTATATGTTTTAATATACGTTTTTATACACGTTCTTATATACGTTTTTGTATACATTCTTATATATTTTGTATACATTTTTATATACACTTTTATATATTTTTATATATGTTTTTATATACTTTTTATATATGTTTTTATATACGTTTTTATATGTTTTTATATATGTTCTTATATAATTTTTATATACGCTTTTATACTTTTTTATATATGTTGTTATATACCTTTTATACCTTTTATATACGTTTTTATATTGCTTTTATATACATTTTTTTTACATTCTTAAATAACTTTTTATACATTTTTATACATTCTTATATACTTTTTATATACAAAAACGTATAAGAACGTATAAAAAGTATATAATAACATATATAAAAACGTATACAAAAAAGTATATAAAAACATATACAAAAACGTATATAAAAAGTATATAAGAACATATATAAAAAAAAGTATACAAAAACGTATAAAAAACGTATGTATGAACGTGTATAAAAACGTATATAAAAACGTATATAAAAACGTATACAAAAAGTATATAAGAACGTATAAAAAATATATAAGAACATATATAAGAATGTGTAAAAAGTATATAAGAAAATATATAAAAACGTACAAAAAATATATAAAAATGTATAAAAAACGTATAAAAGAACGTGTATAAAAATGTATACAAATATTTTTATAAAAACGTATATAAAAAATCAAAAAACTTTAAATAAACCGAAAATTTTTAATTATAAACGACCGTTAGTTTAAAGGATGAACGCTGCAACAGTTGTTGGCTAAAAGGGCTAACGTGTAACTTCTAACGGAATCCACTTAACGCCGGTTAAAGCCAGGGACCAAAATTTGCAAAAAGGTTTGTTTTAAGGACGATCTATGCACTTTCAAACTATTTGAACGAAACCTGCAATTTGATCAAACCTTAGGGACGATTTCTGCAATTTACTCTAAAATAAAATAAATCCACATGGCTTATGGAACAGGACAACAACATACATACTGAAAGCTTTTTGTTACACATGTAGTTTGTAATTTAAAATAATTCAGACGTCGTTTACAAAACGCTCGATACAAAATATGTACAAACCTCATGTCCAACCGTGAGTGGATTGGTTTGCGTCCCCATCCTTCTTGAGGAATGTTCCAAGCAACTTTATTCATGTCAGCGATGTCACTCAACTTTCAGGCCTTTTCAAGACGTATTTCTTTAAAGGGTTAATACATACAGAAGTTACTAAAGTTTCTCAAAAATTTGAATTAAGTTACTAAAGTTTTTTTTGGTTCAACCGGGTTACCTATGTTTACGGGTTTGTTAAATATGTTACTGAACTTGGTAAACGTTGACATTTGTTAGATTTTAAGTACAAAACGGTCCTTGTCGTTAGTCGAGCGTTACGGAATTAGTCTCTAGACCACTATTTCGGTTAGTTTGACCGTTTTTCTTACGTTTTCGTTCGTTTTCTTATGTTTTCATACGTTTTCGCCCATTTTCTTAACTTCTCACACATTAAGCGACCTTTTTCGAAATTAATTTTTTTAGAAATTACTTTTTTTTTTCGAAATTAACTTTTTTCGAAAAATTAATTTTTTTTCGAAATTAATTTTTTTAGATTTTTTTTTTCGAAATTAATTTCTTTTTCGAAATTATTTTTTTTTCGAAATTAATTTTTCTAAAAAAATTAATTTCGAAAAAAAATTAATTTTTCTAAAAAAATTAATTTCGAAAAAAAATTAATTTTTCTAAGAAAATTAATTTCGAAAAAAAATTAATTTTTCTAAAAAAATTAATTTTTCTAAGAAAATTAATTTCGAAAAAAAAATTAATTTTTCTAAGAAAACTAATTTCGAAAAAAAAAATAATTTCGAAAAAAAAATTAATTTTTCTAAAAAAATTAATTTTTCTAAATAAATTAATTTCGAAAAAAAAATTAATTTTTCTAAAAAAATTAATTTCGAAAAAAAAAAATAATTTTTCTAAAAAATTTAATTTCGAAAAAAAATTAATTTTTCTAAAAAAATTAATTTCGAAAAAAGGTCGCTTAATGTGTGAAAAGTTAAGAAAATGAGCGAAAACGTATGAAAACATAAGAAAACGAACGAAAACGTAAGAAGAACGGTCAAACTAACCGAAATAGTGGTATAGGGACTAATTCCGTGATGCCCGACTAACGACAAGGACTGTTTTGTATTTAAAATCTAACAAATGTCTACGTTTACAAAGTTCAGTAACATATTTAACAAACCTGTAAACATGGGTAACCCGGTTGAACCAAAAAAACTTTAGTAACTTAATTCAAATTTTTGAGAAACTTTAGTAACTTCTGTATGTATTAACCCTTCTTTAAATATCACTAATATTTAAAGCGTATTGATAGTTTTCAATTATGCAATCTAACAGTTTAACAGAAAAAGCTCCGCAGCAATACGCGAACGATCCCACTCTTTTTATTCATCATACTGAATCCCATGTTGAATTTTATCTATCACAAAAATATCCCATGTCAAACTTCATCGTCCTAAAACTATAAAGGTAAAAAAAGTTAAAAAAAAATAATAATTAACTGTATGGGTCAACGAAAAGAAATAGGCTCGGCCATTTCATCACTCATGACTAAAGTGATGTTTGAATTTGACTTATTCACTATATATATATATATATATATATATATATATATATATATATATATATATATATATATATATAATCCTAAATTCATTAAGTCATATAAAAATTGTCCGTTTGTGACTTAATAATGAATGATAACTGAAATATTAAGTAAAAAAATTAGGGATGTTTAAGGCCATGTTTGATAGCTTTTGAATTGAACCATTAAGAAGAGAATATATGAATCGGTCAGAGACATATTGTTTGATAAAAATATTCATGGCGCTGAACCAATTTTAGAGATTCTGGATCGTGCAGTGGCATAAGTGTGCAAAACCATTAAGTGCCCCCACCATTCTCTATTTTATCCTTCTTTTATCTTTTAATCATTTATTAGCTTTTTTGTATATAATTTACTCGAAGAAAAAAACTTATACTTCACAAGTTCGCATGATGCCCCACATATATTGAAAGTTTATTTTTAAGAGCTTTGGCACTATAAAACTATAATTTATAACTTGATAGAACGTCATGCATGTTTATATAACTTCATGAAACACTTTTCTTTTATATAACAATTGGCGTTTTTTTGTTTATTCCAATATTACTTTCTTTATATTATATTTTTATTCGAGTTAATAATTTTTTTATCAAACAGTTTATTTTGTTCAATACAAAATCAGATAGAATGTTAAATTGGTAATTTCAGGCAACTCAGATTGCTCATCCAGAACAAACATCAAACAATCATTTTCACTCAGAATCAGGTTCACTCAGCATCTTGGAATCATTCAGCAGCTTTGATTCATTCAACACTAAATCATATTTTTTTATTAAACAGCCCCTTACATTAAGTTATCTCTTAATTAACTAAAAAATTTTAACAAACTATCACTACGTCTCACATTTTTTATATATTAAAAATAAAAATAAAAATAAAAAAATAAAAAAAAAAAAATTAAAAAAAAAAAATCGTTACATTCAAAGGGGTTTAATCAGGGTCATCTTATTTTTCTTCAAGGTTCGTTATAAATTTTTATTTTTTTTATACAATTTGTGTAGCATTAATTCGAATGTTTAACGTACTTACTGAATTTTTATGTTTAAGGTTTGTAAAATTCGTTGTATATATGTGTACAAGGTTAATGATTTATTTGTTATTGTTACATGAACATATGAATATTGTTTGCTAAATTATTGGGTTATGTAGTTTTTAGCTTGTGTTAAATGTGAAATGCTTCATTCGGTGTCTTTCTGATAAACTAGAAGTAGAACCAAACTAATTTACTTGCCTAGACTTCGTGTTTGTAGGCACTCGTATCGTATTTGTATTTTTATACTTGCGGCAGCTACTGGTTTAAAACTACTTATGCACTTCGAAAAACAGTAACTTTCGCGTATTATAGTGGCCGAATGACATGTATCTTCCTGTGCTTAGACATATGAAATTATTCTGATTATCAAAATGTATGTCAGTATGTGGATACTTGTGTAGGGTCATTGTACGAATCTGTTTAGAATTTATAATCACAATGCATTACATTTACATTTTTATAGGGTTGTTTGTCAGTATGAGAATAGGTAGATAGAATACTTGTGTATGCAGTTCAAATTTGTTGCTATAAATCAATTGCTACCTGTTGAATATGATTCTTGTTTGTGATAAAGTGATTTGTTTAATAGTTGTTTTTTTTGGCATATATTTTTATCAGATTACTGAATGGCTTCAAAGAAACTCACGTCAAAAGTGTTGGAGGAGACATTACCAGAAGATCTTGAGATGGACGTTTCTGAATCGTAGCCAGAAACAGAAACAGAACCTGAGTCAGAGTCGGAATCAGAAGGAGACGAAGATGTGAAATTAGCCGAACCTTCAAAGATGGCGATATACAACAAAGAAGGTCTACTTGATAAACTTGGTGATATCAGTTGGCCGGAGGATGTAGAATGGATCCATAAACTTTCACTTGATATTGAACAAGAAGGAGAAGTTGACGTTAATGATGATTTAGCACGTGAGCTTGCTTTCTACACTCAAGGATTAGAAGGCACACGTGAAGCTTTTGCTAAATTCCAGACAATGGGTATCCCTTTTCTTTGCCCCACTGATTATTATGCTGAAATGGTGAAAACGGACACTCACATGGAGAAAATCAAGGGTCGACTTTTATCTGAAAAGAGAAGAATCGAGGAGGCTGAGGAGAGAAGAAAGGCTAGAGACAATAAAAAGAAGGCTAAAGAAGTACAAGCTCAGAAACAGAAAGAACGGGTTAAACAGAAAAAAGATGAGATTGAATCGGTTAAGAAATGGAGGAAACAACGTCAGCAAAATGGGTTTCCAGGAGGTGACAAAGATAGTGATATGGGTTTGTCGTTTGAAAGTGGAAAAGAGTCCGATAAAGCCAAGAATAATAAACGGCCTGGAGTATCTCCATGGGATAGGTCAGGTGGTAAGGCAAAACCAAGTGCTGGGAAAGACCGAAAAGGAGGGGCTGGTAAGAGGAAGAATCGAGAATATAGGGATAAAAAGTATGGGTTTGGAGGAAAAAAAGGTATGAACAAACAGAACACAGCGGAAACGACTAATGATTTTAAAGGGTTCAACAAGGGTGATTCATTCCAAAATAAGAAAAGAAAGAAGTGATCTTTATAACTTAGTTTGTGTTAGTAAGAGTAGGCAAATGCCACAAATTGTGCAGTGGCATCAGATAATCCTGGTTTTCTGAATACTTTCTTGAGTACCAACTACAACAACAACAAACCTAATCCCGCCCGGGGCAGGGTATGGGTGAATATTTTCTTGAGTAAGTTTATCATTTAGTAATGGGCTGGTTGCTATGTTTAATCTGCCGATTGGATGTGTCATAGGCTCATAGCTGTTTTCCGGTTTTGTATTTAGAAGTATCAAGGCTTTCTAATCATGAAAAGTTGAAAACTCAGTCCTGCAAACTTCAGTTAAAGGATTTTTGTAGCTCCATTTCTAGTGTCAAAGATTTGATTATGTAGTTTTTATATGCTTTTGGATGCCTTCTTTCACTTTGTAGACTATTGATTGTACAAATAATTGCACGACCAGGCCTTCGATGATGATTAAAGGATTTATGGGGTGTAAGAACAATAAGAAATACCAAGACACTACGTTAAGTGATTGCACAGGGGTTGGACCCTGCGAACCACCTCCGGCGTGCGAGTAAGTTTGTGTGATATGATAAGTAGGTTGTAATTTGCGAGAGTGAAGTTAACTTACATCGTCTTGGCCCGACTAAGCTATTTATAGAGGAGAAATAGGACTTAGTGGGCGGTTGCACTTTGTTCGGAGATCATGGGGGCGTCCCATGATTTTGTGGTAACCGCTAGGGCTTTGTAGCCCACGATCTCTATTTTGGCGGGAAGGCCTAAAGGAAGAGGAGACGTGGGTATGACCAGGTCAAGAGGGTTCTCCGTTGTAGTCCCTTCGAGAGGGATACCCCGAAGGGCTTAGGGCTTCGATTGGCGGGTTCCCACATGGTAACCATTTCGTAGACGAATGGTTTTACGCCAATGAAACGTGTTAGGAGATTAACCTGGGCCTCCGAAGAGAGGGCTTCGCACAGGCTCGAAGGGGAGTCCTTCGACCCATTCGGAGGGTACATCATCAAGCCCCCCAGTCGAAAGTGATATATACGTACAAGTATAAATTGCATTCGACTCTCAAAATCAACATGCATTATACCTATTAAATTACACTCCCGTGCAAAAATAAATGACTAACTAAACCGCGCATTTAATGCGGGCTAATGATTATCCTCCCACTTGGGCTGTAAACTCAAACGGCTTATTTAATCGGTACTAGCAAACATCACTTCAAAATTTAATTGCCCGTTTAAGATCCGTAAGATCTTCAAAGTTAGGTGTACACGTGTGCGCTTGGGATCAAAACCGTCTGGGTACATAAACCCAAAATAATTAAACCCTAGCTCATTTTACCTCCGCCCAAAATATACACATTGCTCTGCAATCTTGTGCTTCCGTTGGAACGAAAAGGTAAAATTCCAATAAACCTTCCTTGATCTTTTATTCTTTTAATATGAGCATGGCCGCTAAGCGAATTATTAGGCAACAGACCTGTACCTTGTCGAAACAAGCCTTATCTGAGTTTCTGCTTGATTACCCTATACCCTCGGAGTACAAAATCATGCTCCCTAGTAAGAAACAAAATATTTTCGATGCTCCCGAAGGGTTTGTGGGTTTGTATGTGCATGCATTCACTCAATCGAATCTTAGGATACCCATTCATCCCTTGATTTTAGAGTTTCTACAATACTATCAGGTGCATATTTCTAGGTTAAACCCTTTTGGTCTTGCTAAGTTGACCACTTACATCGTAATGTGTAAAGCGTACGGATATGAACCCACATTAGAGGTGCTTAGGGGTTTTGTGAATCTCTATCCTGGTGGAGATTGGGTAACCATTGCCAAAAGGGGTGAACATGACGTGCCTGTTCTTGTGACGAAACCCTTTTCAAATATTAGAAATTGGAAAGGAGAGTTTTTTATGTTGAAAGTACCATCATACCTCCTGAGTATCCAGCATTGTTGGATGAAGCAAACATGTATGATGAGAAGAAGTACAATGACCCTCTTCCCTATGAGATAAGGAGCGACCCCTTGTACCAGCGTCTTGCACGCCACCCTGCTAATGTCCAGACGTTTCCAGAGCCTATATTGTACATGGCTGGTTTAAGTGACAGCTGGGACGGGTCTCCGTCATCACCTGAAATTATTTGTGAAGGACAAAGTATGTACAATTCTTATTTTCTTAGAATAAATAACTTATCTGCTGATATTCATCTCCTTTTGCGTTTGTTTTTGCAGAAATAGCTTTCAGAAACTTCGTTGTCGCAGGTGGTGCAAAGGAAGTAAGCTTCATTCCAAAGGATCCCAAAAATATCAGCTTCGGAGTAGGATCTCCGTCTATATCTGTGAACAATAATGATGTTGATGTCTCCCCACCTAAACCTCTTGCTGTGCTTCCCCCGATCAAGCCCCTTAATACTGAGGAAACCCCCCAACTTGTGGAGGATGTTGGTGACTCTGATGATACTCCTTCCGGGAGTGACCAGCTGAAGATCGTAGAGTCTTCTGGTACTGCTGATAGAGTTCGGACTAGGAAAAGTACCAGTGCGAAGGATGCAAAGGTTGCCCCCAAGAGGAAATTGAACATTCCCACTCCTACTTCTAGAACAACAAAGCAAAAAACAGAGAAGTCACGGGGGAAAGCCATTATGTATTCCACTGAAGACATTGTTGATGATGATGACATTTATGGTAAGTAAAACATTCCTGACTCTCTGCTTCTCAATGTGGTACGTGTCTTATGATGATGTTTTATGTAGGGTTGCCAAACACCAAGGAATTGCCGAATGCCCTTTCCTGCCGATTGTTGGTTGAAAATGTCACCCCTGTTTCCTGGAGGAGATCTTTGGGCGAGATGTCTATTGAGAAGCTGTGTGATCTTCATGATAAAAGCTATACTAGGCAGGCTATGCTGGATAACCATTTGAACTTCCGTACAAGGGAGTTAATCAACAAGGTCAAAGAGGCTAAGGAGGAGGTTGCAGTTGTTGTTGCCAGGGAGGAGGATAGAGAAAAGAAATATGCTGAGTTGGAGGCCAGGTGTGATGCAGCCATGGCAGATTTTGAGAAGCACCCCAGATACGAGGCCCTGCGTGCCAAGATGAGCAGTCTCGAAGGACAGCTCAAAGAGTCGCAAGGTAGGTTAAAGATGGAAGAGGCCCAGACTGCTGGATATAAGACTCAGATTGCAGCTCTAGAGTCTAAATGTACTGGTCTGGAAACTGAGAGGGCTAGGTTGAAAGAGAATGAGATCAAACTTTGTCAAGATATGGATGGGCTGAAGCTTGAAAGCAAAAACTTGAAAAAAGATAGGGCTGAGGTGGTCTTGAAGGTTATCCCTTATATTGCTATGGAGTTATACCATAGTGATGAGGTGGGAGCAGTTGTGGGGAATCTGGTGAATGCAGCCATATTCTATGGTAAGTGCACAACTCTGGAGGAAATAGCTGAAACAAAGAAACCAGTTGTGTTGTCGGAGGTGCCTTACTACCGTCCAAATTCTGAGAAAGAATATGATGAAGCTGGGAATCCATTCACTACAGCAGAGTACCCGTTTCTTGCCGAAGCCACCAAAGACCCTTTAGCCTCAGTCGAAGATCTCCTATCCAAAAAGACCAAGAGTATCCAGCCTCCCTCTCCATCCAAAAGAACCATCTCTGAGAAGCCTCCGTCTGCAGCTCATCAAGAGGATCCTAACTCTTCCAAGAACATTTGAAGGTTGCCATGTTGGCAATAATTTGGTCAGTAAGGGTGGCATGTACCCTTTTTAAACAATGTCATTTGTGTTAAGGCATGTGCCTTTATGTTTGAACAATTTATCTTTTATGTGTCTGGGCTTCGACCCAGACTTCAGACAATTTGCTTGGATGTTTTAACGTTGGCTGTGACTATGTGTAGCCGTATAAATGCCAAATTAGGGAATTATGTCCCAGTTTTGATATCATGCTTGTCTTCTCTTACACTTATATACAAGCGTAAATATACAACCTAAGGTTATAACCTTATTGTGTGTATTTTGGACCAAGATTTTTAGCAATAGTATAATTTGACTGCGACAGAGGGTTGCGACCCACTCCGTCTTTATCCTTAAGTTGCAGAGGGCTTATAATACCCAAAGACTTTATAGAAAAGTTAATGTGAATTGAAATGGATGTTTTTCGTGTACAAGACATGTGCCTTGCTTCATCCTTCGACATTGAAACTTTTAAAGTACTTGGCTGAGCAAATCTTTGTTGTATAAAACGAAACAAGAGATTTTGAGGGAAATTTGTCATATCATTAAGTGGGTAGGGAGGATTACATCATTTTAAGAAATGAACACTAAGACACCTACCATTAATGCTTCTTTCCCATGTGAGAAGAATGCGTTACATGAAATTGAAAAACAACTAAGTGCTTTTAAAAGAGTAAGTCTTACGTATAAAACTTACAAAAGCTAGTGTCCAGATCTTCGGGCTCGTATGCTTTGTTGCCGCGGCATGTTTCTTTGACAATGGGCCCTTCGACTTGGCTTTACTCTCATTTATCCGAAGGATATATTCTTGTATGCCTTCAAGATTTTGGGTAACCTATCTACCCACTCATGCTGATATTTTCCTATCTTTGTCTCAATTTCAATAACAATATCCTTGTCAACACAAGTGAAAATTTGCTTCACATTCAGGCTTTCGCAGAAAGATGGGAACACCCCTTCGGAAAAGTGTTTCCCTTTGTAAGAAGTGATGACTTGTGGGACTCCAAATCTGCAAATTATGTGTTCCCACATAAACTTTTCCACATGCTTACCTGCTATCGATGCCAAAGGCTTGGCTTCAACCCATTTGGTGAAGTGATCTACAGCTATGACCAAGAATTGTGCTCCTCCAGGAGCTATTGCTAGGGGTCCGATTATGCTGACTCCCCATTGGCCGAAAGGTCTTGCTGATGTGATAGAAGACGCGTCATACTCTAATGGCTTCCGAGCTTTTGAGTGTACCTGACATGTCGCGCATGCTTTGATCACTTCCGTTACGTCTTCCAATATAGATGGCCAGTAATTTCCCCATCTTGTTACTTTCGAGGCAATGGATCGAGGGCCTACGTGCTTTCCGCAAGAATCTTCATGAACATTATAGAGAATGCTCGAAGCCTGTTTCAGTCCTACACAACGAAGCCATGGAGATAAAAAGGATCTCCTGTATAGATTGTCCCCAATAAGTCTATATTGGGGGGTTTTGGTCTGGATCTTTCGAGCAAGCTTAGGACTTTCTGGCAGACTACCACTGATCAAGTATTCCCTAATTGGAGTCGTCCAATTGTTGCCTCTGTCAGATTCTTCGTCTTGTATAATTGACCTGTGGGTCAATACTTCTACTAAAACTTCCTCGGGCAGATGAGCGAAAGCCATTTTAGATAGCTTGCTTAGGGTATCTGCCTTCTTGTGTTGGCTTCTTCGAACATGTGTTATCTCATATGGTTCGAATCCCTGAAGAAACTCTTTAGCTATATCCAAATATTTTTTGATTGTGGGCTGCTCTGCTACATAAGAGCCCTTGATTTGGTTGGTGACTAGTTGCGAGCTTACAAAAACGGAGAGGTCATTAGCCTCCAAGCCTTTTGCTAGTCGAAATCCAGCTAACAAAGCTTCATACTCTGCTTCATCGTTCGTGGCCTTAAACTCAAAACGTAATGCATAAGCGTACTCCTTTCCTTCCGGACTAACCAGCATTAAACCTGCTCCTGAACCATCAGAACTTGAGTGTTAGTGCAAATATTACGATATTTAAACTAAATGGTTTCTTCGGTTTTAATAATGACAAACATGTAACTTGTAATACATAACGTAAAATGTGCAAGTTACTTGAAAACACAAAACATCAATGCATACTTACATCAGCACCTCCCGACGTCTCAAGTATGCTTCAACGAAGTCGTAGATTTCCATCCCGACATAAATCACTCAAGGTATGGACAAACAAATCTACTACTTGACAAATGATCAAAGGATTTTATTTTTCTAAACTTCACATTTTTAATGTGACAAAACATTTTTTCAAAAATATATTTCACAAATTATTTTTGAATTAAAAAGAAATGTTTTATTTTGAAAAATATGTTTGAAAATCCCAACAGTCAAATTTCCCCCCAAAACAGCTCCTAACATCCCCAAATAAACCTTCCCCACTAAAGACAAACGAAGGAGCGTCCACGGTTCCTTTAAATAGGGACGGCTCCACTAAATTTAGTGGAGCTGTTGGGTATTTAGTGGAGCCGTGGGTCTGTAACGGTCAGATTTTCCCTTGCCTATAAATAGTGGACCATTTCACACTTTCAACTTGATTTTTCCAGTCCTTTTTCTCTGGTCTAATCCCTCCTCACTTAGATGACTTTCTTTGATCATTTGGAGAGTTTTAGCTTGTTTAAGAGTGATCCAATCATCCATTCAAGTGATCCTCTTCATTCCTCTTGATTAGCAAGAGAAGAACACAAAGTATCCAAGTAGATATAAAGTGTTGTCATCCCTCTTGATTAGCAAGAGAAGAACACAAAGTATCCAAGTAGATACAAAGTGTTGTCATCCCTCTTGATTAGCAAGAGAAGAACACAAAGTATCCATGATGATACAAAGTGTTATCATTCCTCTTCATTTGCAAGAGAAGAACTCAAAGTATCCAAGAAGATACAAGAGTTGTAGTTGTTAGGTCTTGTAACATTTGTTACACTCTTGATTGTATCATGGCATACATCAAGATTAATTTTCTTTTGTGAGAGAGTGAGTCAAGATCATTGTGATCTTAAGAGATAGTGAAGATCTCTTGAAGCCATTGGGCTTGTGTGATTGATCATGTGGATCAAGGGTAGATCGAGTCAAGTGGGAGTAGATTATTGTGATCGTGTCGAGATCTTGGAGATCTCTTGAAGCCATTGGGCTTGTGTGTATTGATCAAGTGGATCAAGTGTAGATCGGGTAGATCATGGTAGATTGGTGCTAGCTAAGATTAGCACTCGACATCTAGCTTAGTGTCAGAAATAGGATAAGCGATGTGTAAGGTGTAGATCGGGTAGATCGTGGTAGATTGGTGCTAGCTAAGATTAGCACTCGACATCTAGCTTAGTGTCGGAAAACAAGTTAAGCGACGTGTACGGTTTTCTCCGCCTGAAGGGAGTTTGTTGATTAGTGAAGTAACTCTCGAGTTGGGTACTCGGGGAGTGGAGTAGGGCGAAGAGGAGCTTCGTGACCGAACCACTATAAATCACCGTGTCCGGTTTGCGCCTTCTTACTTATCTCTTTACTTTCATTTCATTCTTTATCGCTTTATATTTGCATTGCATTTTTTCTTGTGTGGCTAGTTGCTTATGTTATGTTGATTATCTATGTGTCGTGTTTTGATTGTGCATATGTTGTAGTTTACTATATTCATCTCTTGATGCTATATGATCATAGTTGACACTTTTCATATCACATCACACTTGATCGGGAGTTTGATACAAAAGATTTAAATTTTTAAATGGAAACGTATTCACCCCCCTCTACGGTTTCCACAATTGGTACCAGAGCCACGTCGCTCAAATTTTTAAAACAAATGGTTTTCAAAATTGAGTACGATCCATGTATCAAATTACCCATGAAGGTGATAAAAATATGAAAAGTATTTAGTTGCTTAATACTTACAAGTTTTGTTGTTAAGTATATATTGTCATACTAGCTTGAAGGTTTTCTTAAATTGATAAAAGTTGTTTCTGTTCAAAACTGAAATAAGAGGTACGGCACCATTAAATATAACGGACGGCTCCATTAAATATGGACGGTACCACTAAATTTAACGGTACCGTCGTATGTTTTTCAGAATTCGGTAATTTTCAAAAATTCGTATAAAATCAACCGTAAGTCCGTAGGAGTCGTGCCACCTATCGTCTTAAACGTAATTGAGTCTACTTTCACTTAAAAATTATTTTAGAAAGTGATTGTAAAGTAAAATTTACGAGAGTCTCTATTTCGTAACAGAGAGTCTTTTCCGGTCATGCCGATTGCACAAATTTTTGTCAAAACACAAAGTGAACATCACACGTTGATGCATTCATGATTTCAAGGTGTTGATCAAATTTTTAAATGGGGTGGAAAATAATTCATTTTCAAATAAAGTCAAGCTAAGTGTACATTGTTATACTTAATACACAAAATGACGATAAGTATCTTTGTGTGTTATGCTAAATGACTATTTGCTTATTATAGTTTTCCGGTTTATGCATTTATAAGGCTCATGCTAAATTACTTGCACTATATTAAGTAATTAGTTTGCATTGCATATAGGCATAGACCATTTTTCTTGCATTTGTTGCAAGCTTTTAAAATGGTTTAGTAACCTTCTTAGGAATAGAAACTAAGTTGGTAGATCATGTGTGTCGAAAGATATTGTCTTACGCAATTATTTTTCCAAAGGTTTAAGTGTAAAAAGTATATCACCCCAAAATACTTAACACTTTCATAAAATCCGTAACATGATCTTTAAAACATTACATCATTTTGTCTTGTTGACCATGGGTTGTCTAAACAAGATAAAAGGTCATTTTAATACATCAGTACTTAAGTAAAGGAAAATGTATTAAACTTGCATTGATCTAACACACATACAAAATGTTTTAAACATTTAGTATTTTACGTATGTTGTATAAAAATAGTTAAGATAATTATTTTTATACCAATGAGGTGTCGAAAAACTAAGAATATTATACTTAATAATATAAATAGTTTTTCTCAAATAAAAATAAATGACAATATCAAAGTAGTAACTTAATATGTCATTAACCTCACACATACAACTAGTGTTAGAATAAATGAAACACACTCCTTAAATTTTTTTCATTTTTTTAAAGGAGTGATTGTGAGGGTCAAGAAAGATCTCGAGTACATATCAATTCATTATTCAAATTATGATTGATATCATTATCGAATCTAATTGACAAGTTTTTGAGTGTGGACATGAAATTGGAGTCATTATTTGTCTAGCTTCAAGATAACATCAAATTATGATGAAAAGTATTATCTTGAATCTACATACTCAATCACATTCGATTGTTGTGAAAATAATGACGTTCTATCAAGACGAAAATAATATGCATCGGATCATAATTCACACTTGTGTTGAAGATGCCATATTGAGTCTTCGTGTCCAATGGTTGTGTTCCAAACTTTAAACTAATATGTTTAAAAGATGCATAAAATACACAACTAAGTAGGATTGACAACTTGGATGTTTCATCCGAAATATACAAGTAATTTACATTGCAATGCAATTAGTAAATGTGTCAATTCCGAAAAACCAAACACGAGCAAACAAACAACATATGTAAACTTTGCTCATGAACGACTCAACACTCAAAGTCACATGTCTAGTAAAAGTGTCACACATAATATGTTATTAACTATTATGTAAGTCTTCAATCTTTGAGAATTTCACATGTATTTCTCTTATCAAAAGATTGATAAAGGATAACTTATATCCTATGCGTCTTATTTTCTTTGTAACATGAATGGTTATGTTACAAGAGAATACATTGCAACCTGTTAACAAATGTAAGATATTAGAGTTGAATAATAACCTAATACGACATGTGTCATTGCATAAACAAGTAAAATTGGTCATACACAAAAATACTTGTTTCACAAAGCATTCGTAAGAGTGATAAGTTTCCTCTTAGAAAAGCATACTTGTTGAAATAAACAGTATGTCTCATTTCAAATTAAATACTCACAAGATCTATTGAGGTAAGTAACCTTTACTAGATTCTCCATCAAGATATGCAAAGGAGCATTCTTGAAACACACACGATGTAGTAGATTCTACATTGTATCACATTAGAGTGTCTCTTGGTTCTAGGAAACCAAATCATGTTAAAATAACATGTAACAACTCAACAAACAAAGATGTTGTCCAAGAGATCATAAAATACACCATCTCCATCAAATAACCTCTAAATCTCAAACACGAAATTAAAACATTTCGCTTGCCTTTGTTAGGAGTTGTGTAAGACATGTCATTCTCTTAATCGACCTTCAAAGTATGGTTAGTTGAGTCATATTAGGTCATGTATTAGCGAAATAAGCTAATATCATCTTTGCTACACTTCAATAGGCAAATATAGGAATTTGAAATTTTCTAACATGAGAATGACTACTGGAGAACCTATCGCACTAGAAATTCAATTTGACCTAACGGTTGAATTGCTTCCAGGAGAGAAGTTGGGTTTGTGGTATAACCCGTAAAAATGGTCGTGTTTAGCCTTAATTGAGCACCACTAGTGATAGTCTCATACTCATTCTCTAACTTGAAAAACTTTCATTCCTACATTTGACTAGAGATAGTTTACATCGGTGAACTTTATCTCCCATTAGGATGTCATCTTGAACAAGTAGTAATTAGGATCTGCCTTAGCAAACCTAGATTGCTTGCATCCCACATACGTGTTTCAAAATGATAACATGTTCTCGTAAGATATGGTTAAATGTCTTCATGATCTTAAATGCTAAATGATTATCATGTTTTACATGATGCTTGCATTTATTTCTTATGTGCATTTTACATGATTTACTTGTAAAGTTTGCACCCACACTATGTCCTTTTGACACATTAGGAATTAGGTATGCCCATCACTATGAACCCTTAGAAGTCATAGAGCCATACACTAGTGTCAAAACCCATAAGTCAAAGTAGTCGCGAAGTTACCCTAATTCCCCAGTCATCACTTCGCCTTCTTCCAAGTAATACACCCTTTTGTCATGGGAAGGTTAGGAACAAACCTAGTAGAACTCGGAGTAGGGTTGACAACTTAAATATTTCATCCGAAATATTCAAGTAAGTTTAACTTGCGATCGCAATTGTTAAATGTCATATCCGAAACATCATACTCAAGCCTTTTAACAACATATGTTAAAACGCTCATCCAAAAGCTAAAAGCTAACATCAACCCTCGGGTGACAAAGGACTCACGAGTTACTATTTAAGTGATTAGTAGTTCCTTTCATCCTCGTGTGATTATACACGTCTTAAGATCCCAAACCCTGCTGCGAATCAACACCATAGGCTTAGCTTTACGTCTTTCAAAACCCCATGAAACACTCGTGTGCGAAGCACATCAAAATCCGTAAATCTACCAAACCTCTCAACCGAGAATCCCTAACCATCTTCGTCTAGGTCTAGGAATGATGGAACATTTTCCATAAATCTTATGACTATTTAAATATTTCACTGGAAATATTAAAGTCATCCCTCGTACCCCTCTTATGACTATTTAAATATTTCACTGGAAATATTAAGTCATCTTTCACATTGCTCTAATGACTATCTATGTATTTCCTCGGAAATATAAAAGTCATCTCTTCTCGTCCAGTACCGTTCAAAGAATTTATTAGGTATAAATTCTTTCCTCGTGTCGAAGAGTCTCACTAAATCAGCGAGATTTATTCGTGAAATCATCTTAAATTCCAATGACAACTTAAATATTTCATCCGAAATATTTAAAGTATATTTAATTTGCGAAATGCAATTAAATGTCATTTCTCGTGTCGAAAAGTCTCACTAAATCAGCGAGATTTATTCGTGAAATCCTCTTAAATTCCAATGACAACTTAAATATTTCATCCGAAATATTTAAAGTATATTTAATTTGCGAAATGCAATTAAATGTCATTTCTCGCTCTCGATCAACGTTCACCTAATCCCGTTGGATTCATTCATAAAAGAATTTATTCGGTATAAATTCTTTTAATCTAATTTCTTTGTGAAATTTCTTTGTCATAAATCTAATTCTGGGTCAAAACTGACCTCAGCAGGTCACGGTACCCTTTAATAGGGGACAGTACCGCTAAATTTAACGGTACCGTCGGACCGTTGTCTGCTGAGACAGTTTATTCTCACTGTTTCAAAAACACTATCGAAACCCACTCGATGTAGTCTTGAACCAGAACCGTATCCTATCAGAACAGATTGTATCTATCTTCTGATTCCTAAGCCTTCTTCCCTTTCACTTCCGCATGGTACTAAACACTACCAATGCTTCCGCATCCCACTCATCTTCCACACACTTCAAACGAAGAACCATTAGGATACGTTGAGATAACCCTCCTTCATCAACATAGATAACCCTATAACCTTATCACCTACCTCACAACCCTGAAGATTTTATCTTCTTAACCCTTAGGATATCTACAAGTAATCACATGCCTCATCATATAAATATTCTATGAATATTCAAAATGATTAAGAAGAGCTACGTGACTTCAAAGGTGAAGTTTATCGTATGCTATCCACCACTTGTCATGACGTTACTAAGCTCATCGCTTCCGTCAACGTTTGTTTTCCTCTTTATCTTTTGCATCTTGTCCGGATGGTCATAGATTAAGCGGGAGCGAAAACACACTCATATAGCCTTTCACCAAACACTCTTAAGAACACATTAATGTGGTTCTTATTCCCTAGGAAACTTCCCTTTAGCTGCCTAGAACTAGGCTGCACAGGAAAATTCGTGACTTCCAGGTCACGGTACCGTTAAATAGGCCACGGTATCGTTAAATTTAACGGTACCGTGTGGTATTGAGTGGTACCGTGCCTATGTTTAACGAATTTTCACTGTTCCCTCCTGATCCCTGCATCCCTAACCTCAAACCTGCAAAATTTTGCAAACTCACACACATCCTAAGATTTCCTCACTACACCATAGGACACCATCACCAACTTTAGTTTGAAACCCACAACCCTTGCCTATATAAGGCCTCACTACTGCAAGCTTATCTTGCATCTCATCTTCAAACCTCACATTAACATCTTTCATCATCACACTCAAACCTTTTAGCTACACTTCACTCTTGACAGTGATAGTTAGTCTAAGTACCTTCAACCCATAGATCATCACACTCAAACCTTATAACCTTCAACTCATTACACTCAAACCTTACATCTACTCCTCACTTTGGATAAGTGACAGTTAGCTCAACAACCTTCAATCCTCACAAACACACGAAACCCTTCATGCACCAAATTATCTCTAACACACAGCTAGGATCATCCAACCTAGAAACCTAGAACTTCATTACCTTAACCCCGTTAGAGATATCCACCAACAATCCTGTTAGGATCACATGCACCTTTTCTTTTTCCCTTTTGAAATATATAATGCATCTCATTGTCAGTGCAAATGATATATTAACCTAAACCATCCTTTCCCACCTTTCCTCAAAGGGCAAAACCAACATCTCCAACCACATCATCATCATTCTCCACTTTTAGGATTCCTACACCCTTACCTCCACCAAGTCCACCACAACCTTTAGCTATCACACTAACCCTATCACCATCAAACCTCTCTGGACTTGGCACCAACACATCATCCTTATCACCATCACCATCACCACAACCTTTAGCTCTCACACTAACCTTGTCACCTACATCACCTTTGAACTTGGCACTAACACATCATCCTTATCATTATCACCATCACTACAACGACTAATGGGTCATCCCATTATTTATCCCCTACAACCACATAACCCAAGTTGTCCTTGTTGTCACCACAACCAACATTCTCCCACCTTATGGAATCATTTAGGTATAACCTCTATCAAGTCTACTTTATGGCACGACTTGTCATAATAGTAATCATTTAGAGTATGTCTTATCAACAAAATATCCTTAACATCAATCATCTTAGGTAGATGATTATGTTGTTCAAAAGGTTTGTTAGAACTTTCCTCCCAATGACAAC
Source organism: Artemisia tridentata subsp. tridentata (assembly GCA_021014915.2). NCBI lineage: Eukaryota > Viridiplantae > Streptophyta > Magnoliopsida > Asterales > Asteraceae > Artemisia > Artemisia tridentata. The sequence continues at coordinate 370,514,061 of CP139506.1, read as the reverse complement.
TTGGAATAAGTCATTTAGTGTGTCAGTCAATGAACGAATCTCGTTCTTGATTAGTGTGATTGAGTGAACAATTACACCTTAGGTTTTCGGTCGGGTTGTGACACTTACGTGTTAACATAGTTTAACCCATGCATGTCTTGCTATGTGTATTCTATCCCTATAATGTTGCTCCTATACTGTTATATATTATGCTGCACGAAGCTAACCCTTGATGTAGGAAAAGCCTTTGTAAGAATTTGATCCATGGATCCGCTAGATACTAAGGTAAATAAACAAGGGGATTAAGTCACCATAGGGGAGCATTGAGCTAGGGGGAGCTCGGGATTATTTGAATACATAGCATGGAGTCGTCTTCACAAGTGTTGATAGAAGGCTTCACTAGGATGATGCAAGCTCGCCTTTCGGGGGAGAAAGGATAGTAGTGCAATAAGGGGGAGTAGGGAGTAAATTCAAGGGAGCGCTCAAGGAAACTACCTTTTTGATTTGACAAAAGGGGGAGAAGGGGAGTGTAAACAGGTAACTTTTACATTTTACTATGTGTTACGGTTTACATATTTGTCATCATCAAAAAGGGGGAGATTGTTAGTGCAAATATTACGATATTTAAACTAAACGGTTTCTTCGGTTTTAATAATGACAAACATGTAACTTGTAATACATAACGTAAAATGTGCAAGTTACTTGTAAACACAAAACATCAATGCATACTTACATCAACACCTCCCGACGTCTCAAGTATGCTTCAACGAAGTCGTAGATTTCCATCCCGACATAAATCACTCAAGGTATGGACAAACAAATCTACTACTTGACAAATGATCAAAGGATTGTATTTTTCTAAACTTCACATTTTTAATGTGACAAAACATTTTTTCAAAAATATATTTCACAAATTATTTTTGAATTAAAAAGAAATGTTTTATTTTGAAAAATATGTTTGAAAATCCCAACAGTCAAATTTCCCCCCAAAACAGCTCCTAACATCCCCAAATAAACCTTCCCTACTAAAGACAAACGAAGGAGCGTCCATGGTTCCTTTAAATAGGGACGGCTCCACTAAATTTAGTGGAGCCGTCGGGTATTTAGTGGAGCCGTGGGTCTGTAACGGTCAGATTTTCCCTTGCCTATAAATAGTGGACCATTCCACACTTTCAACTTGATTTTTCCAGTCCTTTTTCTCTAGTCTAATCCCTCCTCACTTAGATGACTTTCTTTGATCATTTGGAGAGTCTTAGTTTGTTTAAGAGTGATCCAATCATCCATTCAAGTGATCCTCTTCATTCCTCTTGATTAGCAAGAGAAGAACACAAAGTATCCAAGTAGATACAAAGTGTTGTCATCCCTCTTGATTAGCAAGAGAAGAACACAAAGTATCCAAGTAGATACAAAGTGTTGTCATCCCTCTTGATTAGCAAGAGAAGAACAAAAAGTATCCATGATGATACAAAGTGTTATCATTCCTCTTCATTTGCAAGAGAAGAACTCAAGGTATCCAAGAAGATACAAGAGTTGTAGTTGTTAGGTCTTGTAACATTTGTTACACTCTTGATTGTATCATGGCATACATCAAGATTATTTTTCTTTTGTGAGAGAGTGAGTCAAGATCATTGTGATCTTAAGAGATAGTGAAGATCTCTTGAAGCCATTGGGCTTGTGTGATTGATCATGTGGATCAAGGGTAGATCGGGTAGATCGAGTCAAGTGGGAGTAGATCATTGTGATCGTGTCGAGATCTTGGAGATCTCTTGAAGCCATTGGGCTTGTGTGTATTGATCAAGTGGATCAAGGGTAGATCGGGTAGATCGTGGTAGATTGGTGCTAGCTAAGATTAGCACTCGACATCTAGCTTAGTGTCGGAAATAGGATAAGCGATGTGTAAGGTGTAGATCGGGTAGATCGTGGTAGATTGGTGCTAGCTAAGATTAGCACTCGACATCTAGCTTAGTGTCGGAAAACAAGTTAAGCGACGTGTACGGTTTTCTCCGCCTGAAGGGAGTTTGTTGATTAGTGAAGTAACTCTCGAGTTGGGTACTCGGGGAGTGGAGTAGGGCGAAGAGGAGCTTCGTGACCGAACCACTATAAATCACCGTGTCCGGTTTGCACCTTCTTACTTATCTCTTTACTTTCATTTCATTCTTTATTGCTTTATATTTGCATTGTGTTTTTTCTTGTGTGGTTAGTTGCTTATGTTATGTTGATTATCTATGTGTCGTGTTTTGATTGTGCATATGTTGTAGTTTACTATATTCATCTCTTGATGCTATATGATCATAGTTGACACTTTTCATATCACATCACACTTGATCAGGAGTTTGATACAAAAGATTTAAATTTTTAAATGGAAACGTATTCACCCCCCTCTACGGTTTCCACATTGAGGTTTCGTCTGTGTATAATTTCCACCCCTCCTTCTACTTTTGGGGCTTCTCCTTAGGAATTTCTTTATCTTGGCTAGGTTCGGAGGGTGTCTCAGCGAGAAAGTCTGCAAGTACCTGACCTTTGACGGAGTTTCGACCCTTGTACTCTATCTCATGTTCTCCCAGTTCGATAGCCCATTTAGCTACCCTTCCTGATTTCTCAGGCTTCGACAGTATCTGCCTAATAGGCTTGTCAGTCAATACCATGATGGGATGAGCTTGAAAGTACCTTCGAAGGCGCCTTACAGCATAAACCAAGGCTAGGATTAGCTTTTCCAACTCTGGATAGTTTAATTCAGCTCCTTGCAGAACCCTGCTAACGAAGTATATAGGGACTTGTTTCTTCTCCCTTTCGGCTAAGAGCACTGCACTGATGCTTTCGAATGATGCTGCAATATACATGAACAACACTTCGCCTTTGATTGGGGTTGAAAGTGTTGGTAAGATTTCCATGAATTCCTTTAGCTTTTCGAAGGATGCTTCCGCCTCACAACTCCATTGGAAAGTCTTTTTATCTGTACACCCCTTGATTGTTTTGAAAAATTGTAGAGACCGATCTGCCCCTTTCGACAAGAACCTGCTTAGTGCCGCAAGCTTCCCATTGAGGCTTTGAACTTCTTTTAGTGACTTCGAAGCTTGAAGGTCGGTGATGGCTTTTACCTTCAAAGGGTTAGCTTTAATCCCTTGTTTAGTGATCAAATGCCTCAAGAATTGTCCTTCCTCCATGCCAAAGGAACACTTCTTAAGGTTAAGCTTCATATTGATTGCCCGCAATTGATCGAAAGTCTCTTGGATGTCGGAGAGAAGGTCCTCTTCAGTTCTGCTTTTTATTACCATGTCATCAACGTAGGCTTCCAAGTTCCTCCCAATTTGCTTGTGGAAGGCTTTATCTACTAGCCGTTGGTAAGTTGCCCCTGCGTTCTTCAGACCGAAGGGCATTTTCTTGTAGCAATAGCCACCCTTTCCTGTGTAGAAGGCTGTCTTTTCTTCATCTTCCTCCACCATTTGTATTTGGTGATACCCTTTGTAGGCATCTGATGAACTCAAATAAGTACATTTTATTACTATCATTTATCCTATTAATTTGACTTGTTTTACTATATTATGTATGAGGATTGATACTTAATCGTTTACTTTTGTAATTCTCAGGTAAAAACAAGCATTTGGTGAAACTTAGCGATTTTGGACTGATTATGGAGCAAAACATGCATAAAGTTAAGAGTCTACTGAAATGAAGAAGATCAAGACTAATCTGCTCCAGATGCGCCGCATCTCACTCATGACATGCGCCGCATCTCTATCAAGATATCACCAGATACGATCCAAGATACAAGAGGACATGCGCCGCATCTAATCATGGAGTTACGCCGCATCTTCTGGCGGTGTACGAATATTCCTGAATATTATAATCTTGGACCCCACGCGAAGTTAAGTACATGCGCCGCATCTACTTAGTAGATGCGCCGCATCTTCCCTCAGACAGAAACTATAAATACCCCGTAGACCAGACGAATAAGAGTTCCAAAGTTCCGAAGAATATAACCTAAGACCGAACAGGAGGAACCAAGGACGAATTCAGTCAAGGAGGCAGCACAAGACACACCCAAATCAAAGATACAAGAGCTGTAAGAAGGTGCTGCATGTGTTTAATTCATTAAGTAGTTTTATTTTATTGTGTTAGCAAACTTTAATTCATCAGGATTGGTGGCTTGTGTAATGTGACAACGAAAGATTGCACTCCCTTTAATACTTGCTTTCCCATCAATTAAAGTTTATATGTTGATGTCTTTGGTTACTACTTATTAGTGCATTGATCACCTCTGTGTTTATTAGTGGCTTGCGGGCATTTGACTGCGGGACATAATGTGGCTCCCACGGTTATTACTAAATTGATCACTTAGGAATAACTTTTAGACATAAGTCATCATTAAGGGTTTACTCGCCGATAAGCTTAGGACCAACGAGAAAGGATTAACTACATACACTTCATATAAAGCTATCAATAAAACAAGTGACAATCTACTTAATCATAAGGACAGCCCTCTTATTGTCTCAAGTATCTATCTGTGTACGTGTGTGCTACTTGCTGATTCGTGCATATTGGTTTATTTTATTATTTAATTGCAAACAAACCGTGCCAGTCTCTCAGGCTGAAACCCCCTTGCGTTAGGATATTAAAATACTGATTAGAATAACTAGATAATACGTTCCACTCTTAGTGATCGACACTCTACTTACCATTATATTCATACTGACCGGGTACACTGCTCGTTAAGTGTGTGTGTTATTGATAAGTCGGCTAAATATAAATTTAAAACTTGAGTAGGCATTAAAACTGCTAAACCGCAACGACACATCACGCGCATCAAGTTTTTGGCGCCGTTGCCGGGGAGTGAATTGTTATTATCTGTTAATTTGATTAGTATTTTAATTAGGTTTTTCTTTTTATTAGATTAATTGCATCATTGTACTATTTTGCATATTTGTTGTATTGTGTGTTAATTGTTTTCTTTTATTTTTGTGTGTTTTATTTTCGTCGTGTGTTTTTATTTTTTGTTTTTATTTTTCGTATTTTTTCTGTTCTGCTATCGTTGTACTGTGCTAAATCAAACGATACGGCGCATCTGATCTCTCAGATACGGCGTATTGCGTTTAATTTTTTTTAAAAATACAACGCGTTTAATTAATTCGATACGACGCATCTTTTCCCCAAGATACGGCGTATCTGTTTTTAATAAGAAATTTTCTAAGCGATAAAGTAATACGACGCATCTGCTTTTGCAGATACGGCGTATCTGTTTTTGATAATTTTTTTTTCTGAACGTTAACGCCATACGACGCATCTGCTTTCGCAGATACGGCGTATCTATTATTTTAATTAAAAACAGTTTGCGAATTATTAAACAGATACGACGCATCGATTTATATCGATACGGCGCATCTTTCTGAATCAAAAATCGATATTTATTTTTAAACGTAACGAAAATACGGCGCATTAACTTTCGTTAATACGACAAATATAATTTGATAAATATAGTTGATTTTTGATATTTACTTTGATCGGTCCGCTACTCTCGTGTGCAAGTTGTTTGTTTTTCAGGATAAATGATGACTCAAGCATCACCAAGCGAGATTACATTCTGAATTAAACCGAGAGAAGATTGCTGGAGTGATCAAAACGTAACCTCTTCGATTATTCAACCAGCCCTAAGGGAAGTCCTCTCCACTACAACCTCAGTTTTATTATCCACGCTATACATCTGATTCAAATCGTAATCTTAATTTTGCACGCTTAAAAACGATATTTGTTCCTAACCTCGGAATAAATCCTTATCCACTAAACAATAAGATTACAGTTATTAATAAAACGTTTATGCATATTGCTCTTATCTTGAATTTATTTATATGGTATGTCGTTTAACCCCAATTGGATGTATAGAGAATCGTGTTGCAGAGGCCAAGGTACGTTCCTTATTTGAATTTCGTTCACTAACATAGCGATACGGAGGATCTAAAAATCCAAAGCGCCGTATCTCTGGCCAACTAGAACATATTGACTAGTCAACGAAATTAAATAGATACGGCGCATCCCAATTTTCCAATACGGCGCATCTCTTCGCCCTATAAATACGACGGGAATGCGCCGGATCTAAACTCTTTACCGCATAATCCTCACACAGTCAAGAACGAACACACACTAAAATTATACTCGAAATCCGATCATCTTTCTTAAATCCTCCTTTAATCCGATCTATAACCTTTCTCCTAATCATCAAATTAAGGTAATTATTCTATTTTGATTTAATTTTGTTTAATTATAAAAATTAGGGTTTATATGACCACTTCGATTAGGGCTTAAACGATATAGGGATATGATTAGAACTTGGCATTGATAATTTCCCCTAAGTTAATTTTAGATTTGGACATCGAATTTGGCACTAATTAAATCGAACGAAAAATTGGGTTTTGGGTGATTGTTTTTAAATTTTAGAGGGAAAGTGTGATAGAAGTTTTTGATAGGAACGAATCAGTAAATTTGGTCTGTGATATAATGTGGGAGTTTACGTCACGGATACGGATTCTTGAAAAACGTGCCTAACCCTTTATTTTATACTGATATGCTTTTAGATGCGGCGCATCTGGGTTGATTAATGCGGCGTAACGACCTATTTCAAAATTGATAAAATTCTAGATACGCCGTATTGATTAATCTAGATACGACGCATCTCCATACGCCGTATCTGTTGTCTTGCACCGCATCTCTTATACTTTATTCAGATACGCCGCACTGATTAAATCAGATGCGCCGTATCTACCTTATTTGCAGACTGTTTATTGACTGTGAATATCTATTTCAGATGGCATTACCAGAGGTCACACTTAGGCATCAGTGGCTACAATTTGAGAACATGGGACTAACTCCTGCCACTCTGGAAGATTACTTGCGTAGGCTTGACTCGATTTACTTCAAGAAAATATTCAGAGTCCAGGTTTTGAGTTTTGATGATGTAGGGTTGATTGGTGGTGGACATGCAGCTGAGAGTTTACAGCATCGGATGGAGATGGTAGTTGCTGGAGACGATGAGGAGGTGGTGTTTAGGTCTAGTGCTTGGGAGAGACTATTTAGGATTGACGAGCCTCTGATTAGGGAGCTCATGCTGGAGTTCTTTAGCACGATTCATTACAGGGAGACGGATTTGGAGATTGATACAGCTGACACTCTGGTATTCAGGTTAGGAGGTGTGCATAGGCAGATGTCGATGAGGCAGTTTATTTTGGCCATGGGGCTACACACTGAGGAGGAGCTTGGATCTGCTGGGTTTGCCAGGTACTGGGCTGAGAGTTTACCGGTTGTCCCTGACAGAGGATTATTTAGTGATTACTGGGACCGGATTTCTTCATTGGGTGATATTACTACTTCCACCCCCTCATATACTTTGATCAGGGAGCCGATGAGGAGGCTGTGCCACAGGCTGATTGCACTTACTATTGCTGGGAGAGGTCAGTCACCTGAAAAGGTGACTACTCTGGACCTCTTCCTCCTTAGGAGTATGGATGAGGGGTTGTCGGTGAACATCCCCCACTTTTTAGCGCACTACCTCCACCGATCTGCTGCAGGGAGAGATCGGAGGAGCCAGATGACTGGCGGGCATTTTGTTTCGAGGCTGGCCCACCATTTTGGAGTTATTGGAGCAGAGATCCCAGCGGGGCTGGAGGTTATTGTGGCCCGTCTCCCGGTTATCGATAGGGACTATTTGGTTAGACTCGGGATCTGCCAGGTGGCTGCGGGAGGCCACTTTTGGGCAGCATTAGGGCCTGCCAGAGCTGCAGGGCCAGAGGCGGAGCAGGGAGGACCTCAGGGACCTCCGGCTGCTGCTCCTGCCGACGAGGAGGTGCCACAGGCACCAGTACCCCCACGCACCATTGGTCAGAGACTTGAGGCAGTCGAGGGAGAGTTGAGAGCCCTGAGGAGGGACTCTGAGTGGGTGGTTAGGAGTGTGAGCAGACTTTTAGAGCATCAGGGTATTACCCACACCCGTCCAGATGGTACTGAGGTTGCGGGAGTGACACGTGCATACGAGCGCAGAGTCCGCCAGAGGACTGATGGAGCCAGCACTTCCGGGACCCATCCAGACGACCTTGCTCACCCATGATCTTACTCTCTTGATTTTACAGACATTGTTCCACACATTATTATTATTTTTTGGATTGTACTGATCACTATTCTCATGTATATATTTAATGTTTCAGTTTATATTTCTTGTTATATCTGATGAAGACTGGCATTAAGTTCAGCATGAGAGTACGAGAGGACGTGAGAGATTAAACCGTGGAACGAGTCATTTTACAACAGACTGTTAACAGTCTGTTTGGTATCTACATGCGCCGCATCTGGTTAACAGATGCGACGCATCCTATCCTTTATTTTGTTTTATTTTTGTTTCAGGCCCGCATGAGGATACGGCGCATCTCAATTCTGAGATGCGACGCATCTCCTGCAATGGTCATATCTTATTTTATTTTTCTGCATTTTTATTTTCGACTTTAAAACTATTTATCAGTTTATTTTTAATGCGGCGCATCCCTGGTTAAGGATGCGGCGCATCTTTATTCTGATCCGTATTAATTCCAGGCTCGATACGGCGTATCTTCTTCCATAAGATACGGCGCATCGACTGACCTGATGATTTTCAGTTTTAATTTTTAAGTTTTATTCTTATCTAACTACTAATGTATTATGCAAGTTTGAACCTTTCTTATCTTAGGTGTGTTTTAAAGTGTTGGTGGTATTATAGTTTCCTGGATTTCCTGTGGATACATCAAGTATGAAGCTTTAACGTTCTAATCCACAAGAAAGATGATTTTTGCTCTTATACTAATGGAGGATCATACCGAGCAAATCTCAGGGGAGTTTTCCTGTTCTAATTCTTTTATTTTCCAGTTTTTAACCTTTTATACAAACAACGAGGACGTTGTTTAACTTAAGTGGGGGGATTGGAGAATTAGAACACTTAACATTTACTTGTCCTAAACTTTTTCAAAAATTATGCTTAAAATGTGCTTAATATATCAAACTTAAAAATTTTTTAGCATGTTTTTGTTTAAGATCTAAGTTGCATAGCTGCACACATAACGTTATTTTCAAAAATTGTGATTTTCCAAAATTCACAAATCTATGAGTGTGCCGGTGACTTGTAAACTTTAGAACTTGGCTTGTATACTATTCGAGACCACCATAATGAGTATTATTTTATATAATTGGAATGACTTGTCTAAATTGGTAAATTTCTAGGATTACACCCAAATAGCCTTTATTATGTTATGTGTTATTAGCTAACTACGCTGGTTAGTTAACCCCCGTATAAACCCTTTTGTTACTCTCATTTTTAGAGTAAGATACCCCTAGAAAAACACTCAGAGCCATTCCTTTCGTTTCTTACACCTATGTTTAAAATGTTTCGTTACACCCTTACACCTTAGCCTACCTGTAGATTAGAATCCGTGGTTGGTTAATTGCTATAGGCAAAGTGTGTTTCCTTACATTACCTGTGTTCGCGTGCGTAATTCATTATCTTTGGTTAGGTCGGGAAATTGCACAATGCAATTGGAGTGAAAGTAAATATTGTATATCTTTGAGTTTATTTTTCGTGTGTTTACTACTTTCGCTATTACCGTTATTTCTGAAAGTATGAAAAGTATGAAAAAAATTATCCGGAAAGAAAGTTATAGTGATGTGGTGAAATTTTACACATCTATGTTTATGTTTCAAGTTAAAAAAAAAAAAAAAAAAAAAAAAAAAAAAAAAAATCGAAAAAAAAAATAAGAAAAGAAAAAGAAAGAAAAAGAAAAGTTGGAAGTTAGTTTTAACCAACTTATGTAAAGTTATGTAAGTGGTCGATATCACCACTATTTGTTGTACTATATCTATGGATTGAATGGGAATTGGCAGTTACGGGAACGCCAATTAAGGTTTATTCTTTGATTAAGATCTTGTTGAGTATAATTCGTGTCTACCTAAAGCGTGTGTTTCAAGTGTTAAAGCGTGAGTTATTCGATGATATGAGTCTTATTCATGGGATGGTTGGGATAGTGATTAACCACACTTAGGATTTTAATTTATTTGTTTTGTTTATTTTTATTTTTACACCAATTTATATCCCAAATGTTATCCATGCCCTTCATTATTCTTTATCCAACCAAACCTTTGATTTATTGAGATTAGGGATTTGAGCAATCTTAAGTATCGTAGTCGTGGATTCGGCTATGTATTTATGATTTTGTCGCCCTTTTTGATATATTATTATTGGCGAAGTTTGGACCTATCTTTAGCCTATTCGAGTTAAGGATTTGAGCAATTGCAAGTATCGTGTTCGTGGATTCGATCATGTATTTGTGATTTTGTCGCCTTTTCTGGAATTTGAGATCGATAGTGAAAAGAGAATAATTAACCCTTATACCTACAAACCCTTTTTACCGCTTTAGACTTGTTATTCCTTAGCTTTAGTGGGGGAGATGTGTATACTTGCCAAGCTTATGATAGAATATTCGTCGCGACTGGACAGTTAAACGATTAGATTTGCTTTTATCGACTTATTTTATTTTACTTCTAAATTCGTTAAGTGTTTAGTTGTGTGATTATGAAATAAACGAATACATGCTTAAATATAAAAATAAATCCTAACATCTTTTAGGATACATTTTCATAAAAGAAATTCTAAGGTTTACTTGGGGACAAGTAAAGTTCAAGTGGGGGGATATTTGATGAACTCAAATAAGTACATTTTATTACTATCATTTATCCTATTAATTTGACTTGTTTTACTATATTATATATGAGGATTGATACTTAATCGTTTACTTTTGTAATTCTCAGGTAAAAACAAGCATTTGGTGAAACTTAGCGATTTTGGACTGATTATGGAGCAAAACATGCATAAAGTTAAGAGTCTACTGAAATGAAGAAGATCAAGACTAATCTGCTCCAGATGCGCCGCATCTCACTCATGACATGCGCCGCATCTCTATCAAGATATCACCAGATACGATCCAAGATACAAGAGGACATGCGCCGCATCTAATCATGGAGTTACGCCGCATCTTCTGGCGGTGTACGAATATTCCTGAATATTATAATCTTGGACCCCACGCGAAGTTAAGTACATGCGCCGCATCTACTTAGTAGATGCGCCGCATCTTCCCTCAGACAGAAACTATAAATACCCCGTAGACCAGACGAATAAGAGTTCCAAAGTTCCGAAGAATATAACCTAAGACCGAACAGGAGGAACCAAGGACGAATTCAGTCAAGGAGGCAGCACAAGACACACCCAAATCAAAGATACAAGAGCTGTAAGAAGGTGCTGCATGTGTTTAATTCATTAAGTAGTTTTGTTTTATTGTGTTAGCAAACTTTAATTCATCAGGATTGGTGGCTTGTGTAATGTGACAACGAAAGATTGCACTCCCTTTAATACTTGCTTTCCCATCAATTAAAGTTTATATGTTGATGTCTTTGGTTACTACTTATTAGTGCATTGATCACCTCTGTGTTTATTAGTGGCTTGCGGGCATTTGACTGCGGGACATAATGTGGCTCCCACGGTTATTACTAAATTGATCACTTAGGAATAACTTTTAGACATAAGTCATCATTAAGGGTTTACTCGCCGATAAGCTTAGGACCAACGAGAAAGGATTAACTACATACACTTCATATAAAGCTATCAATAAAACAAGTGACAATCTACTTAATCATAAGGACAACCCTCTTATTGTCTCAAGTATCTATCTGTGTACGTGTGTGCTACTTGCTGATTCGTGCCTATTGGTTTATTTTATTATTTAATTGCAAACAAACCGTGCCAGTCTCTCAGGCTGAAACCCCCTTGCGTTAGGATATTAAAATACTGATTAGAATAACTAGATAATACGTTTCACTCTTAGTGATCGACACTCTACTTACCATTATATTCATACTGACCGGGTACACTGCTCGTTAAGTGTGTGTGTTATTGATAAGTCGGCTAAATATAAATTTAAAACTTGAGTAGGCATTAAAACTGCTAAACCGCAACGACACATCACGCGCATCAGCATCCAGAGAATATTTCGGATGGAACCCCGAGAGAGAGTCGACCTTCCAATCGATTTCTGGTAGAGGGTAGCAGTCCTTCGGGCAAGCTTTATTGATGTCGGTGAAGTCAACGCACATACGCCACCCTCAGTCACTTTTCTTTACCATGACTGGGTTAGCAACCCAAGTTTGGTATTTCACTTCCCTGAGAATTCCTGCTCGCACAAGCTCATCCACCTCTTTGCAAGCAGCTGCATTTCTATCTGGTGCGAGGCTTCGTCGCTTCTGCTTAATTGGTTCAATGTGCTTGAACTCATTAAGCTTATGTTATGTGCCGAAGGGCTTGCCATCGATCATAAGAGTCCTGGGAACTCCTATCATGTCTGAATATGTCCATGCGAACACATCTTTGTTGGCCTTGAGTAGCTTCTCCAGGTCTGCTTTGAAGTTAGCAGGGAGTTGCTTTTCGATTACCACCGTTTGCTCTGGATAGAGCTCATTTATCACAATACGCTCTTCGGCATCCGTACAACTTAGAATAGCCTTTGGAGGCTCCTCCGGACTTTCCCTAATCTTTTTGCCACCGTCTCCCATTTGTCCTTGACTGTAACTGGAGAACACGGTTCCTATCCCATAAGGCGTATAGAACTTTACCGCTGCATGTATAGTGGAGACTACGATACCCATTTTTTGCATGGCGGTCCTTCCTATCAGCAAGTTGTAAGGAGAGTTGGACCTTACGATAGCGAACATGAGGGTTTCTGTCCTTGCGAGCTTGCCTTCTCCAATTGTTATTTCTAATGGAACTTCTCCCAGAGGCCACGAATGCTCACCAGAAAATCCTACCAAAGGTATCTTCGAATCAACCCGCTGCGACCTGATCGAAGGTTTGAGCTTAAGAAAACAATGCTCATAAATGATTTCGCAGGAGCTTCCACAGTCCATATAGGCTCTATTCACTTCGCGGTTGGAAATGAGGACTTTGATGACTACTGGATCATTTGAAGGGACTTGGCCCGCAAGAGGAGGAAAAGTTACTTCCCCTATTGCATTACCCTCCTGCTCCGTTACCTTTCTTTTCAAGCTGGCTTCGCCCCAACGAACCATGAGTATTGGGGCTTCGAGAGGAGTAGTATCTTTAGCCAATTGAGTGTCGGTCATCTTTTCCTTTCCCTTCTTTATACCCTTCACCAAGTGTGCCAATTGCCCGGACTTCACAGCTTCTTCTATCTGTTTCTTTAACTCTCTACAACTGTTCGTATCATGACCATAATCTTCGTGAAAGTGACAATACTTGCTGGTATCCCTGTTTTTGCCCTTACTTGTCATACGAGGGGGTGCTTCGAAGGCCTTAGCAGCCCTCTCCGTAGCAAGTATTTCCTTTGGAGACTTGGTTAGACTGCTTAACAAACCGTGGTTGGGGCCTTTGTTGTACGAAGAAAACCTGTCTCTGTTCTTGTTCTTGTTCTTTGACCCTTCCCACGAAAAATGCTTCGAAAACTTGTTGTTGCTGTCTCTGTCTATCGGAGCCCCATTAGTGGATACCTCTTTCGCTTCGATCCAAGTATACGTCTTTTCCATTAACCCTTTGTAAGTTGTCGGAAGGTCAGTGGACAAGAATTCCACCAAACTCCGATTTCGAAGACCATGTACGAAACCTGAAATACGCTGATCTTCATGAAGACCCAAAATCTGCAAGGTCTCATCGGTGTACCTAGTAACGAAGGCCCTTGTGCTTTCGTTTTCTTTTTGTTTGATGTTGTGCACCGTTAAATGAGTCCTTGTGAACTTCTTTTGCTGACTGAAGTGTGACCGGAACTTAGCCTTAAGATCATCAAGATTGACGATGCTACCGGGCTTTTGCCCATTCCACCAAATACGAGCAGAATCCCGTAGGGTGTATGTAAACATATGACAGGCCACTGGCATAACCCATTTTTGCATTTTGATAGCCCCTTCGAACAAGTGTAAGAAATTGTCCGGATCCCCCTTCCCATCATAAGTCCCAATGTGCGAAGGCATTTTCAACCCATCAGGCAATGGGTAATCTTCTATCCACCTAACGAAGGGTGTAGCTGAACCCATAGGGTCTGAGTATAGACAATTGTAAGGTGGTGCATACATGGGAACAATATTATAGGGATTGTTGTTTGGGGGCATTCCCATAGGAGTTTGACTTGGGTAGGACTGATAAGGTGTATTCATGGCAAACGGATAACCGTTTCCCATGGCATACGGAGGGTACGCCATAGGATGCACGAAGGGTATGCTCCCATAAGTTTGAGGGAGGCTTGGGTTATTAGGCTGTCCATTTACTGGAGGATATAAATTTTGAGGATAAGACTGAGTTTGGAACGAGGGGTACATACCATTGGGAGGAAGATTTCCTCCCATATTAATTGTAGGCGGATTGCCTTCTACGCCTGATGCGTGAGAAGGCTGCAACGAAACCCCAGCTTCAGTCCTTCCAAGATGAGCTGCTAGCAATGGAGGCAAAGTCACCCCCACTTCTTCCCTTCGTTGGCTCCTACCATTAGAGCCTTCGGTAACTGCCCCTTCTCTCCTTGTCGGAGCCCTCTCAGGGACTCCCTCGAAACCAACGGACCTTCTGCCTAGCCTTCGACTGACTGGAGACCCAATCCTTAAGGCCGATAGGGTTGTTCCTTGGGTCGGAGGCCTAGGTTCCATTTCCATTTCTTCATTATACTCATCACTTAAGTATTCCAACTCCCTTCGCATCTCAACATTCCTGACTTGCCTCTTACGAGCCCTTAGGAGGGATTCCAACACTTCGTGGTTGGCTTCGACAAAGGCTGGGCTAATCATGGGCTTCGGATTGGCTGATGTCGAAGCATGATGGTTGGGTGTTGTTTCTGGGTGAGAACGTGTTGTGAACGTGGAGGCGGTTATTGGGGGAAGGTTGTTAGAGTCATTGACTGGTATTGGCACCAAGGTCGAGAAACCCGGTGGGGGAGTATCTTCACTCCCTTGATCCATGCCGGAATAATAGTGAAAGTAGTTGGTTGGTTATAAGCTTGGAAATAAGGAGACCAATTGCAGCGGTCCCACGGATGGCGCCACTGATTGTACAAATAATTGCACGACCAGGCCTTCGATGATGATCAAAGGATTTATGGGGTGTTGGGATTGCGCCAAGCTTGTTCTTAACCTGCAATAAGAAATACCAAGACACTACGTTAAGTGATTGCGCAGGGGTTGGACCCTGCGAACCACCTCCGGCGTGCGAGTAAGTTTGTGTGATATGATAAGTAGGTTGTAATTTGCGAGAGTGAAGTTAACTTACATCGTCTTGGCCCGACTAAGCTATTTATAGGGGAGAAATAGGACTTAGTGGGCGGTTGCACTTTGTTCGGAGATCATGGGGGCGTCCTATGATTTTGTGGTAACCGCTAGGGCTTTGTAGCCCACGATCTCTATTTTGGCGGGAAGGCCTAAAGGAAGAGGAGACGTGGGTATGACCAGGTCAAGAGGGTTCTCCGTTGTAGTCCCTTCGAGAGGGATACCCCGAAGAGCTTAGGGCTTCGATTGGCGGGTTCCCACATGGTAACCATTTCGTAGACGAATGGTTTTACGCCAATGAAACGTGTTAGGAGATTAACCTGGGCCTCCGAAAAGAGGGCTTCGCACAGGCTCGAAGGGGAGTCCTTCGACCCGTTCGGAGGGTACATCATCAACTATATTAATTGTTGTTTATGTTCAGTTTCTGTAAGATTTCAAGCTGTTCTCTTTATTTGTTTCATGATACTTTGTGTGTCATATCTTCGTTTTTTACGCACACTACTTTATGTTTGGAAATTTTGGAACGTCGATTGTGGCAGATTCTATAGTATTATTTTTATTATAACCTTTACATATTTGATGAAAGTTTATGGTTTGCTGCACGTATGTAGTATGTTTGGGTTGTCGTCATGTCGGCGGGTCAGGATGCTACGGGTCAGATGTTCTCTCCCTGCTTGTTTGATTGAGCTGAGTCGGTATGGTTTTTGGTGTGGTCAGAGGTTTGGGGTCGGGTGAATATCTTGAAAGTTGGCTGTGAACTGATGATTATTTACATATGCAGTTCAGAGGTTTTGTGGCTTTCTTTATCGGTTCAAGTCTAAGGTTTCTACATTTAGTGGATAATTAGGCCCAAGCCCGGTTTTTGTGTTAATCTTTATTAATCATCCACTATTTATAATAGTGAAACCCTAATACCCTAAACTCACAAACCGGGCTTGGGCCTAATTATCCACTAACACTAAGGTTTCTACAAATTTACTGTGTTTAGAGTATTGGCCTACATTTGTATCTTTTATTAAAGGTAGTCCTTGTTCGTGCTTTCATAAAGTTGATCGCAACCTTTTCATTTTATCATACAGTAATTTATTACTGTTTATCAGTTTCTGTTGTCAAACTTTGGGTAAAATTTAAGATGACTTTTATAAGAAAAGAACGAATAATTCAAAATTGCAGGTAATAGTGAGTATTTGCAGATATCCATACAGATATATTCCATTACGGGGGGAAATGAAACGACCTATTTAGTGAGTGAATTGGGGCTTCACGAATGATGGATATCTTAATAAGTAAATGGGTCGAAGGTGACTCCTCTTGAATCCACATTATGAAACAAAGATTTATACTTTCACACAATTTCTTACATTATGAGCTTCTTCGAGATGATGCATTGCTTGATCAAATTCTTATAACGCATACAGTAGTATCTTAAATAATCACCCCCTATGCATATGAACCAAAATTATGTTAGCTGAGCTATACTAAATGACCCACCCATTAAAAAAAATGTCTAAAATTTAGGCTTTTTGAGTGAGATGAGTTTCAGTTAACATCAGGATGGGTGACTAGTTACATAATTTCAAAATTCAAAATTCAAAATTAAAATAATAATAATAATAATAATAATAAAAATAATAATAATAATAATAATAATAATAAAAAAAAAAAAAAAAGAGTAAAGTTACACGTTTCTGTACTAAAGGATCTGAGTTTGGGTGTTTGCTATGAACTTCACGACTTTTGTTATATGAGCTTTCTTGATGATTGTTGGAAAAAAAACATACAGCTTTGTTTATGTCCGTTTTTCGTCCCGTTTTTATACGTTTTCGTCCGTTTTGATTCATGTAAAAAGAGCTTGTAGATTAAAAGATTTCTAAAAGAAAACTTGACTTTGGATAAAATGTCTCTGAACCAAACTTAAACCACGATTTTGACCCCTTTCTGGTCCGAATCATGAAAAGTGTAAAACACGAAAGTTGTCCGGAATGATGTTTTAGATTCTCGCGAGGATTTAACCTGAAAACGCAAACAAGGGTTGATTACTATAAAAACAAAAACGGGCGACAACGTATAAAACCGGACGAAAACGTATAAAACTGGACGAAAACGTATAAAAACGGACGAAAAAGATAAAAACAGACAAAAACGTATAAAAAAAATAGGGACGGTGATGCAATTTTTGCTAACCCACAGGGACCATTTATGTAATTTACCCTATAGGGACGGTTGATGCAATTTTCGCAAATTTACAGGGTATAATGGTCATCACACGTTTTCACTACACATATAAAGACAAAAATGGTAGTTTAGTACACAGATAAGCAAAAATTTTAATATGTTACAAATAAAAAAATAGAGTGACAAGTATGATGATTTTTAAAATGATTAGCCCAAATTATATTGGGACCTCTCTTTATGACATTCAAGGTATTTTTTGAATCAATTTGCAATCTTGATATGAACCTAACTACCTATGAGTTTTTGGTTGCTGATTTTCGTAATTTTGTTGAAAAGCATGTTCCTTTTCATTTTGATTTGCATGATAAGCAAGTTGCCGTTTGTATAAAAACTGATTGTGAGCTGCTTATTTATGGATCCATTTTTGGAGTCAAAGATTGATTATGCTGTTTTTATATACTTCTGGATTTCATTTACAAGTATTAAATTCTAGACTCGTTTTTTATGGTTAGATCAGATGTATGCTCTGTTTCTATAAGAGTTTGAAGTCGCTTGTGTCATATTTTGTTGTGACAGTTTTGGAGTATCTGTTTTTGCAGTTTAAGTTTAAGTTCTACACATGGTTTGATTCAAAAAAGCTTATGATTGTACCTTAGAGATTGTAACACAATGCGAAATACTATTCTTTTGTACAAAATCCAAATTTCAAACAATAAAACAATGTTTATGCAAAATAAAACAATGTATACGAGTATCGCATTGCAAACTATCAAAATATTGTCATGCATATAAAATCATTCGTATTCGTGAGATAGAGTATCGTTGTTGTAGTTATAAGAATCGGTTTTGCTTTTGTGCAGAAAAGGACATGATGGTTTTGTCCCTACTTAGTCTGCGTTGCGGGCTTGAACTCTAAAATGTGTTTAGTTGGAATGTTTATTCCATTTTTTTCTTTAATGCAATTTTATTCACTGAACACAAATATACAGCATGGCCATAGGTTTGAGTCAAACAGGCTTCTTATTAAGAAATCTACATTACTTATTTTTTGGATGTAAGAAAGTTACTAAAATGTTATGAGTCTTAAATTTAATTCTTGTTAGGTGCAAACAAGATTGAATTGGTCACTTCAATCTCCTGAAAAGAAGACCTTTACACGATTTGAATTTATGTGACGATGGTTTCAAAACATGTGAATTGGTTGGCCAAGAAGTTGGAGGCTATAATTACCCAAGAAAAATCAATATTGTGATTGATAAGTTGGATCATGTAGAGTTGACGTCTCAATGTAATGGTCACAATATGTCGAGTTTAATCCTTGTCTTTTTTTCTTCAAATGCATACTAACACTGTAAAAAATCACATAGTTTCTGTTGATACAAAAGTTAGGCGTCCCTTGTTTGGATTCCGGTTCCCGTATCAATTGGATCTTAATGCTTGAGACCTGCGCACTAAGAGAACAAAAAACACCGTTAGGCTTATCGTGGGATTGTCTCCCACGATTATCCTCCGGCGTGAGAGTAAGTAATCGGTTTTAGGGTTTTGTGAAGAGTTAGGGTTATAATGTCGTACCTTAATGAGAGCCGAGATGCCCTCTATATATACACACGAAATCCTTGTTGGTTTCGTGTTCCTTACCCTTCGGCGTATCCCGCCTAAGTCGGTCGTTTGATACATATCCCATAAATAAGAGATATCCTATATCAAGACCATAAATAACTTCGGGTTTGGGCCTTCGTAAGCCCAAACCGTTATCGTGATAGCCCATTCGTGATGGGCTTGAGTGGTAGTAGCGTCCATTGGTCGGGTTCGTGACCCGAATGCGGACTATACGTCATCATGTCCCCCCAGTCTAGTATGCGCAGTGTAGCTACTGCGGATGCTAGACTAACAAATGTAGCAAAAAAGTATTCCGGAATGCGTAGCGGAGAAGTTTCAAGTGTTTCCCGCCTAAAAAAGCAATACAATGAATCTAGTCCAAGTACATCCGTATTTTCTTCGTAAAACGTGAGGGGTGGGTGAAAAAGTGCTTCACCTTTTGGCCTCCCAGCCACACGATTAGAGCAAGTGGGTGACACATGTCAATCATCCATGAGATCTTGTAACCCTATATAAAGTGTCATCTCCATTTCACTGTGCTTATCATAGTAAAAACGTCCATTGCCGCCATTGTGAAAAACTCTAAACAACGAACAAGAAATCAACAACTCATAAGGTAATAGCGCGTGCGCTTCAGAATCCATTAAATTCTAACCATGGTTCTTCAATTATCTGACTTTACATCCGATATATCTGAGGACGAACTTCGTCAGTTCACCTCGGATTATTATATCCCTATCGCATTGCACCCGGTGGTTCCGGTGGTGACTGCGTCCATAGCGAATTTCCCGGAAGGGAAAGTAGGAGTTTACACACGCTTCTTCGAATTCACTAACCAACGTGTGCCCATTTCCCTATTCTTGTGCGATGTGTTAAACCACTATCGTCTCCATATTTCCCAACTGCACTGTATAGGTGCAGCGAAAATAACAAATTTTGAAGTAAATTGTCGCTTGTTGGCGATTGACCCCACAATCCATCTATTCCGCGCGTTTTATCACATGTCGTGGTCAAACGGGTGGGTGTCCTTTTCCAAGCGTGCAAGGCGACTGCAGTGCTATACGGAAAAGTTAGACGCACTTAGGAATTGGAGGGAGAAATTCTTTTGGGTTGATGATGCATTCTTTCCATGGATTTTTGAGTTCTATACCCAAGAGTCTTTACCGAAGGATGAGCGCCCCCTCCCCGGAACGTATAGCGTAGAGGATGCGGAAACGATAAATGCCAATCGCCTCCCTATCAAGGCTTATCTAGAAGAGTTTTTAGTGCATATGGGGATTAGTCGCAACTACTTCAGAACTCCTGACGAGGTGCCTACTTTTTTGGATGAGAATAACCGGGGTGGGTGCTTGTCCTTTCTTCTCCTTCGCTCAGTAGTGTAAGCGCTCTTCACTATTATAGCTTTTGTAACCATCTTTGTTTGTTTGTTGTTTGTTGCGCAAAGATGGATCTATTCAGCGTGGTGCGCTTGGCGAGACCCAAACAGGTGACCGTAGGAGTGCGCCCTTTGAGAGAAGGTGAGGAGCCAGTTTTGGAGGCTACTGCGGGGCGCACTATGGAGATCGTACAGGAGGAACCAGAGGATACACCCCCAGTTGTTTTAGAGGCGACTCCCCTTCGCAGTTTTCCAGCTCCTGGGGCACAAGTCCCTGTGGAAGAGCTGTCGCGCACAGACTCATCAGAGAGTGAGGGGATTGCCATGTCTGTAAGTGGGCCCGAGGAGGCTAGCCAAGGGGTGAAGCGCAAGAAAGCTTCAGGTGATGATGACGCTGGTACATCTAAAAGAAGGCGCCATCTTATCTCTGGCGGGCAATCATCATCAGAAGAGGATGCGTCGTCAACTAAATCTCCTCCACCAAGTAAGTAATGAGACTTGTATCTTTAGATCTTCAGTTCTTTATTCCGCGTTGATAATATAGAGTAACTTTGTTATTTGCGTGTAGTGTTGAAGCTGCTGGTGATGATGCTGCGCGTGTTGGGAGTTCGCCACCCAAGGCGAGTCCCTCACATACTGATGATGTTGTGCAGAAGAGCCAAGAGCCTGAGCCGAAGGCATTTGAGGATGTGCCAACGGACCAACTGATAGAGGAGCTAGGTTTGGCTGTTGCGCACCAGGCTTCCTTAGTTGCACAGCTACAATCAAGGTATGCTGGTGAAGGTAGCCGCTGTGTGCAGAAAGATGAGGAGATTGCGCTTCTGAAGGCGCAGTTGGCTGATGCGCAGGCTGAGGTAAGGGCAACAGATGCGTATGCCCAGAAGCTTGCTGAAGAGAAGATGTCATTACTTGCTCAATTGGGCCAAGAGCGTACTGAGTTCACAAAGTATAAGGCCACTTGTCTTTGGGTCATGAAGTACATGGAGCTTAACAAGGCCGCTCACTTCTCTAGATTGGATGACTTTCGTAAAGCTGTGGAGGGGTCGTTGGAGAAGCAAGAAAGTAAACTGCGCAAGCTCAGTGTTGAGTATGATGAAGAGCTGTACCCACACCTGGTATCTTCGATTGCTGAGCGCAGGTGGCTTATCAGCCATGGTTTGCGCCTTGCTGCTTTGAGTACGCTGGAGTCGCAAGAGGTGAGGGAGGCATTTGGGGATGTTGTTAAGCGTGCGCTGGCACGTGGCAAAGCGCAGGCTATAGAGGAGCTTTCGGAGAGCAAGTTGTTGACAGTGCCTGCCGCACAAGTACCGGGTTATAATGCTGATGCCTATGATGAGCTTGTCGCTGCTATAGAGAAGATGAAGCTGTTAGATCTTCCTCATATTGCTCAACTAGAGCGCGATCAAGATTACCCTATAGGTGTTATTATGGAGGGGTTAACCTTAGCTAGGCACGCAGCAGATGGCGCAGAGGAACAACCTGATTACTTTCTTAAGCCAGAGGTGTCACAGCTGCAGGTACCTATCTTTGCTCGTCCTCGCAACATCTTAAATCCTTTTGCCCTCGAGAAGGAAATTCCGCTGAAGGAATCCTTAGAAGCCCATGCCATGAGGCTTGCGAAGAAGCAAGGTGTGAAGGGGAAGGCCATCCTTTGTGGTGTTGGGGCTGCGCATCTTCCAAGATCTGATGGAGTATCTGTTAGCGTACCGACAGTGTCGCCCAAGGATAGTGATCTCCTAAAGAAGCTTGAGGAAGCTGGGAGTGCTGCGTATCATGTTAGTAGTTCAGAGCTGAGACGCACCCATAGCCTTTAGATTGTGTTGATTTGGTGATTTTTTTTGTAATAAGTTAACATTTTGTTGCACGTGTGCATGTTAAATCTATACCTTGTATGAACTCGTAGTCCAAAATAAAATGATATTTTTGAAAGTGCGATTGTTCGCATATTGTATGTGGTTGTGGTTACTTAGTTATCTGTCTTTGCGTTCAAGACGTCTATGTTATGTCTAAGAATCAAACCGTACTTAAAAAAGATTACAGGAATCTATAATCACTTATAACATAATCATATATGAAATTCATGGCTTAATGTCAAGCGCGAATATATATGAAATTCGCCAGTATATGCGAATACCATGTCAAGGGGTTAAGAGTCTTAACTCCAAATTTGTTAAACGCGCACAGTGTGCATTGTTGTGTATCCGTCGTGGGATGCACAATGAACTTACTCCAACGTCTTGAGAGTAAGGTGTTTAACAAGGATGCGTGATCCAATGTTGATGGGTTTGCAACCCTCTTACTCAACGAGTTATTTAGTAGGTTTACTCATCCTTTACCATCGTGGGTTTTAATAAGTGCATGCACGCCATGTAGGCAAAAGGTAATATAACAACAATATTGAGACATAAATAATATGTAAACAACAAAGTAAAGTGTGCCGCGGAGTTAGCTAGAAACCGCGACGTTTAATTGATACTTGCAAGTTTTTGGAAAAAAGAAAGACATCTGTCTAGATGAAACAAAAAATGTAAATACACGGATATTTATTGAGCACTTACTAAAGTGCAGAAGTGTCCGTGGGCGGGGTCGTAACCCTTCCTAAAGATAGCATCTCTTGAGATTGCAAACATTCCATGTGTGTTGTAGCTCACGGCCATCCATGTTACGCAGCTTGTACGCGCCTTTTCCTAGTGCTTCAACGGCCTCATAGGGTCCTTCCCACTTTGGTCCGAGTTTACCTATATCTTCTGCGTGGCTTGCATCATTAGCGCGATATACAAAGTCGCCTGGTCTGAATGAGGTGCTTCGAACTTTAGCATCGTAGTATCCCTTCATTTTTGACTTGGCTTTTGCCTCACGTATAGCTGCGCGTTCACGCCTTTCTTCCAATAGGTCCAAGTCTATACATCGTTCGTCGTCATTGGTTGCGATATTAACTTCCGCGGTACGAATAGTTGGCATCCCAATTTCAGCTGGTATGACAGCTTCTGTCCCATAGACAAGAGAAAAGGGAGTGTCTCCATTGCTAACTTTGATTGTCGTGCGGTGCGCCCATAAGGCATGCGACAATTCGTCCACCCATCTTCCTTTGTGTTTGTCCAGGCGCGCTTTAATTCCTTCACCTAGACTATGATTTGCGCGCTCAACCAAACCATTGGTTTGTGGGTGTTTAACTGACGTGAAGTGTTGTGTGAAATTTAGTTCTGCGCACCAGTCTTTGAACGGGTTATCGCGGAATTGTTTTCCGTTGTCCGAAACGATTTCCCCAGGTAATCCAAAGCGGCATACAATATTCTCCCAAACGAATCGTTTTACTTGATTACCTGTGATTGTTGCCACTGCTTTTGCCTCAATCCACTTAGTGAAGTAGTCTATTGCCACAATAAGAAATTTCAGTCCCCCCGCTACAACAGGGAAGGGACCCGCAATGTCGATACCCCACTTATAGAATGGCCATGGAGAAGTGATAGGCGTTAGCTCTTGTTGTGGTCTGCGCGGGATGGGTCTATGAATTTGGCAGTCGCTACATTTCTTTATCACATCACGCGCATCGTAATGCATAATGGGCCAGTAGTATCCTGACCGCAAGGCTTGTGCTACAACGGACTGTGGTCCTGAATGCATACTGCATGAACCGGCATAGATCTCTCGGAGTACGTAATCTGCCTGAAGAGGTCCAATGCACCGAAGCCATGGTTGTAGAAATGAGCACCGATATAGGATACCATCTCGAAGTTCGAACCTCTGCGCTGTGCGCCGTATCCGTCGAGCATCCTTCTGCTCATGGGGCAATATGCCTTTGCTTATAAATTCGACAATAGGGGTCATCCACGTAGGATTCTCCTCCTCTATTACCGTGGATATCTCCATCTCCGATATGGATTAATTTTTTAGGATTTCCACCAACACTTGTTTTGACAGGTGCGCAAAGCTTGTAGATGCGATCTTGCTTAGCGCATCCGCTTTTTTGTTTTCACCTCTAGGAACTTGTTTAATGGTAAACCTGTGAAAACCTTGGATTAGTGACTTGGTCTTGTCAAGATATTGAACCATGTTATCCTCTTTAGCCACATATTCGCCCAACACATGGTTGGCTACTAATCGGGAGTCTACATTTGCTTCTAGGTTACGTACACCCATTCGAGTTGCAATGCGTAATCCAGTGATTAGGGCTTCATACTCTGCCTCGTTATTCGTAGCTGTGAATTCAAAGCGCAGTGCGTAAGTGAATTCCATTCCTTCTGGATTGGTGAGGATAAGGCCTGTGCCCGACCCATCCATGCATGAAGATCCATCCGGGAACAGGACCCATGGCTCTTGTAGTTCTACCTCGCTCAGTGGAGGTGCAGCATCGGTGTCTGGTTTTTCGATGATGAAGTCTGCTAGTATTTGCCCCTTAACCGCAGTGCGTGGTCTATAAGAGATGTTATACTCGCCTAGCAATACACTCCAATTTTGTAATCGCCCCGATGTGTCGGGTTTGGAGATAACTTGCTTGATTGGTTGGTCCGTGATCACCACTATTGGGTGTGCTTGAAAGTATCTGCGCAATCTTTTGGCGGCGAATACTAATGCCAAGACCAACTTTTCCATTGGGCTATAGTTAATCTCTGTCTTCTTGAGCGCTTTACTTACAAAGTATACCGGTGTTTGTACGGAATTCCTATCTGTCAGTAGCACCGCGCTGACTGCTCCATGAGTCGCAGACAAATACACAATTAACTCCTCCCCTGGTCGGAGTGCGACTAGCTTAGGAAGTGCTGCTATATGTTGCTTAAGCTGTGTGAAAGCTTCTTCCGCTTCTGTAGTCCAACGAAAGTCTCCCTTTTTTGTACACTTCTTGAGTGTTTTAAAGAGGGGGAGTGACTTATCTGCTGATTTGGACAGAAATCTGTTTAACCCGGCTAGTTTTCCATTCAGAGACTGGACTTCTTTCAACGTGCGTGGTGAAAGGAGTTGGATGACAGCCTCTGTTTTTTCTGGGCATGGTTTAATGCCATCGGGTTCGATCAAGTATCCTAGGAACATGCCTTCTGTAGCGCCAAAAGTGTATTTCTTAGGATTTAACTTCATGTTGATCTTTCGTAGTGTTCTAAATTTTTATTCAATGTCGCGGACCAATTCGTCTTCAGTATGGCTTTTTATGACAAGGTCGTCAACATAGATCTCTAGGTTGCGGCCCACTTGCTTTTCAAATGCATTATCCACCAATCGCTGGTAGGTGGCGCCCGCATTCTTTAGGCCAAAAGGCATCTTTGTATAACAGTAGACACCTTGGCTTGTGTGGAAGGCTGTTTTTTCCTCGTCCTCTTTAGCCATTTGAATTTGGTGGTACCCTTTGTATGCGTCTAAAAAACATTTAAAGGGGTATCCGCATAAAGATTCTACCTTCCAGTCTATCTCTGGTAACGGGTAGCAGTCTTGTGGACATGCTTTGTTGAGATCAGTGAAATCCACGCACATCCGCCAACTACCATCACTCTTCTTGACCATTACTGGATTGGAGAGCCAGTCATGGTAATAGACCTCTCGCATGATACCTGCGTCAACAAGTTTGTGTACTTCCTCTAGAATGGCTTTTGCGCGCTCTGGAGCCTGGCCGCGCTTTTTCTGCCGTACTGGGGAGTATCCTTGTCGGATTTTCAACTTGTGTTCTGCAATCGAGCGTGGCACACCATTCATGTGCTTTGGTTCCCATGCGAAGATATCCAGATTCTTTTGCAAGAGTGCGCACACGGCAGCTCTGCCTTTATCAGACAGCGATCCCCCGATCGATACTTCTTGTTCCGGGTAATCAGGATGAATTGCAACCTTCAGATTTGGTACTTTAGCTGCGCTCTGTTCTGGTGTGTGCGTCGTCTCACATGTAATCGTGTTACACTCTCTTGGTGGCGCAGCGTTATTGTAGATGGTGACAATGCCGCCTTCTACCGGGAATTTGAGCATCCCATGTGCTGTGGACGGTACTGCGCGTATTGCCGAAATTCCTGGTCTTCCGATAATGCCATTGTATGGCGAAGGAGATCTGATCATCATAAAATTCATCCAGGCTGTCGTGGAGTGTTCCTTATTACCAACAACAACTAGTAGTCGTAGTTGCCCCATGGGCCATATCTTTTCTCCTGTGAAGCCAGTCAACGAAGTCGTGGCTGGGCTTAACTGTCTTTGTATCTCAGGTCGCAATCTCTTGAAACAATGTTCATACATTATGTCTGCTGATGCCCCTCCATCAACATACATGCGGTGGATATCGTGACCCCCCGCATTTATCTCGATGGTGAGTGGTTCCGCCACTGCGTTGTCCGCAGCCAAGGTGGGGAAAGAGATTTCGCTTCCATGAGAAAATTTCTGGCTGACCTTTTGCCTAGTCTTTCGCTGCCATGATTGTATCATGTAGATTGTGTCAGCCTTGTCCTTAGGTGCTTCTTTCTTGCCCCCGGTCTTCTGTTTGTCTTTTCCATCCTTGATGTTCTTAACTAGATGGTCCAATCTGCCTTCTTTTACTAGCTTATCAATTAGTTGGCGCAATTGGACACACTCATTGGTGGTGTGGCCCTTCTGTCCATGATACTCGCAGTATCCGTTCCCTACGCGCCGATCTTCTGGGGTGCGCATCGGTGGGGGTCTCAGAAAGTTCGCGCCTTCCGTCGCAAATATCTCCTTTGGAGTCTTCGTTAGTGGGGTATACTTGTCATTCTCTCGTTCGCCCCCCTGACTGCGGTAGCTTTTGTTACGATTGCTACTCTGGTCATTGGATTGTCTCCTTGGCTGTTCTTGTGGCCTATAGTTTGAGTAGTCTTTCTTACTATCCGCAGCGGCCGCTTCTCCTTGGATGAAGGACCTCGTGCACTTCATAAGTTCATCAAAGGTTTGGGTAACCCTATCATTTAACTTTTTGATAAGTTCTGGGTTATTGATTCCGTTCATAAACCCTGAGATCTTTAGTATTTCGGGGCATGCCTTGACATGTATGCATTCGTCTTTAAAGCGCTCCATAAAAGCGCTTGTGGATTCCCCTTGGCGCTGTTTTACCCTAGCGAGTTCGACAGGGTTCTTGGCGTACTTCTTCCTCTGAGTAAAGTTCAAACGAAACGCCTTCCGCAACTCTTCAAACCCATCGATGCTTCTACGTGGAAGCTTACTGAACCAGTTTCGCGCATTCCCTACTAATGTAGAATTAAACATGTGGCACCACACAGGTTGTGGCCAATTTTCGATGGTAGCTGCTGATTCAAAAAATTTTAGGTGGTCGTCAGGATCACCTGTTCCATCATAAGTTTTAACATTAGCGGGCATGCGCCTTCTCTTATCTTCTGAAAAATCACTGATGCACCGAGTGAATGCGTCAACCTTTTGGCGGCGCCAGGGACGAGACATATCTTCGTCCTCCTGGTCGCTGTATCTTCTCCTGGACTTCCAGTGTCCTGTTTCTTTGTCCTCGTTGTCCGAGGAGTCACTTGAGGATGAGCTTACTCTTTTGCGGCGCTTGCGCCGACTATCCTCGAAATCCGAGCTTGAAGGGCTTTCGCTTGGGGAGCACCGTCGCCCAAGCCTATCGTGAATCCTGCGACTGCCAAGCCTAGCGTGGACATTGGTGCGCCGTCCATCATCTTCATGCTCCTCCGGATACTGTAAGTAGGCTGCTTCATCACCCACAACTTTCCTTCCTATCCTAGTAAACACTGGGTGTCGGCGGCTATCCTTCTCGCGCCTTTCCTTTCGGTAACGCTGTGGGGATGCTTCATGCTCAGGGTCAAAGTTGAGTCGGGCTTGCAGACTCTGGCTTGACCTCTTTTTTGCTTCCTCTCGCATAAGCGCAGCCAAGGTTTCGTAGTTTTGAGATACGAAATCACTTGGCGCTAGTTCAGGTGTGACTCCTTCTAGCGCGAGGATGTCTGTTTCCAAATCAGGACCCTTGTTTCGGATAGGCGCATTTGGCGGCTTAGTGAGGTCTAATTCTGGCATGGTGAAAGGAGTGCGCTGTAGATCTTCCGTGCTAGTGGTTGTTGTAGTAGCATGGGTAGTTCTTGTGACCGGTTCTACTGTAGTAAAGACCAGATCTGAGTATGATCCTCGGTTTTTGGGCGCGCTGGTTGTTCCAGAGGCCTGCTTAGTGGCTGAATCAGTTTGCTGCTTTTCCCCCTGTAGGTCACCATGCGTTTTCTTCGCCTGCGGAGTCCGCAGGTTTGGGTTTCCGTGCTTTGTCATTCTAGTTCTTAGTAAAGTTCTTAGTGTATGGTCCCACGGATGGCGCCACTTGTTGATACAAATGTTGGGCGTCCCTTGTTTGGATTCCGGTTCCCGTATCAATTGGATCTTAATGCTTGAGACCTGCGCACTAAGAGAACAAAAAACACCGTTAGGCTTATCGTGGGATTGTCTCCCACGATTATCCTCCGGCGTGAGAGTAAGTAATCGGTTTTAGGGTTTTGTGAAGAGTTAGGGTTATAATGTCGTACCTTAATGAGAGCCGAGATGCCTGTTGATATAAATAATGCCTAAACACGTTATTAATATTTTTCGATATCTCTACGTTTTGATAATCACAAAATGTAAAATCATTAATCGGAAAATTATGACGTAAACAAGTATTTAGTTGTAAATATCTATTTCTACAACTCAAATCACTTAAGGTATGAATGAACTAATGCTTAATGCATTATATGATCAAAGGAACATTTTCTTAATAACTAGATTTTTTTATAAAACATCAAAAACATTTTATATATTTTTGAAAAACATTTTTGGCATTAAATAAAAATGTTTAATCTTTTATAAAAATATGAATTCAAATTTTTAACCAAAATCAGTTAAAATGTTCCAGAAAAACCTTCCCCACAAAAGGACAAAATTGGCCAACGGACAGAAGGGGCGGCCCCCTTAATTTTACTAGGCGGCCCCCTTAATTATTAAGGGGACCGCCCCCTATTTAAGGGGACCGCCCCCGCTCCAGTAGACTTCCAGCTGTCCAATTTTTCTCCTATAAATACCAGTCTTCTCCTGGACTTTTACTCACCTTTTGCACACTAAAACTTTCTGTTCTAAATTCATTCTAAACATTGTAAATCCTTTGATCATATTTTCTTAAGCATTGGTTTCTAAGTGATCCAAGCTTCCACCACCAAAAGTGCAAAAGAAGAACTCTACTTCAACTAGTGAAGAAGTGTTATTACTTACCTCATTCAATTGTGTTGTTGTGTAAAGTGTTGTGTAGTTGTGATAAGTAGATCTAAGTGTAACTACGTAGTTGTGTTGTAAATTTGTTGTGAAGTAGTTGTGAATAAGTAGTCGTGAAGAAGAAGTCGTGAAGTAGTCGTGAAGAAGTAGTGAAGCCGTTGTGAAGAAGTCGTGAAGAAGTCGTGATTAAGTCGTGTAGAAGTTGTGTATAAGTTGTGAGATTGGTTCTAGCTACGATTAGGACTCGACATCTAGCTTTGTGTCGTTAAGCCGGTGTAAGCTAAAGTTGTGTAAGGTTTCTCCGCCATAAGGGAGTTTGTTGACATAGTGAAGAAAACTCTCGAGTAGGTGACTCGAGGAGTGGAGTAGGGCAAGGAAGGTGTCCTTGTAGCCGAACCACTATAAATCTCCGTGTTGTGGTTTGATCTTTCCAACTCTATCTCTTATTTCATTACATTTACATTACTTGCTTTACTTATCTATATTTGTTTATATATGTTCATATTGATCAAGAGTTGAATTCACATAAGATAGAGTCGAAGTCTTTAAAAAGTAAACAAAAGTTTTCATAAATTAAAAAGACGTAAAACTATTCAACCCCCTTTCTAGTTTTCCACAATTGGTATCAAGAGTCACGTCAAACAAGATTTTTAAAATTAACTGTATTTTTAAACTTGAAACGATCTATGGAATCTGAAAAATATTTAGAAGGGCAATCTATGCAAAGACCACCACTATTTGAAAGTGATGGATTTTTATATTGGAAAAATCGATTCGAAACTTATGTGAAGTCAAAAGATCTAGATCTTTGGCATGCTATTACTAATGGTGATTTTTTACCTATTCAACATAATCTTGAAACTAAAAAGGATGAAATTGTACCTTTTGAAAAACAAAGTGATGATTTTAAAAGAAAACTTTCTAAAAATAATGAGGCTAAAATGGTTATTTATAATGCGCTACCACGTAAAGAATACGAAAGAATCTTTATGTGCGAAACCGCAAAAGAAATTTGGAACTCTTTACTAATAACTCACCAAGGTAATAGTCAAGTCAAAGATAATAAAATAGATCTTCTTGTTCAACAATATGAACAATTCACGATTCCGGAAGAGGAATCAATTGATAATGCATTTGCTAGGTTTAACACAATCATCACAAGTTTAAAGGCACTTGATGAGAGTTTTTCTAGTAAGAATTTTGTCAGGAAATTTCTTAGGGCTCTTCATCCAAAATGGCGGGCTAAAGTTACGGCGATTGAAGAATCAAAGAACTTGTCAACTCTTCAACTTGACGAGTTGATTGGCAACTTGAAAGTCTACGAAGCAATAATCAAGAAAGACTTCGAGATGGTCAAAGGAAAGAAAGAGCAAAGCAAGTCAATCGCGTTAAAGGCTAGGAAAGCATCAAGTGACGAGGATAGCTCAACCTCCGAAAGTGATGATGAAGAATATGCCATGGCCGTAAGAGACTTCAAGAAGTTTTTCAAAAGACGAGGAAGATTCGTTAGACAACCATATGACGAAAGGAAAACACTCCAAAGAAACAAAGACAACAAAGGTAGCAAGAGCGAGAGGAAGTGCTTCAAATGCGGTGATCCAAACCATCTCATTGGAAGATGCCCTATGATGTCAAAGGAGCAAAACCAAAAGGCGTTCATTGGAGGAGCATGGAGTGACAGTGAAGAAGACGAGAAAGAAATCACAAAAGAAGAGAAGTGTCTTATAGCTAAGACATCAAGTGAGCTACGTTCCGAAACCGAATACTTTAGTGATGAAAATTTATCATTAGATGAAAAAGACCTAGATAACGAATATAATAGGTTATGTATATTAGGCCAAAAAGTAATGACTAAAAATAAATCACTAAAACACATTAATAATCAATTAGAAAAAGAAATACTAGAATTAAAAATTAAACTACATAACTTAGAAAAGGGAAAAGAAATTCTTGAATGTAAAACATGTCAAGAAACAAAAATTGAAAATGAAATACTTAAGGAGGAAATTTGTAGGCTTAACAAATTCGAAAATAGTAGTAATTCTCTTAAGGAAATAATAAGTATTCAAAGAGTATCAAGTGATAAAACCGGATTAGGATTTAATTCAACTAAGGATTCAAATAGTCAAACTAAAAATGTAAAGTTTGAATGTGAAACTAGTGAGCAAAAACCTTTAGAGTCAAAACCTAAGTATATACTTATAAAAGACATAAAAATACCCATAGCTAGTGATGAGGAAGTAAAAACCTTTTATAAACCATCCTTAAAAAATGAAGTAAAATACTCTAAACCAAGGTTAAGGTCAAAAACACCTCCACCTAGAAGACCACCTAGTCCTCACCCTCGGCCTAAAACTCCTCAACCTAAAAGAAACCAAAATATACCAAACCGTCATAATAATAGTTACCAAATGTGGAATTACCCAAATCCACCAAGCTACAATCCTTGGGGAATACTTCCACCATATATGCATCCGAGTCAATTGCAAACCATGTTTGGGCCAAACAACTATGGACAAATGAGATCATGGGGACCAAGTGGCTAGATTGCATACTCATCGGGAAAGACGTTTTCTCTTTCGTAATTGACTTTTATAAGTTAATACGCTTTGAAGAACTTGAAGACCACTTATTGAAGACCAAAAGGTACGCCACTTTTTCATGCTCACCATTATATGCGTAGATAAATGAACTAGCCTATTGCATGCCCCATTAATCTTTTATGCTTAGTATGTTAGCTAGTAGATTTTTCCTTATACATATATATACCTATACTACTATTTATACATACTATATATATATATATATATATATATATATATATATATATATATATATATATATATATATATATATAATATATATATATATATATATATATATATATATATATATATATATATATATATACATATAAATATATACGCACATAACCTAGATACGTCATTTGTTGACTATCTAGAACTAAAAGAAATTGTTCGTCCTCGAACCTTTTCTTCCCCCTTTGCCTCTTTTGAACTTTAACGTTCAACACAAAAATCTTCCGTGTCCACTGTCACAAAACTCATGGTGATGAAGAGAAGTGAGTTAAGTGGATTAACGTAGAAGTAGCACTTTGACCGTCGAGTCAAGAAAGCTATGGATGAAACAAACTCCCGTCACCGCCCGCACCTATTTCCGTCATTACCTCATCATTCCTCATAATATACTTAATATCCCACACTTACACATAATACTAATATATATATATATATATATATATATATATATATATATATATATATATATATATATATATATATATATATATATATATATATATATATACACACACATTTCTTCCCAATCCTTAAACCTCCTGTCGACTTGACGTCTTGAGCATTTTGTCCAAAATTATCAAGATTAAGTTTATTAACAAAATGTTAATAAAATGTGTCAAGTATTCCTTCTTCGTGCCAATAAACGTATTTTTGATATATTATAAATATATACATATAAATATTTTGCCATCAGAAACAAAAATCAAGAAATTCAGAAATTTGGCAGGCGGCCCCCTTAATGTTTAAGGGGATCGGCTAGTAAACGGGGGCGGTCCCCTTAATGTTTAAGGGGGCCGGCCTACTGTTGCTGCCAAAACGATTTTTTCTCCTTGAAAACTTTGCCAAACACCCCATTTTTCAAACACATTTCACTCCCACTCTGCTGTATACGAACTGCCATCACAAATCCATTATCAAATCACCTCTTCGAGTCAATTTCACAAAGGGCAAACATCTATACATCGATTAGCAACACGTTTAGTAAGTTTTTCTTTATACATTTCATCTAATTTCATTCAATTTTGAGTCTAATCTTAATTAGGTCTTTTGCTAAACTTTTCCAAACTTTAATTTTTATTGAAATTGAGTCTAAGAATGTTGTAATCAAATGCTCCCCATAGGATTAGAATGCTTAAACAACCTAGAAACTAAGTAATTAAAAAACCATTATGTCAAACTAATCACTCCTTTTCAAAACTAATCATATTGTTGAATTATGCCATAAACACATGTTAAAACTAATCACATTGGTTTGTTACAACTCACAAATCCTAAAAATATATTTTTCGAATCATAAAAAATGTTTTTGTTAAATATAAGAGAGTGTTTGGATTAGGAGCTAGAATCATCAAAACTTAATCTAAATTAAGTTTATAACTACTTGTCAAAGTTTGTAAACATGAAATTAGTTGTTTTAAGTCGTCAAGATACATAATTCATATGTATATTGAAATTTTACTTGTTATCTTCTTATTTAAAGGAGCGTTTGGCACAACATTTTGAAAGAAATTTTTGAGTCAAAATCTAAGTTACTTAACATAAACACTCGTAAGAAATAGCTAGATATACAATCCAATGTTTGTCTAGCCACATTTCAAGGTAGCTTATGACGTATAAAAGAACGTTCGGATATTGTTGATTTCTTGTCATAATATCCCTATAACTATTCTTTAACATCATAAAATACATTTCAAGCGAGTTAAATATTAAAACTAAGGAACATTGTAAACTACTTCTTAGGACTTAAGTTTTAGAGTCGAAGTATGTTTACGTTCCACATAGGTAGCATATTTAATATATGCATGTCATTTTCTTATTTTTTGTTTGTTGCTATCTTGTATAGGTAAAAATGCCCAAAGTGACAGTTGGCGATGTCTCAAAAACAAAAGCATACATTCCTAAAGTCTCTTCCACTCCGGGCATGGCTCCCTCTGTTGCTTGTTTCTATCGTCCCATTGAGGATAGGAACATTCACAAAGGAAGAATTGTCCATCCATCGTTTTATGAATCCGACTTCATCGAACGAATGTTCACCAACATTGGTCTTGATTGTCTCTACAAAATAAATGAGCCAATCATTCCCCGGTTTGTCCTCGACTTTTATAGTCAAGTGATGTTACAAACCGATCCCTATGGGTATATCCTCATATCCTTCATGATTCAAAACCAATTCATCACTCTTACTCTTGCTCAATTCGGGCAAATTCTAAGAATTCCCTTTTCCGGTCAAGCCGTCTTCTCTAATGAGTGGGACCTCTCGTCTCTTGAGGAAAATCAACCTCAACAGGGTCCTTACTACTCAGAGATTCCATCTCCTGAAGAGATTCGTCAATATCTTGGACTAGCTCGTGGTACGACTAGTCGAAAGATCAAATCAAAAGATGTTGACATCACTCCAAACCAAGTCCTTCTCAAGGAGCTACGCAAAGACATGAGACGTTGGGAAGAACTCATTCGTGAGAATGCGTTCGGTACCAGTGGTCACCGTGATCATGTCACGGCGAGCATACTCCACATGTTGTATTGTATCGTTGCTGAAAAGCCGTACAATTTGGCATATCTCTTTGTCTACCGAATCATGTCCGCCAAAAACACTCGTAATGCAAATCTTCCGTATGGCATGTTTCTCACCCGTCTCTACAATGATATCATGGAACACTATCCACAGCTTCGGAGTCCACTCTATGAGTCTGTTCTACCGGTCCTCAATCCACTTGTTCGTGTCCGTGCTCGTCGCTCCCGAAGTGACAAAGGAAAATCTCGTAAATCTGTCTCACTTCCACCTCGTGGTTCCACATCACATCAAGGAGACGATGATGATGATGAGGAGGAGGGCACAACACGTGCTAGTACCCCATCACCTAGGACCTTCGTTCAAAATCTTCCGGATCTTGATTACACCGAGTATCAAGTCCCTTCTCCTTCCGAACGAACAGACGAGCTGCTATATGAAAGACAAACCGAACTACTCAACACCACACATCAGATGCGTCAAGAAGTACGAGGCGGCTTCAAGTCCATTGGAAAGTCACTTGGAAAGTTGTTTGGGAAAAAGAAGAAATAAACATATTTGATGAATGTTTAATTGAATTTTATTAGACACTTATATGTAGTACTATTATCTTGACACTTGCTTGCTATGTCTTTTATTATGTTAGTTGATAAACTTATTAGAACCTAGCTACTAGTTTATTTGAAATTATGTGACTATGCTTCTAATATAATTGTTTCATGATATTGTTTTAAATATGCAATTGATAATATTTAATCATTCTTGATGTACATGATCCAAATGGAACTTGCTGCAAAGACACCCTAAAAATAACCTTTTTCTGGAAATTTTTCAAATTTGGTCGCCTGGGAAATCACCAGATAGGCGGCCCCCTTAATTCCTTAGGCGGTCCCCTTAATTTTTAAGGGGGCCGCCCAACAATTAAGGGGACCGGCCATCTGGACAGTAAAATTTACTGTTTCCTTTTGCATCTTGTAACCACTTTTACCTAGCCCCAGCTACCATTACCCTTAATGCACGAACTGGACTTGGAATATTACCACAATATCTCCACAATTTGCCTAAATCAACCACATTTTCACAATATAAAAACCCTCCTTACAATTACCTTTCACTTCATCAACCATCACCTTCATCAAACACCCATTGTCATCCACAATGCTATCACCTAAATCCTCCATCTCTAAGCCTTCAAGGAAACAAAGACTTGTTATCATACCACCAAAACAACCTTTCATTGACCTAACCCAAGATGACACCAAAACTCCATCACCACCACCTCAAAATTCATCCCCAAGTGCACCAAATGCACCATCAAAAACACCATCCACCCATGGAGCTTCATCTTCCTCCATTCCATCTACCTCATCCATAAATGACTACATCCACACTCACCTAACATCATCACCAAGAGCATCATCACCACCATCCACTCAAGAACCTTCATACACCCAACTTGCCATTTCCCTATCACCCATCACACCTCTTGATGCTCATTTTTCACCATCACCAACCCCACCACCATTCTTTCCTATAACTTGGGCAATGCTTGAAGCCCATGGTGATAATTGTCTTTGTTGCGTCCATAACCGGACCTTAATCTTTGGTCTTAGAGATGAGATACACTACATGTTTTCATCTCTTGAACACATGATTGCCAACCCACAACCACCACCTCCTCCACCTCCTTCACCCACTACACCACCACCACCTCCATTTTCACCCAATTAAGCATATGCAATGCTTAAAAATAATTTTTTCAAACCCTTCTTGCAAGCAAGCTCCATGGAAGACCATGTACCTTTAAGATGATTATGTAGTTTAATTAGTAGTTTTTTATTTGTATGCTTGCATGCTTCATGTTGTAATCTTTTGGTTGTGTATTTATACACAACACCTTTATTGAATGAATGATTTTATATGCTTGCTTATTGTTGTTATATATACTTGTGCTTCTAACATTTTTTTTGCAAGCGTTCCATAGCTCGTTTCCTTGGTGCCCCCAAACGAGGGGGAGTACACATCAAGGGGGAGTTCTCGTCCCGACAAATTTGATTCTAAAAATTGTCGGCTTAACCTTTTTTGATTCTACAAAAAGGGGGAGAAATAGATGTAAACTCACTAAATACTTGTCTAAAAACTTATTTTTAGATTTAATGAGTTTAGATTTTGTAATCATCAAAAAGGGGGAGATTGTTGATATAAATAATGCCTAAACACGTTATTAATATTTTTCGATATCTCTACGTTTTGATAATCACAAAATTTAAAATCATTAATCGGAAAATTATGACGTAAACAAGTATTTAGTTGTAAATATCTATTTCTACAACTCAAATCACTTAAGGTATGAATGAACTAATGCTTAATGCATTATATGATCAAAGGAACATTTTCTTAATAACTAGATTTTTTTATAAAACATCAAAAACATTTTTATATATTTTTGAAAAACATTTTTGGCATTAAATAAAAATGTTTAATCTTTTATAAAAATATGAATTCAAATTTTTAACCAAAATCAGTTAAAATGTTCCAGAAAAACCTTCCCCACAAAAGGACAAAATTGGCCAACGGACAGAAGGGGCGGCCCCCTTAATTTTACTAGGCGGCCCCCTTAATTATTAAAGGGACCGCCCCCTATTTAAGGGGACCGCCCCCGCTCCAGTAGACTTCCAGCTGTCCAATTTTTCTCCTATAAATACCAGTCTTCTCCTGGACTTTTACTCACCTTTTGCACACTAAAACTTTCTGTTCTAAATTCATTCTAAACATTGTAAATCCTTTGATCATATTTTCTTAAGCATTGGTTTCTAAGTGATCCAAGCTTCCACCACCAAAAGTGCAAAAGAAGAACTCTACTTCAACTAGTGAAGAAGTGTTATTACTTACCTCATTCAATTGTGTTGTTGTGTAAAGTGTTGTGTAGTTGTGATAAGTAGATCTAAGTGTAACTACGTAGTTGTGTTGTAAATTTGTTGTGAAGTAGTTGTGAATAAGTAGTCGTGAAGAAGAAGTCGTGAAGTAGTCGTGAAGAAGTCGTGAAGAAGTAGTGAAGCCGTTGTGAAGAAGTCGTGAAGAAGTCGTGATTAAGTCGTGTAGAAGTTGTGTATAAGTTGTGAGATTGGTTCTAGCTACGATTAGGACTCGACATCTAGCTTTGTGTCGTTAAGCCGGTGTAAGCTAAAGTTGTGTAAGGTTTCTCCGCCATAAGGGAGTTTGTTGACATAGTGAAGAAAACTCTCGAGTAGGTGACTCGAGGAGTGGAGTAGGGCAAGGAAGGTGTCCTTGTAGCCGAACCACTATAAATCTCTGTGTTGTGGTTTGATCTTTCCAACTCTATCTCTTATTTCATTACATTTACATTACTTGCTTTACTTATCTATATTTGTTTATATATGTTCATATTGATCAAGAGTTGAATTCACATAAGATAGAGTCGAAGTCTTTAAAAAGTAAACAAAAGTTTTCATAAATTAAAAAGACGTAAAACTATTCAACCCCCCTTCTAGTTTTCCACAATGCCCTCTATATATACACACGAAATCCTTGTTGGTTTCGTGTTCCTTACCCTTCGGCGTATCCCGCCTAAGTCGGTCGTTTGATACATATCCCATAAATAAGAGATATCCTATATCAAGACCATAAATAACTTCGGGTTTGGGCCTTCGTAAGCCCAAACCGTTATCGTGATAGCCCATTTGTGATGGGCTTGAGCCCATTCGTGATGGGCTTGAGTGGTAGTAGCGTCTATTGGTCGGGTTCGTGACCCGAATGCGGACTATACGTCATCAGTTTCTAACATGCAGTGGCGGATCTTGAAGTTTTTAGTGGAGGGGGCCGGAATTTTTTTTGTCCTATCGTTATATTAGGGTCTTCTAATTCGGGAGAGCCGACTTAATAAATATAAATTTTTTCGGACGAAATACGGATAAGTTAGCACTACTGAGCGAAAAAACGGGAGGGCCCGGGCCCCAACTAAGATCCGCCCCTACTAACATGGCTTTAGAACATTATAAAATAAAATATTCTAGATAAATAGGTGTGAAAAAAAAATCATTGCAATTGTTATATATTATAATCTTAGACCATCCATTTAGGAGGTGGTTGCACTTGCACATATAAAATATGAGACTTTCTATGAAGAAATTATGTAAAGTTTTTGTAAGAGCACCGGGTGTCATGGCTCAAGCCATGACCTTTTTTGGGTGTCATGTCATGCCACCTCAAAAATATCGAGCGATTCATTCATAAAAAAAAATCATTGAAAAGATCTTGATATTGCGAACAAAATGAGCCAAATATTGAAAGGCTTTTGACTTACGTATGATTTTATAAAAAAATGTTGTAATTTAACATATGTTTTTTGTGAAAAAAAAGACTTTCAAAACAAACCTTTACATATCTAATAACTTTAAAAAACTACACTAAAGTTTGTTTAAAAATAATTTTAATAAAAAAAATTATGATAATTATCTTGTACTTTTAGATATTTACAATTTTTTTTATAACAAACTTTATTTATCAAGTATCTAATAAATATTTAGCGATTTCTTTATAAAAAATTATACCGTTGAAAATGTAACGACCCGAAATTTGATCTATATAAAATATAAATTTGTTAATAGATTCTTATTTAACTTTTATTAGCTAAATATTAGTGTTGGACTAAACTCTTAATATTGAAAAGAGTCAATGTGAAAACGTGAAGTGTTACTAGATAATTAGTTTTGTTAACTTTGATAAGCGTGTTTGTTTGTTTTTTTTTTCCCTCTTAACGCCTCTGAACGGGCAAAATGTCTGAATCGGTCAGACATTTTGTCGTTCAGAGCGTTTGTTTTTTTTTTCTTCCGTTCAGACGCTTTCAGATGCAGTTAGATCTTAATGGTCAAGACTTGAGAGGGGTGTCTTAACGCGTCTGAATGCCACTTGTTGACACAAAATAACCAAAAAAAATTTTTTTCCCCCGTTCAAACACGAGTTTTTTTTTTTCCCGTTCAGATGCGTTCAGATTCAGACATTTACGCCTCAGATTCAGATTCAGATGTGCGGTTCAGATTCAGATTCAGACCCTCTGAAAAAACAAACACCACCTTAGTTTGTTAACTTTGATAATCGTAGCTATACAATATGATATAAGATCATTGGAGGATTAAACATTGTTTACATACAAAGGGATCAATCCTACTTTTCATTCATTTTAATCTAAAAGCTGAGATTAAACTTAACATTTACACTACAAGGGTATTTTTGGACTATATAAATATTATTTTTTACACCCATCGCAATTAATGCGTTATTTTTTTCACACACACACACACTAAGTGTGTGTTTCTTTCTTCTCTTTCATCTATCATTCTCTTTCATCACGTTCATCAACAAACCCTAATTTTTGCTGCTCAATTCATCAATCGATCACCTTCTTCATCCCGTACATCACCTAACCCTAATTTTTTATCGTTTAATTTATGTAAGCTGAATTCTAAGCTGAATTATAAGCTATCTGATTCAATAAGCTGAATTATAAGCTAACTGATTCAATTTTTTCATATGATATTCAGGTTTTATGGATTCGCTTCAAAGTTCTGTTTCTACTACTTCTGAAGAGATCGTTGTTAATGATTCTTCTACTACTTCTGAAGAGATTGTTGTTAGTGATGATGTTTCAGCTAAGTATTTTGAGGAGATTGTTGCTTACGAACACGGTGATGAATCTGAAGCTATTAAGAGTAAGCTTTTTGATTATTTAAATTTTAACTATAATTCGTGTGTCAGTGTGAATAAGCTATGTTGTTAAGCTGTTATAAGCTCTGAATAAGCTATTAGTTAGGTTTTGATTGAATCAAGCAGTTTTTAAGCTCTGAATAAGTAGTTTTAAGCTTTGAATAAGCTATCTTAGTAGCTGATAATAATAAGCAGTTTGGATATATCACATGTGATATATCACATATGATATATCACATATGATATATCACAAAATGATATAATATCACATGTGATATTAAAAACATGTGTGTGTGATTTCATTTTTAGTTAATCACTGTTTTTATTTTTGTGTGTTTTTTTTTCTTCAGATTTGAATGCTTTGAAAACACCTGAATCGTTTGCTACTCACTCTAATTTTGATACTCCTGGTGAAACTGTTTATTATATTCCTAAAGTTCCTGTAAACGTTTTACTAGTTAAGGGCAAAGTTTATAAGTCGATTGATGAGTGCATTACTGCCTATATGAAATATGCTGCTAAAGCAGGGTTTGTGGTTAGGAAATCATGCCAGAAAAGATTGAGGAATGGTATTGTGAAACAAAAGTATTTAGTGTGTAATAGGGAAGGTTGTCCTAAGGGAATACATGTGGACACGTTAGACTTAGAGAATAGTGACAAGCAGATTAGAAGTTCGAACCTGCATATCACAGGCTTCAAAGTACGTGTTATATTTGATTTGATTCATAGCACTACTAAGTACAAGTTGAGTGTTTTTTATAGTATTCATAATCACGAGCTTGAACATGAAGAGTATAAGCATTTGTCAAAGACTGAGAGGCAGTTAACCTATGCTGAGCAATTGTATATTGTTAAAGCTGCTAGTGTAAATATAGGTGCAACGAGAGCTCATCACATCTTAACCGGTTTGAAGGGCTCTTATTTGCTTGTTCATGGTACAACTGTTGATTTCAAGAACTTTTTTAGGGGTGTGAACTGCTATATAGGCGATATTGATGCACATATGCTTATATCTAAGATGGAGAATAGGAAGAAGCATGTGCCAGATTTTTCATTTGATTATTTGGTTGAAAATGCTGAGCTTTCTGCGATTTTTTGGGCTGATGAAGTTTCTAAGTACAATTACAGAGAGTTTTGTGATGTTGTTTCGTTTGATGCTAATTTCAGAACAAACAAGTAAGTATTTCTATGTTAAATATGAGATTTTGATGATATGATTTGCGTTTTATTGTTTAATATGTTATTTTAACTATTTTTATTTTTTTTTTCAGGTACAAAATGGTGTTTGTTCCCTTTACAGCCATAGATAATCATCGGAGGTGTGTTACAGTCGCTGCAGGCTTGCTGAAAAATGAAACTACAACTTCGTATATATGGTTGCTGAAAGCATTCATAAAGGCGTTTGGTAAGGCTCCAAATATTGTTGTTACTGATCAGGATGGGGCTATGAGAAAGGCTATTGAAGCTGAATTTGCTGGTTCGAAACACAGACTATGCATGTGGCATATTACACAAAAGTTTCCTGGAAAGGTATTTTTTCTGCCTTCTTGTATTTTCTTTTGTTATATCATATGTGATACTTTATTCTCTTTATAGTTCTTATTGATTTATCACATATGATAATGCATATCTTTTTTCAAATCATTTGTTAAATCACATGTGATATATTGTTTTCAGATATGTTCAAAAATCTATGATCACACTGACTTTAAAAAGAAGTTCAATCAAATTGTATGGAATATGTATATCGGTCCGGAGGAATTTGAGGATAGATGGGCAAAGTTATTGGAGGAGTTTAGTTTGCAGAATCATAAGTGGTTAACAAAGATGTTTCGTATACGTTCATGTTGGATTCCTGCTTATTTTATTGATTCCCCTTTGTGTGGTTTGATGAGGACGACATCTAGGTCTGAGAGTGAGAACTCCTTTTTCTCTCATTTTACGAATTCAGGTTCTACTCTTATGAATTTTATGAATTGTTTTGAGACGGCAATGGAAAAGCAGAGGCATATACAAGAGAGGTTAGATCATAAGACTATTGATTCTGTTCCGAAGTTTAGAACCTATCTTAAGATTGAACGTCATGCATCGAAGGTTTATACTCGTCCTCTGTTCGAGTTGGTTCAGGCAGAGATATTTGCAGGCACATGGTTTTGCCAAATAGATACCAAAAGTTTGGTTGAAGGATCTGAGGTGTCTATTATTAAAGACACGAAATTTGTTGATGAATTTATGGAGAAGAAGAAAGCTAAGTTGAAAGAGAAAGCTAAGAAGAAATTTAAGGATAAAGGTAAGGATAAGGATAAAGATGAAGATGAAGAGCCAATTAACCTGTTTTATAGAGTAGATGGACTGTTTAAGGTATGCTAGTTTCTTAAAAACATTGTTCAGTTTTTTTCCTTTGTATTATCACATGTGATTTTTACCTATCTTATTACTTTTTGTCCATGAAGGTGTTGCGTAACCAAGAAGATGGATCAGTTGTATGTTCCTGTCAGCTTTTTGTTCGAGTTGGAATATTATGCAGACACTTTTTCTGCGTCTTTAAGAACGCTAACATTGAAGTGATCCCAAATCAATACATATTGAGGCGTTGGACAAAGAACCTTATACCTGCTGCTTTGAGGAACAAAAGGGACAGATATGGTGAGAAGAATGAAAT
Organism: Artemisia tridentata subsp. tridentata; assembly: GCA_021014915.2. Classification (NCBI taxonomy): domain Eukaryota; kingdom Viridiplantae; phylum Streptophyta; class Magnoliopsida; order Asterales; family Asteraceae; genus Artemisia; species Artemisia tridentata. Next base: position 370,470,727 of record CP139506.1, on the reverse strand, counting down.
TGTTGAGAATTATGCAAACGAGGCAAGTTCTATTGTTGATCACTGTGTCCATTTGTTGAGTAAAGACGAGGCAAGGTTGTCTGCTTTTGTTGAGAAGTTGAGGTTGCTAAAGATTGATGTCGATGCTGATTGTCCAAATCTTCAATCTAAGAACAAGCTTGATAATTTGGAGGAACTTGTTGGAATCCCGAAGCCGGCTGTAAAAACCGTTAACAATCCATTTGTTTGTAACCCCAAAGGCCGTAAAAAGATGCCTATAAAAGGAGGTAAAGAGCAAGCTCTTGATAAGAATTCGAAGAAAAAGAATGCATGTTCACTATGTGGAGCTACAGATGGTCACAACAAGAGGACATGCCCAAAAAAGTATAGAGAAGAGGATGACTTGGATCAACCAGAAATTACAAGAGAAGAGGACCACTTGGATCAACCAGAAATTACAACATAAATCGTCCGCGTATTTTTTTAGTATCTTTGTTAATTTTAAATTTCCCAGATTGTGTTGAAGAAATTTGAATAACAGACTTATACATGATTGTTTGATAATTACTGAGTTTTTATATGAAATAGACTATTACAGATTGTGTTGAAGAATTTTGGTTACTGACATTACAATTATCACATGTGATTTTTATATTGATGATTTTTCAGTTATATATCACATGTGATATTATATGAATATCACATGTGATTTGTAACAATTAAATTACTTTTTTAGAAAATCACATATGATATTTCAAAAGCTCAGTTTTCTAAGTGTATATCACATGTGATATTTCATTAAAATCACATATGATTTTACACTAGCTTTATTACTTTTCTATAAATCACATATGAGTATGTATCACTTTCATGCCATTTAACCTTTTTTTTGTTTTTTTATGCAATGTGTTATAAAACGCAGAGGCGATTAGCGATTAACAATAACTATAGCAAGTGATTATCAATTGGTGCAATAAAACTTAAACAAGACATATTATCCAATATCACATCTGCAGATGTTTCGCCATTTTCAATTTTTAACAAAAGATGGCAACATAGTACCTACAAAGTTAAACCATTAGCCTACTTAAAAATTTAAACTGACTTGCGATATTGTAGCATACGACATACGAATTACGAAATTGTTCTAACATGTTTAAACCATACGAGATGGCATACGACATTACATAACAGAGTTTACAGAAATTAGTTTGTAATCTACATTAGTGGCCCCAAAAAGTTACTGTACCCCTTCTAACCTTCAGCGTTAAATCCTACTTTTGAATCTTCCGTTACTACCCCTAACATTTACCATCAGATTGCACTCCGAACATGTTCCGCAGCCTGTTCTGCCTTCTTCTTCTCTATCTGCTCTTTTATTAACTTCTGCTTCAATGCCTTGTCTGTGTGTGTCTTTGCAAACTCATGTGTTTCCTCGCTGATCTTTGCTCGGTGCATGTTTATTTCATACATTAACATCTTTGTTGCATACTTAATTCTCATTCTCATTATTTCAATCTCCTGTTCTCGTCCTTCTTTTGGAAATTCCAATTTCCAGTTTTTCACAGTTTCTCCATCATATTGCTCCATATGCATCATTACAAAAACACCACAATCAATGACATTCTGTTTTGTTCCCCACTTTAGCTTCATCAATGTTGTCTTTTTTGTCACTATCTCAGATGCCTTTTTATGTTTGTGGGATTCCAGATATCTTGAAAACAGTTTTTTCTACACAAAATAGAAAATTCAATTTATTAAAGACAATTCATTATCTCATATGCCGAAGGCGTAGGATGCGGCTAAGCCGAAAGGCTTAGCCGCATCCTACGCCTTCTTCCAAGCCGAAGGCTTAGCTGCATAAGTCCTTTCAATATAGCCTTCTAATCTCTAACTATTTAAGCAGCACGCATCATTATTTGAAGTATCATATATGATTTTCAAAAATATTTTACAAAAACATTTGATTATTCAAACAAATTAAAATCTTATTTAAAATCATATGTGATTTTTGTTGGCATAGCTAAATTTTAGCATGCCAAAGGCTTAGCCGCAGGCATAGCCTTCTAATCTCTTGCTATTTAAGCAACACGCATCATTATTTAAGCATAATCTTTAATTACTTACGAGAACATCACATTCCTGCTTGTATTTTGTATCATATGTCTGACCTGAGTTGGAGTTGTCAATGATGACAGAAGTGCCTTTGAATAGATTGAAAACAACCAGATAAAAGTGTTCATGCGCGATTATTGGAAAGAATGCCTGTATTAATTGAAAACAAAAATTAGATTCATTTTAATACAAATAAAACATATTTGTTTTCATAATAATTGAAATAAGTTGTTACCAATTCTACATGTTGCATTGATTTGTCATCTGGATTGCCTTTAAACACGGTAGTCAAGTTTGATCAAAAATCTTTATACTGCTTCTCTTCATCTTCCTTTTTTGCTTCCACTATTTGTTTTATCTGTTCTTATAAATCAACATATCTTTAAGAAACAAATTAAGATTTTAGTAAATAAGTTCTAATTTTTTGGGTACTTACAAGTATTCCTGTATGAAAAAATTGTTTCATCTTTGATCCACCGTTGTTGATCGTTTCTTCATAGTTTAAAATCGCAGCAAAGCTGTCAATGATGCTAGCTTCCACCTTTAATTGTGGTGCTAGTGTTTGCATGTTGTCTCTAATTGTTGCGCTGCCCCCTATGCCCATTCTGTTTTAAACACAAATTCACTACACAAAAAGATAAAGCAGATTTACATATATTGTTAGCACAATTTCACATTTTTTTTCATATGATTGTTAAATAAGATAAAGCATACTTACTATGGATCTCCTTGCATTGAGAATAAAGCATCTGTTACCATCGCTTCATCCGACTCTGTTGGTATATTTATGACAGTTTTCCGGTTCATATATGGTGAAACCAGAAATCTTGAAGGCTTTTTTGCTCTTTTTCCAACTGGCTCTTCTTCCTTTTTTGATGGATTTGCTTCTTCAGTAACTTGTTTTCTCGCCCTTTTTGCAATCTTTGGTGTTTGTTCTTTTGTCGCTGTGTCAGTTTCAACTGCAACCCTTTTTCCAATCTTTGGTGTTTCTTCTGTTGTCGTTGTGTCAGTTTCAACTGCAGGTTTCCTGACCAATGGGCTTAAACCCATACCAAAACTGAATGATGGTGGTGAAATGGATTTCATTCGGCTTCTTGTCATTTTCTGTTGTGATTGAGTAATCTTTTCATAATTTTCTTTTGCTTCGTTGATAATCTTGTCAAAATTTTCATCCTTAGCCAAAAAGGCGTCTAGGTCTTCTGTTTCCATCACAACTGGATTTTCTTTTTCCATTTCCTTCTCAACTGGATCTTCCTTTTCCTTCTCAACTTCAATTTATTTCCCTTTTTTTCTTCTCAATCGGAATTTCTTTTTCCTTCTCCACTTCTGTTTCCATTTCATCTTCTGTTTCATTCTCATCTTCTTGTCCCATCTCAGTAACCTTTTCTTTTTCTTGCTCAACATCTGTTTCCATTTCATCTTCTGTTTCTATCTCACTCTCATTTTCTTCTTCATTATCATCTTCTTTTTCAACCGTACTTTTCTTTTCACCTTCTTCTTTATCAACTATACTTTCACTCCCACTTTCTTCTTCACTCCCACTTTCCGTATCCTCTTTATCATCGTTGCCAACATTATCTTCCTTATCCTTTTTATCACCGTTGCCATCATTATCTTTGTCATCTTCAGAGTCATCTTCATTTAAGTCTCCTCCTCTGCCATCATCGCTGCCGTCATCATCACTGTCGTTTTCTTTATCAATGTTCTTTTCTCCTTTATCTAGATCGAAATCTACGACATTGAACATTTTCTTGTATCTCTTACATAACCTGATCATCATTTTGTCTCCCCTGAACTTCAGCATACCCTCTCTCATCGTCTCAACTAACTCTCTTTTTTCTTTTGAAATTATTTCAAACTTCTCTTCAATTTTTCCATAAAACTCCTGTAAAACGAGTAAGTTGGATTAGTTTTTTAATCTATATTCAAAATCATATGTAATTTTTTCTATTTTACAAAAACATTTGAAGTATCATATATGATTTTCAAAAATTATCATATATGATTTTTGAAACAAATTTAAATCTTATTCAAAATCATATGTGATATTTTCTATTTTACAAAAACATTTGAAGTATCATATATGATTTTCAAAAATATCATATATGATTATTCAAATAAATTTAAATCTTATTTAAAATCATATGTGATTTTTGCTGGCATAGCTGAATCTTAGCATGCCAAAGGCTTAGCCGCAGGCTAAGCCGAAGGTTTTGTTTTAGAAACCTTTTAAACATACTTTTTTTTATCACATCAATTTATAAGACAATCGGAATAAAGTTAAAAGTAACATTTCTTGTTTCTGGTCTTTTAGGAGGCAATGGTTCATAGTAAATATCAGCTCCCTTGTATAAATTCATACCATTTTGTTTTTCCTCCAGATCATATTCTCCATGATGTTCTAGCTTCCCCAAGCATTTGTCTTTCATTTCCATTCCTATCCTCTTTCTCATTGCATGAGTGTTCCAACTTCTCATTGCTGGACGATGACGCATAACTGGAAACCTTGGGTAGTTTGTTGAGTCCAAGTAGAGCAGCTTTTTTATAAAAAAAATAAATTTGTGTTAGATTATAATATTTGTATGATATTGAATCACATTTGACAAATTTATAGAAACATGTAAAATAACTTACACATAAGAAGGTTATTGGCCCATAATAGTAGTCGCCCATCTTCACCTTTTCTCAATTATGCTTACTTGTTTGTAAGCTTTCCAATATGTAACCACACCAGTCAATATCTGAAATATCATCATCTTCTTTCATACGTTTTAGCACTGTTGGTAGCACCTTTCCACCATTATCTAGTGTTCCCATGGTGCTAGCAAAAAGAGTCAAGAAGTTTATTGTGAATATGAAATCAGCATCAAATGTGTTCGATATCTCCATAGATATTGTAGGTGGTGTGATTTTTCCTATATGAGAATATTGGTTTTGCCATTCTTCTATGAAAGGATCATCAGGGTCTCTTTCTTCTAGATCTTCTAATTTCTTTGCTCTCATCGGCACAGCTAGCATATCATTTATTTTTTGCCTTGTTACCTTTATTGATCCTTTCTCTAATCGTAATTCCATGCTTGGTGGATAGAATTTATCAATCACGTGGTATACCAAAGCACCCGGAAGTTCAACTATGGGAAAGTTAATGAATCTCTCGAAACCAATATCTTTCAAACGTTTCTTTCTTGCATCTGCTAAACCAACCATGGCATCATACATAGCTTTTGGTGATGATCTGGTTTTGCAGCTTGGATACATCACCTTTTTTATTGGTTTTTCTGCTTTTTTTCCTTTTTGTTTTTTCGTTTTTTCAAGTTTAACCTTAACAATCTCCTCCTCCTCCTCTGAATCTTCTTCTTCAACAGCTTCCATCTTTCTTTTTTTGGTTTGTTTTTTCACTTCCTCTCTCTCTTCTGTTTCACTTCCTTCATAAATCACATTATCCTCCTCCTCCTCTTCGCTTCGCTGATAACTATCTTCATCTTCATTTGTTTTTGTTTTTTTTGTTTTTTTTTGCATCACCTCTTGTGAATCTCTTAGTAGGTGTGCCAGGTATTTCAGCTTCTTTTTTTTTCATCATATTTTTTTTGGCTCTAGATCTGCATGCTTGCTTTACTCTTGTTCTTTTTTCTTTTAAAAGAGGTTCTTATTCTTCTTTTCTAGATTTTTTGTTTTCAAGCTGCTCTGCCTTGCTCTCTTCCTTTGATGTGGATGTCTTTGAAAACGGCAATGAAGATATAACTTTGTCTACATTGTCTGTTTCCTTTGCTTTATCATCTACATTTTTAAAACACATATTTTTAGTAATTATGTACAAGCAGACCAACTATCATACATCATCAGTTTCTTTTGTCGAAGGCTTAGCCGCAGCGATAGCCTTTGGCGAAGCCGAAGGCTATCGCTGCGGCTAAGTCAAGTGTTTGATTACAGTTTAAATTGATTACTATTTTCATATTTGATATACAATTACATTACAAAAGCTTATTTTGCCTGTTGCTAAGCCAAATCTTTTGTTGCAGGCTTTTTGTTTTGAAAAACCTTTACTATATCATATGTGATAAAGAATAAAAACAATATCAACTGAATCTATCTATAAGTGAATGTTTTGCTATATCATATGTGATATAGATTTCAAGCCAAACAAAATTAGACACGCTGTGTTTACGCCATTAAGCCGAACTCATACATCATCAGTTTCTTTTGTCGAAGGCTTAGCCGCAGCGATAGCCTTCGGCGAAGCCGAAGGCCGCAGTCGCCGAAGGCTATCACTGCGGCTAAGTCAAGGGTTTGATTATAGTTTAAATTGATTACTATTTTCATATTTGATATACAATTACATTACAAAAGCTTATTTTGCCTGTTGCTAAGCCAAATCTTTTTGTTGCAGGCTTTTTGTTTTGATAAACCTTTACTATATCATATGTGATAAAGAATAAAAACAATATCTACTGAATCTATCTATAAGTGAATGTTTTGCTATATCATATGTGATATAGATTTCAAGCCAAACAAAATTAGAAACGCTGTGTTTACGCCATTAAGGCGAAGTCGTCTCCTGCATCTAAGCCAAAGGGCTTAGCGGCAACCTACACCTTCATCCAAACCGAAGGCATAGGATTCGGCTAAGCCTTCGGCTAAGCAGCATCCTACGTCTTCGTCTATTCCAAAGGTGTAGGATGCGGCTAAGCCGCATCCTACGCCTTTGTGTATGCCGAAGGCGTCTACTATGTATACGCCTACGCCTACGCCTACGCCTAAGCCGAACGCATCTTCTGCGGCTAAGCTGCAGCCGATGCCTTCGGCGAAGCCGAAGGTGTCTTCTGCGGCTTAGCCGCATAAGACGCCTTCAATAAAGGCTTCTAATCTGTCTTTTTATCTCAATATCTTCAACTGAATCTATCTATAAACTTTGAAAACCTAATTTCTAGTCACGTTTTTCTTCACAAAATCACAATAACTTCCATAAACATCCATTAATCAGTGTAAAATCATAACATCTTCAATATAATCTCTATAAACAGTACGCATCATTATTTAAACGTATATGATAGTAACAGATAGTCAAATAGTTGTTTAAAGTGTATCAGTATACCTTAAATCGGTTTTTTAACCCTTTTTTTCTACATCTTTTTCGCCGGAGATTCCATTTTTTCCTGTGAGATTTTAGATCTGGCGTTTTTTAGGGCTAGATATTGATCGGTTTTTTTTGTGAGTAGTGTGTGTTTTTAGTGTGTGTTTGTTGAGAGGAGTTATGAGAGGAAATGAGCGGTTAGTGGTTTTTGTTGTTGTTGTAACTTTACAAAAATGCCCTTCCGTGTATTTTCTTAGTAAGTGGTTTGATCTCAGCCATTGATCAAATTTAAATCAATGGTTGGGAGTTGTCCGTTGGTATGTGAGTTTTTTATGGTTTGTAAAATAACTCAACTCATACAATATATCGAATCAAAACCCGGTTTTGTTAATTGTAGTTACTAGGGTTATGTTTTTTTGTATAAATTGTTAATATATGTAGCCTGTTTATACGATTATACTTAGCTCTAGTGACAATATTTAACAACTTCCTTGAAAAAAATCAGTGTTTTAGTCATTTAGTGTATATTTTTTTCCTAGATGATTTAATAATATTGGGGCGAATCAGTAATATTCGTAAAATCCATTAACAAATCATCGTAACATGAGCATATTCTGTTACCACACGCGGTTGAGAATAAGAACCTCAGGTGGTCGAGTTCAATCACGTTTGGGTTCCAATCTCGGTTATAAGGTAACCCTCATTCTAGTTTAGAATTTATTATGTCTTTAGGATCGTATAATCATGTACTGGTCGATTTATTGGGTTAGAGTTGACGTTAGAGTGTTTCTATTCCTAAATTAGTCTCCGTATTTATGCACATATTCGCTTCTTAATAAGCTATATTGTTCAGTTGAGGCATGATGAATTTGATTATATAAAAGCTAAATTCAATGTTTCAAACAGAACAAATGTTAAATTATTTTGTGATAAAGAAAAACATGCAACTAATGTTTATGACAGAAGTAATTATACAATATATTTAAAAGGCAGAATTTTTGCTGCATCAAAGTGTTGTACGCAACAGTTGTTGTAACAGTAACAACTGCTGCGAAATGTTGTAACGTACAGTTGTTGTAACAATAGCATGAGGCTGCTATTGTTTGTGGTACATAGTGTTGTTAATGTTTGTACCTATGAAATTAACACAACAGATCTACACACTACTGCTAACAATACACATGTGACACAAAACTATTGGATTAATTAGTTTTAAGCTAATTAGTTCCGGCTGCGACACAATTTATTCCGGCGAGCATAATTTTTTCCCGGCGACAGTGGTAACTTTTTCCGGCGAGAGAGTGGCGGCTACAGCAGCGGCTAGCGGCGGCAAGTGGCTGCACTACAAAAAAAAAACACGTTACAACTAAAAAAATGTATGGATCTACAAAAAAAACATATAGATCTACAAAAAAAAAGTATGGATCTATAAAAAAACTAAAGATTTACGAACACAACACAATAAATAACAAAAGAACAATTAAACCATCGAAAATATCAAACCCTCACCGAGTCAACCGAGTTGACTCGGTCAGTTGACCGACTCAGCAGAGAAGGGGGAAGGGGAGGGTCCACACGAGGTTTTTAATAATTTATTACAACTGTTTTTATAAATAAAAACATTATTATTATCGGATTTAATAAAAAAATAAGAATGGGGTGAGGCTGTGGTGGTGGCGGTGGTGTTGGCAGCGACAGTGGTGGCGCGTGATGGTTGTTGTGGTGGGAGCCAAGGGCTCAAAATCTCCAGAAAAGGGTAAATATTGCCGATCTATCGAATCGGCAAAGAAAAAGGTTCGCCGGAAAATTATTCCGATGGCCGGAATTTGGTGGTGGTCGGAGTTGTGGGACGCCGGCGGTGGGAAGAGAGAAGAAGAGAGAGAGTGAAAGAGATAATAATGAAATAAATTATTATTATTAGGGTTTTTATAGTTTTGAGGGAGGGGCTACAATGAAAATTGAAATGTGAAGGGTGTGAAACGAAAAAGGGGGGCGGAGGGGCTATAGTCGTCAATGTAGTTAAACTTTTACAATAAACACTGCGGGACTTATTCGACATATCAAACGGACTCGAAAATTAACGAAACTTGCACCATTGTTAACGAAATAATTTTTCCAATCAAAACAAGTATAAACATGCAATACTTTCAAAAATCAATATTTTTGACAAATACGAAATGTTTTGTGCTTTCTAGGTTGTGCCGGTTCATATATACTAAAAACCGTGTAACAGTACCCCCCCCCCCCCCCAAGCACTTTTGCTACAGTAATCCCACAATTTCCATTTTACCCCCTGAGGTTATTGATCCATTGCAAAGTTAGTCCTTAAAGGTCGTTACCTAACAGTTGTGGATTAAAGAGAGAAGAGAGAGGGGGAGAGGATTTGTTAATGTGTGTTGTGTGTTTAAATGAATAAAAATGAATTTTGGGTCTTTTATATTTTTAGGAGGGATTAAAGACAAAACTGAAAAGGTGGAAATAACACCTTTGGGTGGAGGGACCATTTCTGACAAAATGGCTAAATTTTTTCAATAAACACTGTAGGACCCATTCGACGTACCAAACGGACTCGAAAAATTATGAAACTTGCGCCATTATTTACGAAATAATTTTTCCAACAAAAACGAGTATAAATATGCAATACTTTCTCGAAATCAATAGGCCCATGCAAAATCTTCATATAACTATTTATTCATACAATTTAACAAACCAACATCAAAAAAAAAAAAAAAAAAAAAAAAAAGCCACTTTTTACATATACCAACAACAGCCAAAACAACATTAAAAAAAAAAAAAAAAAAAAAAAAAAAAAAAAAAAAAAAAAAAAAAAAAAAAAACCCCCACAGAGCACTCCCACTGCAACGCGCGAGTTTCCCAGCTCGTTATATAAACGGAGGAGTAACAGTCGTGTATAGACTTTATAGTAGGCAAATTATTACGAGTAAATTGGTTAAATAAGTCTGAAGAATGTAGTGTCGTAGTCAGGTGATTTTCTGTCAAGTTCAAAAAATGTGATTTTCCGTCACTATACCATATTATAATGCATGGATAACCAACCCTAATTGCAAACCTAACTCCTAGCCACTAATTTTAAGATAAGGATGTGAGATTTGAGCCATTAGATCACATTTTGCCATCTTAATCTCAGCTATTCATTTTAGACCATATATAATGTCCTACAAAGGTGTCATTTATTTTTTCAGAGTTTTTACCTCTTCATCTGCAAACCATGTCTGCAGAAGAAGAGGCACATCTAAAGTCTTCATCTGCATGAAAGAAAACTGTTTGTTTTTTGTGCTATTGAATTACTACTTTCTTTTCTTTTTTTTTCTTTTTTTTTTTCTTTTTTTTTAACAAATGTTTTGGGATACGGGGTATCAAAGACAAGTTTTCATCCGTTTTATACGTTATCATCCATTTTATACGTTTTTCTTCGTTTTTTTATGTTTTCGTCTGTTTTTTACGTTTTAGTACGTTTTTTACGTTTTCGAACGTTCTTTTACGTTTTGTCTGTTTTTTTAGGTTTTCATCATTTTTTTACGTTTTTGTCTGTTTTTTACGCTTTCCTCCGTTTTTTTACGTTTTCGTCTGTTTTTTACGTTTTCGATAATTTTTTTTACGTTTTTGTCTTTTTTTTACGTTTTCGTCCGTTTCTTTACGTTTTGGTACGTTTTTCACGTTTTAGTCCTTTTATTTTTTTACGTTTTTGTCTATTTTTTACGTTTTCGTCTGTTTTTTAACGTTTTCATCGGTTTTTTTACGTTTTCGTCTGTTTTTTTACGTTTTCGTCCATTTTTTACGTTTTTTTACCCTTTTTTTTTATGTTTTCGACTGTTTTTTACGTTTTCATCTGCTTTTTTACGTTTTTGTCTTTTTCTACGTTTTCGTCCGCTTTTAGGTTTTTGTTTGTTTTTTACGTCTTCATCCATTTTTTACGTTTTCGTATTACTTTTTAAAGTTTTCGTACGTTTTTTACATTTTGCTATGTTTTTTTACATTTTTTTACCTTTTTTTTACGTTTTTGTTTGTTTTTTATGTTTTCGTATGTTTTTTCACGTTTTTGTCCGTTTTCTTATGTTTTGGTACTTTTTTTACGTTACGTTCATTTTTGTATGTTTTCGTCTTTTTTTTTACATTTTCGTCTGTTTTTTTACGTTTTCGTCCGTTTCCATATGATTTCGTAAGTTTTTGAACGTTATCTTACGTAAGAAAACGGACAAAAACGTAAAAAAATGGACGAAAACTGATGAAAACGTTAAAAAACAGGCGAAAACGTAAAAAAAAACGGTCGAAAACGTAAAAAAATAGACGAAAACGTAAAAAAAAATAGACGAAAATATAAAAAACAGACAAAAACGTAAAAATACAAACGAAAAAGTAAAAAACGGATGAAAACGTAATAAAACAGAAGAAAATGTAAAAAAGGGATGAAAACCGACGAAAACGTAAGAAGACGGACGAAAACATAAAAAAACGATCGAAAACGTATAAAAAAATATATTGAGAAAGAGATGTAGGGTTTGTGAAAGAAGAGGTAAGAAGTGAAAGATAATGTCTGAAATTTAGAAGAGGAAAGAAGTGAAAAAAAGCACTTATGTCTGAAAAAAACAAACATAAACCTCTGCCCTCCCGCAGACAAAAGAAGTGAAAATAGGGAAAAAGTGAGAAAAAACAAACAACACCTTACAAAACACATAGTAAACACCCAGAAAAACAAACACAAATTCTCTCATTCTCTCTTTTCCTATCTAACCACACTACCACCACTTGCATCGCTGGAAACCACCACAATCACCGCCTCTATGCCAAAAATCGCCATTACAACCGTGATGAGGCGAAAAGTGTACCGCTTTTAAGGGGTCATTTAAGCCCGAAATCGTATTTATTTGATCAAATATTGCCCTAAATCGTTCCTTTTGTCATTTTAGGTACTTTTGAGGAGAAATCTGGAAAAGGAGGCATTTTGGACGTTTTTGGAGCATTAAAGTGAAGAAAACGGCAAAGTCTCAAGAATCGGCTAAAAGTTACTCTTGACGGCGTCACAATTAACATGGGACGGCGTCATGCCTTGGCAAGAAAAGTTGGATGTGAAATTTACTCATGACGGGCCAGTGAGTTTGCATGAGAATTCTGACGGCGTCACGCTTTAACTAAATCAAGGGCGTCACGGCTTAAATCATAAGGGGACGGCGTCACGTTCATGATCCGACGGCGTCAAGCCTTGATAAGCCAGAATGGATTTTTGAAGAGCTAAAGAGGGACGGCGTCAAGATGGTCATCCGGGAACCCTAAAAGCGGCGAGGTGACGGCGTCACAATGCATAAGGTGACGCCGTCAGATGTCAAAGTCTATATATAGTTTTCTAATTTTTTGTCATTAGGAGAGAGCTTAGTGTGTGGAATTTTGGGATAAAACCCTAAGACGATTTTAGCTACTTTTTCAGGGCTTTTTGCCTTGAGATCTTCCATGTTTCATTGAAAGATAAGTTATCAATTAATCATTCAATATGTCTATGTGTTGTTTGATTCTATCTTATGCTTGTCTTTTGTTTAACATGTTAGGCTAATTTTATCTTGTGTTTGCTTAGATCTAATGAAACCTAGCTATTGATTATTGGTTGTTAGTGTGTTATTAGTTGTATTGGATGATTGTTTATCTATGTTAGGCTTAAGAAAACTGGCTAACTTCCTATTCGGTAACTTGCTTGAACGTCTTAAGAAACATGAACCAAACGCGTACTAAAGGTTTTTATGGTTGTATTTAATGCACAAGCGAATTCTAGTGATCCCATGTTAGGAGCTTCCTAGCCGGCTCGACATAGGAGTGAAGTAGGAGCTTGTAGAGTTTGGGGAAGTAAGTACGCCACCCCACGAATGGTATTAAGGAATACACCCGTCATCCACGCGACTAATACACACTAATTAACCGGTAAAAGATAGTTAGGGAGTAAGGAAATCTAAGTAAACACATTTCTCTACACATAAGTTTCTCACCACTTTTCATTTTTGTTATTTTATTTTATTTGCATTTGTAGTAATTTGGGTTAGTTGACTAGCAACTAATTCCGCCCACTCCTTCAAAACCCGAGATTTTACTTGCTTTTATAAAATATAAAAACATAAAAAGAATCTTCCTCAACCCTTAGACCTAATTAGAGTAGCCTTTCACACCTAACGAACACTATTCCCTGTGGAGAACGATCAATCCCCCGTACTTACCACTACACTATACTACATCGGTCAGGTACACTGCCTGGTGGGGTTGTAAGCCTCTTGAGATCCCTCGAGAGGTAAAACCTGTTATAAGGTTGCAAAACCCACGCATCAAGTTTTTGGCGCCGTTGCCGGGGAATAGTTATTGTTTAGGTTGAATTTTTATTTCTATTAGGTCTACTCACTAGATTCCTTTCTAGTGGGATTTTTATTTTATTTTTTTTAGGTTTTCTTTAGTCTATCTTTTTCTTTGTGTGTTTGTTTGTAATTTCCATTGACTCTTCCGTTCACCATTATGGAGTACGCGAATCCACCATACCACCAACCACAAAGGCCATTCTACCCTATTGACATCTCGAATTTCAAACAATATCGAGATGAACCCATATATGATGCATGGACTCGTTTTAGAAATTTACTCCGAAAATTCCCTCATCATAGTTTCGCTTTAGCATCCCTAACCCGAACCTTTTACTATCGTGTTGGCCAATATGACCAAATGCGCATTGAGGATTTTGCCAATGGGGACTTTAGGGAATTAAGTGCTGAAGAAGCATGGGATGCCATAGAAGATTGTGCCCAATATTATTATAGGGTAGACAACCCAACAAACGTTAGTACAAGTCAATTGAATATAAATTTCCTGGATCATGAAACAAGTTTGTTTGGGGATGAATACATTAGTGTTGAGATACCTAAGTGGTTGTCATGTAATGCCATAGTACAAAACAAACACATAGGTGACCTTGATGTGATGGAGGATTTAGCCGAACATGATCACATTGATCAAAAAGACCTAGGTTTTATGATCGATGATGATGAATCTCAAGAAACACATGATGAATCTTTTGGGCAATTTGAATATAGCAGTCATAATATTGAGGATGATCCTTATGATTCGGATATAGAAGTTAAGATGCCTAGAGAAGCACTTGAGATACTTGGGAAAATGTTAGGGTTAGATCCTACTAAAACGCATGATGAGGATATAGGTGAGCTTGACATAAGGAATGATGAGGTAAGTAACATAAGCCCACCAAGTGCCCCACAAGTCCTACCATCATTTGAGGCACACACACCGCCCGTGACTTACCCGGAAGAAGTAGAAGGGACTATAGGAACCCCAATTGAAGTAGAACCTTTGGAAGAAACAAAACTAGAAGAAATAGGTTTGAATACTTGTAGTCATAACCTTTCTTTTAGTTCTATGGAAGTTCCTAGTTTTGATGAACCAGAGCCTCAACCAAAACCGTTACCTAATCTTCCATCTTTAGATGTGAATTTAGGAAATGAGAAAGGTCCCGATCCACCCATCAAACCATATAGTCCGGGTAGTTTTACGTTGAAGGTAGTAGACTCTAAGCCTTGTAGAGAGGAAGCTAACATAGGAGTGAACCATGACCTTACATACTTACATCACCCATTTATGATTGATCACAAGAAACACTATGGGTTTAAACCGGGTTTATTAGGTCAAGATGGATTCCCAACTAGGAGTCTCTCGAAGTTGATAGAAGATGATCCCTTTTTAGGAGGAAACTCAAAATCACCCATTGACCAAAGTGAACTAGGCAAGGTTATGATGAAAGGAGCACACCCCTTTGAGCATATAATTCATCCACCACTCTTTCCTCACGTGGCATACTCCTACCGAGCTGGTGTGTATCGCTACTATCACCCGCACTTAATCCTAAGTGTAGGGAAAACCTCTCCTTTATCCATTAAATAAGGGGAGAGTCAGGCTCGTGACTCGAACAAAAACAGGCGCTTCTTGGGAGGCAACCCAAGCTTTATTTATTTTATTTGCTTTGTGTGTTCATTTGTTTGTGTGTTTGTTTTATTTGTTTCGTATTGTGTGTGTAATTTTTATTCTTATTGATTCATGTTAAAAACTAAATTGTGAAAATGCTTTATTTTGTTTTTAACTTCGTCTTAACTACATATAAAGGTATTTTGCAAAAGATAAGTGTAAGGGAAATCTAAATCGGTTTATTAGAACACAAATGAACATGAATCATAATAATAATAAGTTAGCATACATATTCGTATTTGTTTGAGTCAAATGCTTGTATCGAGTCATAATGATGTTTTGCAGAATTTCCAGGAAGTAAGGTAAAGGTTTTTCCAGAAATTTTCCGGAAACTTAAAATGAAAATTTTTGTCAGGTCATTTCTGACGGCGTCAGGGGTTATAACCTGACGGCGTCAGATTTAATTTCCAGAAATTTTTGAAAATTTTGTTTTCATAAAAAGTTTTTATTAAAATCTCCAACTTATAATCTCCAGGAATCTGCAAAGTTATCATTCCACAAGCATTATATCCTTATATATAGATTTTATCCCGCCGATGTTATGCAGGTTTTCGTGTTTGTTTTCTCAGGTTCAACAGGTTATTTTGGACAAGGAAATGTTTTGAATCAAGCTTATGGCGATGCATTAGTCATGGAGCTTCAACATTCTCTTTGGAGGAAGATTTAACCGTGTAATTTCATTATCCAACGAGCGAATCAGGGGAGTATTTGATTTCATTCTTTTACTTTATGCTTTTACATTTGTCATTTGAACATTGGGGACAATGTTCATCTTAAGTGTAAGGGGAGGGTAAAAGTACGATTTTTGAGAATACAATTGCGCTTGATTTTTGTTTGTTTGATGGTAGATGTGTAATAAAACTGAGAGAAATACTTGTTAAGGTAATTTTAGTGCCAAATTTAAAATTTTTTACAACATATAGGAGTGAAACTTTGATCTTAATGAGCGTCTCACGGATAGGAGTTATATGACTAGCACAAAAAACCGTACCACTAAAAAATTTTCCACCCCAAATATGTGAGGTTCGCCCCTAGAATTGGTAGGAAAAGCATTTATGCTATGATGTGTGTACCGGTAGCACTTAGATTCTAGAACTTGCGTTAGGACCATTCCAAGGCCACAAGTGAGACTACATTCGTGTAGTTAGATTTACTACATGATAAGAGGCATTAGGATTAACACATTGTTTTACACCTGTGTTTTTGTTATAATTACGTTGGCTATATTGGTCAAGTAATTCCCCCACACCCTTTGCGTTGTACTCATTTTTAGTACACGATACCCCTAGTACACCCCTCAGAGCCTATCTTTTCGTTTCGACCTTTAAGCATTTTACTTAAAGGAAGAATTTGTTACACCCCACTTAAATGTACACCCAAATCGCCTTAGCCTACCTTGTATGCACTCATCTTTAGTGCATTATTGTGACAACATTTGTTTAAACCCAAGTTAATTATCTAGTTGATTACATGGTTGCTAAGTCGAGTCATATCCTTGTACATATTGTTTTGGGACGATTGGGACTCATGGGTAAAGTACTAGTGTAATGGAGTAATGGGGAAGAACATCATTTATTACCCCCATATGTGCTAAATGTTTTAAAAGTACTCCAAGTTTTTCAATTATCTTAATTCGAGTCATTAGAATAGTTATTTGTAAAGTTATGTAAAAGTTCAAGTGTAAGGGGATGCAACGCCCCTATGATGTATTATTTTGGATGGTAGGGTAAAAGTGTATGCAAAAAAAAAAAAAAAAAAAAAAAAAAAAAAAAAAAAAATCAAGAAAAATACAAAAAAAATGAGAAAAAGAAAAATAGAAAAAACATACGGACTACCATCCCGTTTCATTTTATGTTTATTTTATGTTTTTGTTTTGTTATTTTCTTTCATTAGCTTAAGATCGAGTCTAGTCTTGGCTTAGCAACGTTGTATAGTACATGTAATTGATCAAGATCTTTAACTCGCCACCAGTAAAATATCTTTTATCCAACAAAACCGTGTTTTCCTTTTCCCTACACCTAACGTTATAACCCATTTAAAAGCCCTCTTTGATAGTTTATCTTAGGTGCTTACGCCTAGTGGAGGAGGTTTTCGATCCTTTCCCAAGCCTATGGTAATCTATTTGCTATGACAGGTAGTGAGAGATATTTTCCGTTTTCATTTATGAGATTTATTTTGATGACACTTGAGAGATGTGAGTATCTAAACACTACTTGTGAGGTGCTAGTATATAATCTCCGTGCTTATTATGATTGAAGTGGAACGATTATTTGTTGTAATTACTTTTATGTTTGCATTAAATGACCCCTAACTTGTATTTTGATTAGAATAAAAGCGCATTTGCTTGAGGACAAGCAAATCTCAAGTGTAAGGGTATTTGATGAGGCGAAAAGTGTACCGCTTTTAAGGGGTCATTTAAGCCCGAAATCGTATTTATTTGATCAAATATTGCCCTAAATCGTTCCTTTTGTCATTTTAGGTACTTTTGAGGAGAAATCTGGAAAAGGAGGCATTTTGGACGTTTTTGGAGCATTAAAGTGAAGAAAACGGCAAAGTCTCAAGAATCGGCTAAAAGTTACTCTTGACGGCGTCACAATTAACATGGGACGGCGTCATGCCTTGGCAAGAAAAGTTGGATGTGAAATTTACTCATGACGGGCCAGTGAGTTTGCATGAGAATTCTGACGGCGTCACGCTTTAACTAAATCAAGGGCGTCACGGCTTAAATCATAAGGGGACGGCGTCACGTTCATGATCCGACGGCGTCAAGCCTTGATAAGCCAGAATGGATTTTTGAAGAGCTAAAGAGGGACGGCGTCAAGATGGTCATCCGGGAACCCTAAAAGCGGCGAGGTGACGGCGTCACAATGCATAAGGTGACGCCGTCAGATGTCAAAGTCTATATATAGTTTTCTAATTTTTTGTCATTAGGAGAGAGCTTAGTGTGTGGAATTTTGGGATAAAACCCTAAGACGATTTTAGCTACTTTTTCAGGGCTTTTTGCCTTGAGATCTTCCATGTTTCATTGAAAGATAAGTTATCAATTAATCATTCAATATGTCTATGTGTTGTTTGATTCTATCTTATGCTTGTCTTTTGTTTAACATGTTAGGCTAATTTTATCTTGTGTTTGCTTAGATCTAATGAAACCTAGCTATTGATTATTGGTTGTTAGTGTGTTATTAGTTGTATTGGATGATTGTTTATCTATGTTAGGCTTAAGAAAACTGGCTAACTTCCTATTCGGTAACTTGCTTGAACGTCTTAAGAAACATGAACCAAACGCGTACTAAAGGTTTTTATGGTTGTATTTAATGCACAAGCGAATTCTAGTGATCCCATGTTAGGAGCTTCCTAGCCGGCTCGACATAGGAGTGAAGTAGGAGCTTGTAGAGTTTGGGGAAGTAAGTACGCCACCCCACGAATGGTATTAAGGAATACACCCGTCATCCACGCGACTAATACACACTAATTAACCGGTAAAAGATAGTTAGGGAGTAAGGAAATCTAAGTAAACACATTTCTCTACACATAAGTTTCTCACCACTTTTCATTTTTGTTATTTTATTTTATTTGCATTTGTAGTAATTTGGGTTAGTTGACTAGCAACTAATTCCGCCCACTCCTTCAAAACCCGAGATTTTACTTGCTTTTATAAAATATAAAAACATAAAAAGAATCTTCCTCAACCCTTAGACCTAATTAGAGTAGCCTTTCACACCTAACGAACACTATTCCCTGTGGAGAACGATCAATCCCCCGTACTTACCACTACACTATACTACATCGGTCAGGTACACTGCCTGGTGGGGTTGTAAGCCTCTTGAGATCCCTCGAGAGGTAAAACCTGTTGTAAGGTTGCAAAACCCACGCATCAAACCGTCACTGCCACCACCACCACTAAAGACGTTGTAAACAGCCACTACAACAATCACCAGATCTACTACCACCGTCACCACCGCAAACACCACCACCAAGAACTGACATCGTTAGCCTCATATCCACTGTTGATCACGTGTGTTGTTTGTGGTGAATATATTGTAACCCGATAGAAATCCGAATTCGTGTGAGTACACTATCAGATCAATAAAATGGAGTGGCTACCAAGTTATGATCGGATAAAATCGAATTTGATTCAAGATTAGTATATTTATGTTTGCAGAAAATCATGATCAAAAGATGTTTTGATCAATCCCACTTTTACGTTGTGTATATCTCTGTGTGTCTCTCAATTGAGAATATATGAGATAATTTATAGGTTCTCAAAACGGTTAATAAGAGGCCAAAATAACTGTAAAACAATTATTATTACAGCACAACAACTAGCAGCAGATTCTGCATATTAGCAGCAGGATCATGACCACTAGCAGCAGGATCCCAACACTAGCAGCATGAACCCAACTAGCAGCAGGATCCAACACTAGCAGCAGGATCACTTATACTAACACATAACCAACCGTACCATTTAACCGTACCTTTGAACCCAGTTTGAACCCTCGTTAGTCCCATTAATATGCAACTAAGTATCGACCCTTATTTGCAACTAAGTGTCGATCCTTATTTGCATATTAAACACAATTTAGTTTACACTAAAATACCAACAAACCTCCCCCATTTTAGTGTAATCATAAATTAACTAACTTATCACCGCAAACAATCAAACTAATGCTTAAATGAAATGTCGAGACGATTGAATTTCATTTTAGTATATTACACATTCCAAATATTCGAATACCAAGGTTTCCCGAAAGATTGAACCTTGTAGTATTGCTATTGAATACATGAAGATAATATACACATTAGCTTTTACATACTTAATTCTTACTTGACACTTTCTTTTACTAGCCTGTGTCCCTATCCTTCATAAGTATATCAAAGCCAAGTCCCAGCTTCTTGAAGCAGCTAAACTTCATACTTAATAGGTAGTTCTTTTAATCTTGCACCTGCAAATGCAATTTTTCAAAAGAACTATTAAGAAGAACACTTCAACCTTCCTTAACTTGCAGATCCGAACACATACCTTGGGATAATTTTATATTGTGTTCCAAACTCTAGATGTTAAACTTTCCACATTCAAAATTCAGCACCTAACGTCATATTAGGTGGTGAATTGGGTATCTTAACATGAGAGTTTTCATATGGACTTTAACCCCAATCCCTCAGCTGATCCTTTCACGAGTACTCTACATAACCCTTTGGTTAAATGATCAGCTTAGTTCCGATGAGTTGCAACCCACTCAACGAATATGACACCATGCATTATGAGCTCACGAACCATGCTGTGTCACACACCTAAGTGTATTGACTTGCCATTATATACTTGACTATAAGCCTTAGCCAAAGAAACTTGACTATCACACCTGATAGAAATAGAAAAAATCTGCTTTGGCCACAATGGAAATTCATAAAGCAAATTCCTTAACTTCAGCCTCATTACCAGCTGCTGTCATAGCAACAAACTCAGATTCCATAGTTGAGTTTGTTATGCAAGTCTGTTTCTTTGATGCCAAACTAACGACACCTCCCCCAAGAAGGAACACCCATCCAAATGTAGAAGATTGATCTTCTTTATGGAACATCCAACTTGCATTGCAAACACCTTCAATAACCGAAGGAAACCCAATGTAAGTTAATTGATAATCAACCGTTCCTTTCAAGTACTTTAATACTCAACCCAAAACATTCCAATGAAATATACTAGGATTGCTAGTAAACCTACTAAGCTTTCCAACTGCATATGCTATAATCGGCCTTGTACTTACCAAGTTACCATGGCATACATTAACGATCCAATCCTTTTTGAGTATTCAAGTTGAGACACTGCTTTACCTTTATTTGGTAATAGCTTAAGATTTAGATCCATGGGAGTACCTATGGGAGAACAATCCTTGAAATTGAACTTATCCAAGATCTTCTCAATATAATGTGATTGAGATATTGAAATGCCCTTGTTCTCACGAATGATCTTAATACCTAAGATCACTTCCGCCTCCCCCATGTCTTTCATAGCAAATTTAGATGACAAGAATTCCTTTGTCTCATCAACTTGATCTTAGTTTGTACCAAAATCAACATGTCATCCACATATAAACATATCATGACTCCATTTCCAGAATCATCAAATTTACTATAAACACTTGTCAGCTTGATTTAAAACAAAACCACTTGACAATACAACCTTGTCTTAACCCATAAAGAGATTTAACCAATTTACAAATTTTGTTTTCTTGTCCAGGCATAACCAACCCTTCAGGTAAATCTCTTCATCAATTCACTATTCAAGAATGCAATTTTCACATCCATTTGGTGAATTACAAGATTGTGTATGGCAGCTAAAGCCAACAATAATCTAATGGTAGATATCCTAGCAACCGGAGCATAAGTATCGAAATGATTGATTCCCTCCTCTTGTCTAAAAACTTGGATCACAAACCTTGCCTTGTACTTGTCAATAGTACCATCCATCTTCATTTTCCTTTGAAGATCCATTTACATCCTAATGGTTTACACCCAGGAGGTAAATCAGCCAACTTCCAAGCTTTATTTTGCAAGATAGAATCCATCTCATCTTGGACTGCTTCTTTCCAAAGAACAACGTCCCTTGAAGCCATTGCTTCACAATATGTCATTGAGTCCTTATCAATATGGAAACAATATTGATATTGAAAATCAATTTCACTCCTAGATCCTTCAACCAAATAAAGTTGAAAATCATCACCAAAAGTTTTGGCATTTCTAACTCTTGTACCTTTTCTTGGTTCAGTGCTAGTTGAAGGAACATCCTCGGTATTAACCGGTGCCTTCGTACTATGATTCATGTCTCTTGGCCTAGGTATAGATGTGAATCTTTCTTCATCAAAGATTGCATCTCGTGACTCTATCACCGAGTTCACTGAAACATACTCATTTGATTCTAATACATAGAATCTATAAGCATATGAGTTTTCAGTATATCCAATAAATATGCAATCTATACCTCTTTCACCTAAAGTGTTCCTTTTAGGTTCTGTGAGCCTAACCACAGCCCTACATCCCCAAAACTTGAGAAAATTCAAGTTTGGTGTCCTTTTGTGCCAAAGTTCACATGGGGTTTTCTTGTTGCTTTTACCAGGAATACGGTTTAGCAAGTAACAAGCCGTTAACATGGCTTCACCCCAGAATCCTTCACTTAACCCAGAATAAGACAATATTGAAATCACCATTCCTTTCAACGTCCTATTCTTTTTACACCATTTAGTTGTGGTGTATATGAAAATGTTGTTTGATGTATTATTCCGGTAGATTGAAAATATACCAGATCATAATACTCCCCTCCACAATCGGTACGTAAGATTTTTACCAAATCTTTTTGATGAAGCACAACCTCTTGCTATAAATTCAAAATTTAGCAAGAACTTCATCCTTTGCATGCAATTAGAAAACATAGCAATAACGTGATGAACATCTATGAAAGTAATGACATAATATTTATATTACCTAGAGATGGAGTAGCATGCAAATTCCATAAATCACTATTGAACAGGCCTTTTATATGATTATATTTACCAAGCAATCAAATTAAACAATTTGTAACTTGCACAATAATGATGACACTTTAATGGATGACACAAACATGTAATTATTGCAAACATGGAAGTGAACCAATTAATCAACATGATAATAATCAACGTACTCAAACTTGAGCCACGTATATATAGAACAAATCATATGATTAATAACTTAGGGAAACTTACATCCGTCCAATAAAATTTTAGCAAACATGATGCCTCATGTTCACTTACAGTGGAAACTTTATCAACAAGCCTACACAGTCCAAGGACGAGTTTCACTTGTTCTTAGTTTGCATCAAGACATATTTTCAAAACTGATATCACATGTCACATGGTTTTGATAATGTCAATATAGACATGCGTGACTATTCATGCAAATGAGATAATACATCCCACCTCAAACCAATTATATGCATGAATCAAATAGAGGAAGTACATCATGCATTATATGACAAAATCATCAACACAATCCAAGATTCACACCGTTTATGATTTCTACCCAACATTAGAAATCATGGTAATGAAAACCTTTCATGTTGAAACATAACAACATAAAATTCAAAACACAAATAGTAGTAAATCTTTATTTGTCTTTCCATGTGATTCTCGAAAATAAAACTGAAGTTGCAAACACTAATTCCATAGTTTTCAATTGAAAACACAATAACTACTCAGTCAACCAATGATAACATCACTTTCATATAATCACATAAAGCAAGATCCACATGGAGGAAATAGATACGAAAACCAATTGAAGATATAGTAATATTTGCAAACACAATTCTAGAAACCAACTGGAGTGGTTACTGCCAAAACTTTCATTATTAAATTACCATCCTACAAGGTAACCTGATGGAAATTTATAATCCAAAACCACATGCAATTCCAGTATAATGTTTTGTTATTGATGTCAATTAGGCCATTAATTCGATCACCATAACAGTTTTGACACATAGTTTCACTTTGCAACAAGAAACTTGAAATTTTCCGACCATGTTTCTCACGGGTCAACAAACTGCCAAATCCACTTGCAGTTTCAGTTTCATCCAGAAAGAAACCACATAATCATGAGTAATTACGTACCAGATATGAATTTCATGGAGAAAATTATACCCTCCTTATATTATCAAAAATGTTGCTAAATATTTGTTTCAATTAAAGAGGCATGACCATGACCATGTGGATTGTGGGGATATTAACCGTCATTTTATTGGCAAAAACCAAGCCCACATGATACAAGTTTTATCATGTAAAGCAACCGCATAAATTTGCATTCTTATATCCACATGCATGATTTTAAATTAACGATCATCTCGAAATCTCATGTAAGCCTACACGTTTCCTTTATTAACATAAAGATATTATTATTAAAATAATTTTCTGGTTCTGAATCATCAATACAAAGAGTTCATATATAGTACACATATATAATCATGCAAGTTAACATAATTTTACCATGTTAATAAAATTAATGTAAGTGTCATGCAATTTAAACTCATGTATATCATGATCCAATTAAAAAGATGAATAGATCGTATCATGTGTACCCGTAAGTATGATGAGACCAAGTTCATCCTTGTATACTGTTGCATCATACCAATTCACAGATTCTACTTTGGTTGTTCGTCAATATAAACATACAAAGTAACCGCACTGCATCACCCTTTACGTCTTTCTCGATCAAAGGTACTTGTTTCCAGATTCCAACATCATAAAAATGACGTACAAATGTCCATACATTTATACCATCTTCCAAGATCATATTTCCATAACATGTCTTGTCCATCAAATATCGCCTACTCCACGAACTTCTCGAATAGATTCACCATCCATCGTCACTAGATTTTATTGATCTTTGTTGATCACGTGTGTTGTTTGTGGTGAATATATTGTAACCCGATAGAAATCCGAAGTCGTGTGAGTACACTTTCAGATCAATAAAATGGAGTGGCTACCAAGTTATGATCGGATAAAATCGAATTTGATTCAAGATTAGTATATATGTATGTTTGCAGAAAATCATGATCAAAAGATGTTTTGATCAATCCCACTTTTACGTTGTGTATATCTCTGTGTGTCTCTCAATTGAGAATATATGAGATAATTTATAGGTTCCCAAAACGGTTAATAAGAGGCCAAAATAACTGTAAAACAGTTATTATTACAACACAACAACTAGCAGCAGATTCTGCATATTAGCAGCAGGATCATGACCACTAGCAGCAGGATCCCAACACTAGCAGCATGAACCCAACTAGCAGCAGGATCCAACACTAGCAGCAGGATCACTTATACTAACACATAACCAACCGTACCATTTAACCGTACCTTTGAACCCAGTTTGAACCCTCGTTAGTCCCATTAATATGCATCTAATTATCGACCTTTATTTGCAACTAAGTGTCGATCCTTATTTGCATATTAAACACAATTTAGTTTACACTAAAATACCAACATCCACTATCGCTACCACCACCATCCACCGTTGTCCACCTCTACGACGGCACAACTGAAACGAACACCCACCGCCACCATTGCCTAAACGCGTCAACACGGCTGTTTCATTGTCGCCGCACCACCAACACCAATACCAATATCACCTTCGAACAACATCTGCACCATACTTTCAACGCCTTAATCTTTAACTGCTTTTTTTTGCTATAAAACCCTAACTGCCGGAATTACACGTCGGAAAACACACACACACATTCGGATCTGCGGAAACAGAGGCTGGATAGATACGTACGAGTATTATTTAAGAAAGGAGATTGTGTATAACATTCTCATCTTTATATATTGTCAACAATTATTCGCTCCAACCTTTCGCGAGCATTGTACTGTTGTAAATAGTTCTTTTCAAAGATAATGGTTTGTGCCGGAAGCATGTCACTACGAATATAGCATGTTGAATTAAAATTGAGTGCCACACGAAAGAACATGTTATTCAACGAAAATTATGGTTTCCGCCGTTGTGCGCGGGTGTTCAACTATATATTCATATGCATATATCCATAACAGATTGCAATATGTATTTAATAAAGTATGTTTAGTTGAAAAGTATGGCTTAGAGCGAGTATATGCGTGAGAAACAGAAAGAAATTTTTCTATTTTAACTCTTTATGGTATTCCTCGTAATAATACTCCATCCGTCTCATATTAAGTGTCCATAATGAAATCTTGCGATGTCCCAAATTAAGTGTTCATATTGTATTCCAACCAATGAGATGAGACTTTAGTGTATAAAAATGATATTTAATTGGTGGAGAATGTAGTTAGTGAAATTTTCTAAAACTTTGTGCATTTTAAAGGTTGACACTTAATATGGGACGGAGGGAGTAATAATTTCTTCTTCTCGTCAGATTGGCAAACTTTATGTCTAAAGTGTCTTATCTGCGAAGATGCGGATTTACTCCTACGGTGCCGAGCTAGGCCACAGATTCCAAAGGCAAAGCGTATTGTTTCTTTTTTTCGTTATTTAATTCTAGTTTTTAAGATTTTTTTGGATAATAAAGTTCGTTGCTTTAACTACATACACATGACTCACGGCCAGACTTTTAAGGTTTTGTTTTTTTTTTTGACAGTTGACTTTCTATACTGAAATCCTATTACATTGAAATCCTATTCCTATTGCCAGGGATCGAACCCCGGTCTTTTCCCACAAAGGCATAAGCCTTACCAACTCTGCTAAGCAGATGTTGGCTTTTAAGGTTTTGTTGGTTCTACCCAATAAACCTTTTTCCTTTAACTACATACACGTGTGAGATTTTGTTATTAAACTTTTCGCTTTGAGTACACGTGAGGAGCAGCCACTTCGGACAAATAAGAGAAGCCTTTCGGTTGAACCAGCTAGAAGTTCTTCCGAGAGGCCTGTGTGCCAATCCCTTCGTCTACTAGGGATCCTTCGGGTATCTGCACACAACAGCACGCGTTAGGCTCGCCTCAGGTGTTATCCTAGGACCCACCTCCGGCGTGAGAGTAAGTATTCTATATTCCGAGAGGATATGAACAGTAGTGTGAAGTAAATACAAATAAAATAGTTAGTTGAGAGTAGTAAATGAGCTGGGTATTTATAGTGCCCAGCCTTGGTACCTGAAATGGCGGTGCCGGGTTTTCAGGAAACATGTCCCAGACATAATCCCGTAAATTCCGGGGCGGCGGCGGCGGTGTCTGCTGCTGCCACCTGTCAAAGGATATTGCCACTTGTCCTGTTGTTGACAGCTGGTTTATCCGAACGACCTATATGCCTTTCGGTATATCCGGACGGCTCTATGTCGTCCGGTCGGCCGGCCAGGACAGGCCGTCCGGACACATACGCCAACATGTCCCCCCCAGTATCATAGTATTGGTTTCGCCAATAGTGTGATACTCTAAAAAATTTAAAGTCTGGTTCTATTAATTCCGAAGGGTTTGGGTTGTTCGGAATCCGATGGGCTGATGTCATGCATAAACTGCCAAAAACCATTATTACCACTTTTTAAGGATAGCCGCCATTTTTACTGGGGCTCTGAGATGTCGACACGTGTTTACGCACACATCGCACGAGTGAGGAGATGCCACCTCACCCGCTGACAAGGCACGTCGTTTCACATTCTTTCCTCGCCTATAAATAGCGTCATTTCTACGGTTTTTTTACCACTGTAATTTCTTGTTCTGACAAACTTTCCGAAGCGTCCCTCCGAAAGGTTCATTTCTTTCTAATCCGAACGATTTTATTCCACCATTCGGTTAATCATGTCCAATTCTCCTTCTTCGATTCATGAGGAAGAAATTCAAGAGGTCGAGGGGTTTCTTCCTAAGTTCGATATTCAAAAGTATACCTCTCAACTGAACGAGGAAGGTTTGTATGTAGTGATGGCGGACGCGGGCATACCGGGGGATTTGCATCCGAGGTTACCTCCAGCACATATGACGATGGACCAACTGCCGGATGATGCAATTGGTCTGTACGTGGAATACTTTTACGAGGGTGGTCTTAGCGTGCCCTTTTCTACTTTCTTGCTGGACATCATCAAATATTATAAGGTACATCTCTCTCAGCTAGTACCGTTGGGCTTACACCGTGCCACGCTTTTCGAGGTGTACAGCCAAAGTCTGGACGTTGCTCCTACTACTTCCCTGTTCCGGGCCTTCTATAAGTTGAGTAAACAAGGTCATTGGTTTTCCTTCGAGAAGCGAAGCGGGAAGGAGAGGAAGGTTTGCTTCCGGGAGATTCTAACCGGACTGAAGGTTGGAAGGATGATTTTTTCTTGATAGATAGGCGAGCGGTCCCCTTTGCCATGCCCTGGAGGCATCATGATTCTGATATTTCGGATCCATATCCGCATGGCGAGTTCAGCATTGCGGACGCAGAGAAGCTGGCCGCAAACATAATTGACCTTATTCCGATTCCCAGGGGTTTTCTATATGCCGTGGGGCTGACCTCGCAGTGGGAGCATCCCGGTTACCGGGCCGCGCTTAAGGATGCTGAGGGCAAAGGTATAACTTCTATATTCGTCTTTGCTTTTCCGACTGACTCCCATTAAGTATGTTTGTTTCTAACTATTTTGTGTTCTTTTTCCCTCTTGTAGTTGTGTTGATGTCTGAATATCTGATCAACCCCATGGCCCGTGAAGGTGTCTCAATGGTCAAGGGCGATCAGTACCGTGAGGGTGAGTCTCATGAGCTGCATGTGACTCTTCCCGCCCCTTCGAATGCCGATATACCGGAGAAATCGGCCGAGGAGATGAGGGTCGAGAGGGCAGACGCTCGGGTCTTGGAGGCCAAACGCAGAAAACAAAAGCAGAACGCCACCCGGGATGCTCTGCGAGCCCAGCGGGGAGCAGGGGTCAAAAAGGCGCGAGCGCGAGTTCAGCCTGGCGAGGGTAGTAGCGCTGCAGCCCGTCCGGCCAAGAGGCGCAGACCGACAGAGACTCCCGTGGTGGATTTGGAACCGGAATCGCCGGAGGTAGAGGTCATACCGAATCCTATCCCAATCCGGTCACTTCGTCCGGAAGACATCGGTGGTCGACCGGAAGGACCAAGTTTTGCCTCCGGAACTGCTGATGTTGGTAAGTTGCCTAACTGTTTTTACCCTGCCCTTCTTCCATGTTTCCGTGCTTCTTTGATAATAATTATACTTTTCCCCCTTCCTTTTTTTTTAGAGAGTCCTTCCGTACAGGCTTCTGGACGCGGCAAGATTAGGGCTGTGGCCGAGGGTGATCCGGCAGCGGTGTTTGTCCCGGATTGGTCGGTCAAAAGAGGGGATCGTTTGAACAGAGGGGTTGTTTGTAAAGACTTGATGACGAACCTGCCTACTCCTCGAGAGGAGTTTTATTTTCAAAGCTTAGGTGACTCGGAGGCCCTCCAAAGAGGCTGGATATTATTGGGCCGTGGTGCGACTGCGCATTCGGACATTCTAGGCCGGTATGAGGCTCTTCTCAAGGAATACAAACAATTGCGCCGTACCCAAGAGGGGTGTGAGGAGGCCGCTCAAGAGGTAGAGGAGTTGCGGAAGTTGAAGCATGAGCATGCAGGCTGCATGGTGAGGGAATCGGATCTCAAGGGCCGTCTCTCTCAGCTGGAACAGGCGAGAGATGAAGGGAGGAGGGTTTCTTCGGATCGAATCAGGGTTTTGGAGACCGAGTTGAAAGATGTCAAGGACAAACTTGCTGTTGAGGAGGGAGAAAATTCTGAGCTATACAAGGAAAGGGCCGATTTGGCCGTTAGGCTTGGTCAAACGGAGATCGAACGCCATAAGTTGGTGAAGGAGGGTATTCCGGAAGTGGTCCGTCGGCTCTTGAACAGTCACGAGTACAAGCAACGCTTGGCTGAGCCTTTCAGTTTGTCCTCCCAATCTGGGTTCTTGGAGGCTGTCTCCGTGGGTCGCAATCCGGAGGGTGTGGCCAAAATTGTGGCCGAGATAGATGATTTGGATGTGGAGGCGGATGAAAAGTTCGATCCTTTGTACGATGGCCTCTTTTCTGCTGGATATCCGTACATTCAGAAGGTGAGCAACGCCGCGGATAGGCCCCTGTCGGAAATAATGGACCTGGTTCCTGACCCTGCACCGAACGATTCTTCTGCCGAAGGTCCCACCACTGAAGAGTGACCCGTCTGAAGGAAATACTCAAAAACCATTTTTTGATGTAAGGCCCTTGGGCCATAAGAGTAATTTGTAAATAGTTGATGCGCGTGATGTGTCGTTGCGGTTTAGCAGTTTTAATGCCTACTCAAGTTTTAAATTTATATTTAGCCGACTTATCAATAACACACACACTTAACGAGCAGTGTACCCGGTCAGTATGAAGATAATGGTAAGTAGAGTGTCGATCACTAAGAGTGGAACGTATAATCTCGTTAATCTAATCAGTATTTTAATATCCTAACGCAAGGGGGTTTCAGCCTGAGAGACTGGCACAGTTTTGTTTGCAATTAAATAATAAAATAAACAAATAGGCACGAATCAGCAAGTAGCACACACGTACACAGATAGATACTTGAGACAATAAGAGGGCTGTCCTTATGATTAAGTAGTTTGTCACTTGTTTTATTGATAGCTTTATATGAAGTGTATGTAATTAACCCTTTCTCGTTGGTCCTATTCTTATCGGCGAGTAAACCCTTAATGACGACTTATGTCTAAAAGTTATTCCTAAGTGATCAATTTAGAAACAACCGTGGGAGCCACACCTTGTCCCGCAGTCGGGTGCCCGCAAGCCACTAATAAACACAGAGGTGGTCAATGCACTAATAAGTAGTAACCAAAGACATCAACATATAAACTTTAATTGATGGGAAAGCAAGTATTAAAGGGAGTGCAATCTTTCCGTTGTCACATTACACAAGCCACCAATCCTGATGAATTAAAGTTTGCTAAAACAATAAAACAAAACTACTTAATGAATTAAATACATGCAGCACCTTCTTACAGCTCTTGTATCTTCGATTTGGGTGTGTCTTGTGCTGCCTCTTGACTGAATTCGTCCTTCTCTTCTGTTCGGTCTTTAGGTTTTCGAACTTCCGACTCTCGAATCTCTTTAATGCGTCTGGTCTACGGGGTATTTATAGTTTGTGTCTGAGGGAAGATGCGGCGCATCTACTTAAGTAGATGCGGCGCATGTACTTAACTTCGCGTGGGGTCCAAGATTATAATATTCAGGAATATTCGTACACCGCCAGAAGATGCGGCGTAACTCTTTGATTAGATGCGGCGCATGTCCTCTTGTATCTTGGATCGTATCTGGTGATATCTTGATAGAGATGCGGCGCATGTTGATAGTGAGATGCGGCGCATCTGGAGCAGATTAGTCTTGATCTTCTTCATTTCAGTAGACTCTTCACTTTATGCACGTTTTGCTCCATTATTAGTCCAAAATTGCCAAGTTTCACCAAATGCTTGTTTTTACCTGAGAATTACAAAAGTAAACGATTAAGTATCAATCCTCATACATAATATAGTAAAACAAGTCAAATTAATAGGATAAATGATAGTAATAAAATGTACTTATTTGAGTTCATCAAATATCCCCCCACTTGAACTTTACTTGTCCCCAAGTAAACCTTAGATTAAATCTCATGAAAATGTATCCTAAAAGATGTTAGGATTTATTTTTATCTTTAAGCATGTATTCGTTTATTTCATAATCACACAACTAAACACTTAACGAATTAGAAGTAAAATAAAATAAGTCGATAAAAGCAAATCTAATCGTTTAACTGTCCAGTCGCGACGAATATTCTATCATAAGCTTGGCAAGTATACACATCTCCACCACTAAAGCTAAGGAATAACAAGTCTAAAGCGGTAAAAAGGGTTTTTAGGCTTAAGGGTTAATTATTCTCTTTTCACTATCGATCTCAAATTCCAGAAAAGGCGACAAAATCACAAATACATGATCGAATCCACGAACACGATACTTGCAATTGCTCAAATCCTTAACTCGAATAGGCTAAAGATAGGTCCAAACTTCACCAATAATAATATATCAAAAAGGGCGACAAAATCATAAATACATAGCCGAATCCACGACTACGATACTTAAGATTGCTCAAATCCCTAATCTCAATAAATCAAAGGTTCGGTTGGATAAAGAATAATAAAGGGTATGGATAATTTTTGGGATATAAATTGGTGTAAAAATGAAAAATAAACAAAACAAATAAATTAAAATCCTAAGTGTGGTTAATCACTATCCCAACCATCCCATGAATAAGACTCATATCATTGAATAACTCACGCTTTAACACTTGAAACACACGCTTTAGGTAGACACGAATTATACTCAACAAAATCTTAATCAAAGAATAATCCTTAATTGGCATTCCCATAACTGCCAATTCCCATTCAATCCATAGATATAGTACAACAAATAGTGGCCATATGAACCACTTACATAACTTTACATCGTTGGCTTAAAATAAACATCCAACTCTTTTTTCTTTCTTTTTTTTTTCTCATTTTTTTTTTTTTTTTTTTTTTTTTTTTTTTTTTTTTTTTTTAAACTTGAAACATAGATGTGTAAAATTTCACCACATCACTACAACTTTCTTTCCGGATAATTTTTTTTCATACTTTTCATACTTTCAGAAATAATGGTAATAGTGAAAGTAGTAAACACACGAAAAATAAACTCAAAAGATATACAATATTTACTTTCACTCCAATTGCATTGTGCAATTTCCCGACCTAACCATATATAATGAATTACGCACGCGAACACAGGTAATGTAAGGAAACACATTCTGCCTATAGCAATTAACCAACCACGGATTCTAATCTACAGGGTAGGCTAAGGTTTAAGGTGTAACGAAACATTTTAAACATAGGTGTAAGAAACGAAAGGAATGGCTCTGAGTGTTTTTCTAGGGGTATCTTACTCTTAAAATGAGAGTAACAAAAGGGTTTATACGGGGGTTAACTAACCAGTGTAGTTAGTTAATAACACATAACATATAATAGGCTATTTGGTGTAATCCTAGAATTTTACCAAGTTAGACAAGTCATTCCAATTAAATAAATAATACTCATTATGGTGGTCTCGAATAGTATACAAGCCAAGTTCTAAAGTTTACAAGTCACCGGCACACTCATAGATTTGTGAATTTTGGAAAAAATCACAATTTTTGAAAATAACGTCATGTGTGCAGTTATGTAACTTAGATCTTAAACAAAAACATGCTAAAAAATTTTTAAGTTTGATATATTAAGCACATTTTAAGCATAATTTTTGAAAAAGTTTAGGACAAGTAAGTGTTAAGTGTTCTAATTCTCCTATCCCCCCACTTAAGTTAAACAACGTCCTCGTTGTTTGTATAAAAGGTTAAAAACTGGAAATAAAAAGAATTAGAACGGAAAAACTCCCCTGAGATTTGCTCGGTATGATCCTCCATTAGTATATGAGCAAAAATCAACTTCTTGTGGATTAGAACGTTAAAGCTTCATGCTTGATTTATCCACAGGAAATCCAGGAAACTATAATACCACCAACACTTTTAAAACACACCTAAGATAAGAAAGGTTCAACTTGCATAACACATTAGTAGTTAGGAAAAATAAAACTAAAAAAAAATAATTAAAACTGAAAATCATCAGGTCAGTCGATGCGCCGTATCTTATTGAAGAAGATACGCCGTATCGAGCCTGGAATAAATACGGATCAGAATAAAGATGCGCCGCATCCTTAACCAGGGATGCGCCGCATTAAAATAAACTGATAAATAGTTTTAGAGTCGAAAAATAAAAATGCAGAAAAATAAAATAAGATATGACCATTGCAGAGGATGCGTCGCATCTCAGGACTGAGATGCGCCGTATCTTCGTGCGGCCTGGACTGACAATAAAACAAAATAAAGGATAGGATGCGTCGCATCTGTTTAAACAGATACGGCGCATGTAGTAACCAAACAGACTATTAACAGTCTGTTGTAAAATGACTTGTTCCACGGTCTAATCTCATACGTCCTCTCGTACTCTCGTGCTGAACTTAATGCCAGTCTTCATCAAACATAACAAGAAATATAAACTGAAACATTAAACATAAGCATAAGAATAACGATAAGTACAATCCAGAATTAATATAAGTAATGTACGGGAAAACGTGTCCATAATGAAAATGCAAAGAGTAGTCAATCCATGGGCTGGTCAGGAGTCACGTCATCTGATTGGACTCCTGAAGTGCTAGCTCCGTCTGTCCTGGGGCGGACCCTGCGCTCGTATCTGATAATCCCTCTCACATAAGCACCGTCTGGGAGGTTGTGGCTGACCCCATTAAGAGCCATCAACCTACTGACACCGTCGACCAGCCAACTCGTATCTCTCCTTATTCCAGCGAGCTCAATTCTCTGCGCCTCCAGAGCCTCCCTCAATGACCTAACCTCCAGCTCCACTCTCTCGACTCTCTGTCCAATATTGCGAGGAGCTGGTGCTGGTGCATGTACCTCCTCCTGAGCAGGAGCAGCAGCCGGGGCTGCCTGAGCATCCCCCTGCTCTGGCTCAGCAGGCCTAGGTGGTCCAAGTGGTGCCCAGAAGTACCCATCAATCATCTCTTCACACATCCCAAGCCTAGTCGCAAGATAATCCGCATCCATACTAGGCAATCTAGCAACATCAACTGGAAGATCACCGGGAATCTCATCACCTAATATCCCAAAATGCCTAGCAAGACGAGAGACAAAATGGCCCCCAGTCATCTGGCTCCTACCATCTCTCCCTGGAGCAACTCGGTGTAAATAATGTGCTAAGAAGTGAGGGATGTTCACCACAGCCCCCCCGTCCATGCTCCGCAAGAGAAAAAGATCCAAAGTAGTTACCTTCTCAGGGGATTGTCCCCTTCCGGCAATAGTCAGGGCAATCAGGCGATGACAAAGCCTCCTCATCGGCTCTCTAATCAGTGTGTACGAGGGAGTGGTGGAGGTAGAATCACCTCCAGATGAAATCTCAACCCAGTAATCTCCCAACTCCCCACGATCTGAAACAACTCTTAAGCTGTTAGCCCAATAATCAGTAAAACCAGGAGATGCCATCTCTGCTGTAGTATGCAACCCAAGAGCAAGTATAAACTGTCCCATAGACATCCTTCTCTCAAAACCACCCAATCTGAATACTAGAGTGTCAAACGTGTCGAGACCGAGATCAGTCTCCCTATAGTGTAAAGTGCAGAAAAACTCCAACATCAAAACCTTAATTAACGGTTCCTCTATCCTGAACAATCTTTCCCAGGCGTAGGACCTGAACAAAATCTGCCCCTCCCCATCTTTGTATATCATTTCCAACCTAGTTCTCAACCTTTCAGCAGCGTTACCCTCGTCAATATTGTTGATGCTATCAAAATTCAAAACCGGAACACTGAATACTTTCCTCTGGTAAAACTTTCTGAGCTTAGTCATATAATCATCAACAACACCCTGTGCTAGTCCCATCGTTTCAAAACGAAGCCACGGGTGTCTACGTGCAGGCTCAGGTAACTCCATCTGCAATAAACATTCACAGTCAGAAAACAGTCTGTAAGTCAGGTAAATGCGGCGCATTGATTAAATCAATGCGGCGTATCTGTATAAAGTATAAGGGATGCGGGGCAATAAAAGGAATACGGCGTATTGAGATGCGTCGTATCTAGATTAATCAATACGGCGTATCTAAAATTTTAGCAATTTTGAAATAGGTCGTTACGCCGCATTAATCAACCTAGATGCGCCGCATCTAAAAGCATATCAGTATAAAATAAAGGGTTAGGCACGTTTTTCAAGAATCCGTATCCGTGACGTAAACTTCCACTAAATATCACAGTATAATATTCTCCTTATATCAGTTCAAATATCTCAATCAACCACAGCTAATTTACCTTCCCGCTAAATATTCAAAATCAAACCCAAAACCTAAATTTTCGGTCGATTCAATTAGTGCCAAATTCGATGTCCAAATCTAAAATTAACTTAGGGGAAATAATTAATTCCAAGTTCTAATCATATCCCTATATCGTTTAAGCGCGAATCGATTCAATCCTATAAACCCTAATTTTCGTATTAATCAAAATTAAATCGAAATGTAACAATTACCTTAGTATTTGTGATTAGGAGAACGTTTTAATGCTCGGATTAAAGGCGGATTGAAGAAAGATGATCGGATTTTGAGTATAATTTTAGTGCGTGTTCTTAACTGTGTGTATTTATGCGGCGTATTCCCGTCGTATTTATAAGGCGACACGATGCGCCGTATCAGAAAATTGGGATGCGCCGTATCTAGTTAATTCCGTTGACTAGTCAATAAGTCCTAGTTGGTCAGGGATACGGCGCTTCGGATATTTAGATCCGCCGTATCTCTATGTTAGTTAACGAAATTTAAATGAAGAACGTACCTTGGCCTCCGCAACACAGTTCCTTATACATCAAATTTGGGTAAAAACGGCACACCATATAGATGAATTCAAAATAAGAGTAATAGGCATAAACGTTTCATTAATAATCGTAATCTTATTGTTTAGTGGATAAGGATTTATTCCGAGGTTAGGAACAAATATCGTTTTCGAGCATACAAAATTAAGATTACGAATTGAATCAGACGTATAATAAGGATAATAAGACTGAGATCATAGTGTAGAGAACTTTCCTTTGGGCAGTTGAATTATCGTAGAGTTTACCTGGGATTCTATTTCAAGAATTAAAGAAGTTCAATGTTACCAGTACTGAGCTTTCCTCCACTCTTCCCGTCTTATGTTCGGTCACTTCAGCTAGCGTCTCTTGGTTTGGTTCAGAATGTAATCCTTCTTGGTGATGCTTGAGTCATCATTTATCCTGAAAATAAACAACTTGCACACGAGAGTAGCGGACCGATCAAAGTAAATATCAAAAATCAACTATATTTATCAAATTATATTCGTCGTATTAACAAAAGTTAATGCGCCGTATTTTCGTTACGTTTAAAAATAAAAGATTTTTGATTCAGTAAGATGCGCCGTATCGACAGAGATCGATACGCCGTATCTGTTTAATAATTCGCAAACTGTTTTTAATTAAAATAATAGATACGCCGTATCTGCGAAAGCAGATGCGTCGTATGGCGTTAACGTTTAGAAAAAATTTTTATCAAAAACAAATACGCCGTATCTACAAAAGCAGATGCGTCGTATTACTTTATCGCTTAGAAAAATTTTCTTATTAAAAACAGATACGCCGTATCTTGGGGAAAAGATGCGTCGTATCGAATTAATTAAACGCGTTGTATATAAAAAAAAAATAAACGCAATACGCCGTATCTGAGAGATCAGATGCGCCGTATCGTTTGATTTAGCACAGTACAACGATAGCAGAACAGAAAAATACGAAAGAAAAAAAAAAATTAAACACACGAAAATAAAAATAAAACACACAAAAATAAAAACAAATAGCACACAATACAACAAATATGCAAAATAGTACAATGATGCAATTTAATCTAATAAAAAGAAAAATAACCTAATTAAAATACTAATCAAATTAACAGATAATAACAATTCACTCCCCGGCAACGGCGCCAAAAAAAACTTGATGCGCGTGATGTGTCGTTGCGGTTTAGCAGTTTTAATGCCTACTCAAGTTTTAAATTTATATTTAGCCGACTTATCAATAACACACACACTTAACGAGCAGTGTACCCGGTCAGTATGAAGATAATGGTAAGTAGAGTGTCGATCACTAAGAGTGGAACGTATAATCTCGTTAATCTAATCAGTATTTTAATATCCTAACGCAAGGGGGTTTCAGCCTGAGAGACTGGCACAGTTTTGTTTACAATTAAATAATAAAATAAACAAATAGGCACGAATCAGCAAGTAGCACACACGTACACAGATAGATACTTGAGACAATAAGAGGGCTGTCCTTATGATTAAGTAGTTTGTCACTTGTTTTATTGATAGCTTTATATGAAGTGTATGTAATTAACCCTTTCTCGTTGGTCCTATTCTTATCGGCGAGTAAACCCTTAATGACGACTTATGTCTAAAAGTTATTCCTAAGTGATCAATTTAGAAACAACCGTGGGAGCCACACCTTGTCCCGCAGTCGGGTGCCCGCAAGCCACTAATAAACACAGAGGTGGTCAATGCACTAATAAGTAGTAACCAAAGACATCAACATATAAACTTTAATTGATGGGAAAGCAAGTATTAAAGGGAGTGCAATCTTTCCGTTGTCACATTACACAAGCCACCAATCCTGATGAATTAAAGTTTGCTAAAACAATAAAACAAAACTACTTAATGAATTAAATACATGCAGCACCTTCTTACAGCTCTTGTATCTTCGATTTGGGTGTGTCTTGTGCTGCCTCTTGACTGAATTCGTCCTTCTCTTCTGTTCGGTCTTTAGGTTTTCGAACTTCCGACTCTCGAATCTCTTTAATGCGTCTGGTCTACGGGGTATTTATAGTTTGTGTCTGAGGGAAGATGCGGCGCATCTACTTAAGTAGATGCGGCGCATGTACTTAACTTCGCGTGGGGTCCAAGATTATAATATTCAGGAATATTCGTACACCGCCAGAAGATGCGGCGTAACTCTTTGATTAGATGCGGCGCATGTCCTCTTGTATCTTGGATCGTATCTGGTGATATCTTGATAGAGATGCGGCGCATGTTGATAGTGAGATGCAGCGCATCTGGAGCAGATTAGTCTTGATCTTCTTCATTTCAGTAGACTCTTCACTTTATGCACGTTTTGCTCCATTATTAGTCCAAAATTGCCAAGTTTCACCAAATGCTTGTTTTTACCTGAGAATTACAAAAGTAAACGATTAAGTATCAATCCTCATACATAATATAGTAAAACAAGTCAAATTAATAGGATAAATGATAGTAATAAAATGTACTTATTTGAGTTCATCAATAGTTAATGATTTGGATGAATGTCATAACAAACTGATACAATCTTAATGTCCTTCACGTGTTTAGAAGTTATGTAATGTAATGTTTTGCCACTTCTCGAAAGGCTTTTCTCTCCTCTTTTTTTATATATATATTTTTATATTCTATGTGTTTGCAATGTATTACATGTGCCTTTCGGAATGCTTTCCGCCTTGTCCGCATGGCTGTTTCCTTCTCGAACACTGACCACAAACTCTCCAGAGGGCACGAACCTCTCGGAGGGATCATTTTCGACTTATGTTCGAGAAGCAATGAATGATTATGTGGCCGCCCGTTTTTGAGTATTAACCATCCTTGGACATTGACCACACACTCCCCGGAGGGCGTGAACCTCTCGGGGGGGCCATTTTCTAATTATGTCCAGTAAACAATGAACATTGATCACAAAGATCTCCGGAGGGCACGAACCTCTCGGAGGGATCACTTTCTACTTATGTTCCAAATGTGATTTCAGCCTTTCCGCCAGGACTTCGAACATTGACCACAAAGAACTCCGGAGTGCGTGAACCTCTCGGAGGGGCCATTTTCTAATTATGTTCGGAAAACAATGAACATTGATCACAAAGAGCTCCGGAGGGCACGAACCTCTCGGAGGGATCACTTTCTACTTATGTTCCAAATGTGATTTTAGCCTTTCCGCCAGGACTTCGAACATTGACCACAAAGAACTCCGGAGGGCGTGAACCTCTCGGAGGGGCCATTTTCTAATTATGTTCGGAAAACAATGAACATTGATCACAAAGAGCTCCGGAGGGCACGAACCTCTCGGAGGGATCACTTTCTACTTATGTTCCAAATGTGATTTCAGCCTTTCCGCCAGGACTTTGAACATTGACCACAAAGAACTCCGGAGGGCGTGAACCTCTCGGAGGGGCCATTTTCTAATTATGTTCGGAAAACCATGGATTATGCAAGAGTTCAATGCATAACATGAATTGCTTTCCCTCCAACTGTGGGACAACTGTGCTTTGTCATTAAAAATAATCAAACAAACTCCTTTCGGATGTTACATTAGGCATATTTAGGTTATTTACAGAAAACATTTTCTAAGGTTAACCGCATGCCAAGTTCGTGGTACTTCCTTCTCTTCCATTGTCTCTAGCTTGTAAGATCCAGTCTGATATGCTTCCACGACCCGGTAAGGTCCTTCCCAATTGGGTCCCAACTTTCCCTGATTCTCGACCCTGCTTGCTTCATTCCTTCGATACACAAAATCACCTACCTTATATTGTTTAGGTATTTTATTTCATACGTTAGTCAAGGTAGAGATAAATTAATACAGTATCAAAATAACTAGACATTTGTAGTAGTTTTTTTTATTTCAAAGAGGTTACGTGAATCCTTACTTACCTTAAATGATTCGGCACGAAGCCTTCGGTTGTAATATTGCTCCACTTTCTTCTTGTACTTTGCCTCTCATATCGCAGCCATCTCCCTTCGCTCTTGCAGAAGATCAAGGTTTAAACAGATTCCCTCGTCATTCTCCTTTTCCTTGGTCATCATGGTCCGAAAAGTTGGCATTCCTATCTCTGCCGGTATGACTGCTTCACTACCGTACGTAAGGCTGAATGGTGTTTCTTCGTTGCTTGTTTTCAAAGATGTGCGGTGCGCCCATAGGACATTCGGCAGTTCATCTACCCATCCGGCTCTTTCCCTACCAAGCCTTGATTTGAACCCCATCATCAAACTCTTGTTTGCTCTTTCCACCAATCCGTTGGCCTGAGCGTGGGCCACAGCGGTATTTATCTGGGTTATGTTCAGACGTTCACACCAACTTTTGAAAGGGTCGTGAATGAAATTGCTTCCATTATCCGTGATAATCACCCTGGGCAACCCGAACCTGCATACTATGTTCTCCCAAACAAACTTCTTTACCTCTTTCCCAGTCGTGCGAGCCAATGGCTTGGCCTCCATCCATTTAGTAAAGTAGTCGATGGCCACAATAACATACTTGATTTTCCCTGGAGCTTCTGGCAGGGGACCCAACACATCCATGCCCCACTGATAAAAGGGCCATGGAGCCATTATCGAAGTGAGTACGGTTTTTGGGAGTCTGGGAACGGGTGCATGTATTTGACAAGAATCGCATTTCTGAATCACTTCTCTGGTGTCTCGGTGCATGGTTGGCCAGTAGTATCCCTGCCGCATTAACTTTGCCACGATGGATCGCGGCCCGGAGTGCATCCCACATGCTCCTTCATGTACTTCTCGGATGATGTAATTAGCTTGGAGCGGTCTGACACATCTCAGCATCGGTCCCAAATAGGATTTCTTGAAAAGTACATCGTCTATCATGGTGAATTGGTTTATCTTTATTCGGAGAGACCGAGCTTCATTTTGATCTTCCGGCCAAATGCCTTCTTGCTTGCACCGAATGATTGGGGTCATCCAATTTTCCTCTTCTTCCTCTACGATGGCATTGACTATCTCCTCTTCTGTTGACGGATTTTCCAAAACTTCAACTGTGGTTTCCTTTGTCAGGTGGTCGAAAGACATGGATGCTAATTTGCTAAGTATATCGGCTTTCTGGTTCTGGGACCTTGGGATACTCCGGATTTTGAACTGGTCAAAGCATGTGATCTGCTCTTTGGCTTTGGCTAAGTATTTTATCATACTATCTTTGGATGCCACGAACTCCCCGTTAATCTGACTTGCTACCAAGTTGGAGTCCACCCTGACTTCCAATGTCCGGATTTCCATCTTCCGAGCGACCCTCAACCCTGCCAGCAAGGCTTCGTATTCCGCTTCATTGTTGGTGCTCTTGAAATTTAGCCGAATAGCATAGGTGTATTCCGTTTGATCAGGGCTAATCAATACTAGGCCTGCTCCTGCGCCTAATTTACTGGAGGCTCCATCGGTATACAACACCCATTGTTCTTGACTGGAGATGTTACATATCTCCTTACCTCCCTCTCTCATATCATGATCGGATGTCCCTATGGGTATTTCTGTTATGAAATCCGCGAGGACTTGTCCTTTTACCGCGCTTCGGGGAACATAAGTGATGTTGTAAACTCCTAATTCCACAGAATATTTGACCATTCTCCCGGATGCCTCGGCCTTATTCAATATTTGCTTAATGGGTTGATCGGTGATGACTTTTATTGGATGAGCTTCGAAATACCTCCGAAGTCTTCTAGATATGTGCAGCAGGGCTAGAGCTAACTTCTCGATCGGAGCGTAATTCTGTTCGGCCTCGTGCAACGTTCGGCTAACATAATGTATTGGGATTTGCTTCCCGTCCCTTTCCACCAAAAGTACTCCACTAATTGCCCCCTTCGATGCCGAGAGGTACGCGTACAGGTCCTCTTTCGGCCTCGGAGTCGCTAAGTAAGGAAGTTCGAGGATCATCTTCTTCATTTCTTGAAAAGCTTCTTCGGCCTGACTCGTCCATCGGTATTCGTCCTGATTTTATTTTGTAATATTTCTTAATGTCTCGAAGAACGGAAGTGCCTTTTCTGCTGACTTGGATAGGAAACGGTTCAAGGCTGCCAGCTTACCGCTTAGACTTTGCATCTCTTTGAGCGATTTCGGAGACTGCATGTCCACAACAGCCCTTGTCTTCTTCGGATTTGCCCTGATTCCTTCGGATGTCACCATGTATCCCAGAAATGTTCCTTCCTCTACCCCAAAAGAGCATTTCTTGGGGTTCAACTTCATATTGATTCTCCGAAGGTTATCGAACGTTTCCGCTATGTCGGCCAGTAAATCCTTTTCAGTCTTGCTTTTTATTACCATATCATCCATGTAAGCTTCGAGATTTCTTCCTATCTGCGACCGGAAGGCTGAATCCACTAACCGTTGGTATGTGGCTCCAGCGTTCTTTAATCCAAACGGCATTTTGGTGTAACAGTACGTCCCATGCTCGGTGTAGAAAGCCGTTTTCTCCTCGTCCTCTTTGGTCATTTGCACTTGGTGATATCCTTTATAGGCATCCAAAAAACATTTGTACCGAAATCCCATGACTGATTCTATCTTCCAGTCAATGTCGGGCAGCGGGTAGTAGTCTTTCTGACAAGACGAGTTGAGGTTTTTAAAATCGATGCACATTCTCCAACTACCGTCGGATTTCTTCACCAAGACCGGGTTCGAAATCCATGTGGGGTATCGCACTGGCCGAACTATTCCAGCCTTTACCCACTCGTCCACCTCCTTGGCTATGGCCTGGTTCTTTTCGTCCGAGTAGGTTCTCTTCTTCTGCGCCACCGGCCTATCTTGGACGTCCACATTTAGCGTGTGTTCGGTAATCCGTCGGGGAACCCCTGTCATATCCGCAGGTTCCCAGGCGAACACATCCTGATTATTTTTTAGCAGCGTGATTAGCTGTCTTCTGCATTCCGAGGAAAAATTTCCTCCGATAGTTACTAGTTGGTCCGGGTAAGCCGGATGTACCATTATTCCTTCCGTTTTCCCCGGAGCTCTCTCCGTTACGTCAGCATTATGAGGTTCCTTCTTTGCCCCTTTCTCTATCATCTGTTTCTCCTCCAACTTGCGACATTCCGAAACAATTACTGATCGAGTGACTAAGGTCGCTATACCCTTGGGGGTGGGGAATTTCATCATCGAATGGATAGTTGAAGGAATAGCTCGTAGCTTCTTCAAACCCGAGCATCCGAGAATAATGTTGTAGGGAGAAGGGGATCTTATCACGGCAAACTTCATCATAGTCCGATGCAACAAACCCTGGCTCCCAAAACAAACTTCCAATTCGATCTTCCCTAAGGGCT
This sequence comes from Artemisia tridentata subsp. tridentata, assembly GCA_021014915.2. Lineage (NCBI taxonomy): Eukaryota > Viridiplantae > Streptophyta > Magnoliopsida > Asterales > Asteraceae > Artemisia > Artemisia tridentata. The sequence continues at coordinate 370,427,391 of CP139506.1, read as the reverse complement.
TTATGGACTCACCCGCGAATCCTATTAACGGAGTGTTGGTTTCTTTTAGTTTGGCCTTGATGGAAGGGCACAAGTGCTCGAAACAGTGTTCATACATTACTTCAATCGAAGCACCCTGGTCCACATAGATCCTTCGTATAGTGTAACCCTCCACTTCGGCTTCAACTATTAAAGGTTCGTCCGACACGTCTCCCGGAAGGATAGCCGGAAAACTGATCGGGATGTTCATCCATTCTTCCTCGGCGTCTATCATTTTCCTTTTCAAGTGTGTAGGACCAGCCATCTCGGCCTTTGGGTAGATCGAGTAGTTGGTCCCACGGATGGCGCCAATTTGTTGAAGTAATTTCTTGCAATCACTTCGGACAAATAAGAGAAGCCTTTCGGTTGAACCAGCTGGATGTTCTTCCGAGAGGCCTGTGTGCCAATCCCTTCGTCTACTAGGGATCCTTCGGGTATCTGCACACAACAGCACGCGTTAGGCTCGCCCCGGGTGTTATCCCAGGACCCACCTCCGGCGTGAGAGTAAGTATTCTATATTCCGAGAGGATATGAACAGTAGTGTGAAGTAAATACTAATAAAATAGTTAGTTGAGAGTAGTAAATGAGCTGGGTATTTATAGTGCCCAGCCTTGGTACCTGAAATGGCGGCGCCGGGTTTTCAGGAAACATGTCCCAGACATAATCCCGTAAATCCCGGGGCGGCGGCGGCGGTGTCTGCTGCTGTCACCTGTCAAAGGATATTGCCACTTGTCCTGTTGTTGACAGCTGGTTTATCCGAACGACCTATACGCCTTTCGGTATATCCGGACGGCTCTATGTCGTCCGGTCGGCCGGCTAGGACAGGCCGTCCGGACATATACGCCAACAAGAATGTAGTTAGTGAAATTTTCTAAAACTTTGTGCATTTTAAAGGTTGACACTTAATATGGGACGGAGGGAGTAATAATTTCTTCTTCTCGTCAGATTGGCAAACTTTATGTCTAAAGTGTCTTATCTGCGAAGATGCGGATTTACTCCTACGGTGCCGAGCTAGGCCACAGATTCCAAAGGCAAAGCGTATTGTTTCTTTTTTTCGTTATTTAATTCTAGTTTTTAAGATTTTTTTGGATAATAAAGTTCGTTGCTTTAACTACATACACATGACTCACGGCCAGACTTTTAAGGTTTTGTTGGTTCTACCCAATAAACCTTTTTCCTTTAACTACATACACGTGTGAGATTTTGTTATTAAACTTTTCGCTTTGAGTACACGTGAGGAGCAGCCACTTGAATTCTTGTTTTTGAATTCAAATGAAAGGGAAAAGCTTTTATATCAAATTAATTCTTTATATTGAGTTTATATCGCCTTCTAAGAGTAAGTTCCAAAATATACCAGATTCATTCTTTGATGGTTTTCGCAGGCAACAAACCAAGGATCTTGCAGATGTGGGGATACCTTGAAAAGAAAAGAGCCAAGAGTGACCCATCAAATCATCTTTTCTTTTATACAGGTAATGACACCATTATGAAACATTGAATCCATCTTTTGAATTCATCACTAACTGAACTTTAATTGTGTATAGACACCGAATAGTAAGAGTAAACTACACCATTCGTCCTTGTGGTATGCGTTGACCGACAGACTTCGTCCTTTGACCAAAAAAATTGCACCGTCCGTCCCTAAGTGCGAAACGTTATGCACCATTGGTCCCTCACTCTAACTGGGTTCATTAACGAGCGTTAACTGAGGTCCATTGGAGGGTATTTTGGACTTTTCACCCACACACTTTTCCCTCCCTCACCTCTTTTCCCCCACACAATTTTTTCCCGCTTCTTTCTTTTGTCATTATCCTTATCCTCCTAATATAAATCCAACCCCACCTAACATTTTTCTATTCTTCTTTCTTTCTTTCCTTTTTTTTCTTTCATTAAACTATCAGATCCTGGTAAAGTAAAGATTAAAACTGGTTAACTGTCATTGTGGAAAACGTGCAGTGGTGAAAACATCATGGACTAACATCAACCCAGGAAGAAGGTTTTATGGTTGCCCTCAAATGGTACGGAAGTGTTTTTTGTAATTTTTTTTTTTTTGAAAATGGTTTTGATCTCTATTATGATGTTATTAACAAGTGTTGTTTAAACTTGTTAGCAGCCATCAGATTGTCCTTTCGTTGATTGGGTGGATCCCCCCATGTGTGCTCGATCTGTTAACATCATACCCGGACTATTGAGAACACTGAACACCCATCGAGGACAAATCCAAGTGTTGGAGGAAGAAAGAGCAAGGATGAAGAAGTATCTTTATGTTTCTTGGGCTCTTGTGTTCATGTTTGTTGTTTACAATATGTTGACTTAAGTTAGATGTTCATGTTTAGTTAGGTGGTGTTGGTTCTTTTTTGTGTTGAAAGGCAGTTGTTGGGATAGTTCTTTTGTGGAAGTTAGATGATAATGTGAATGTTTTTGTGGTTTGTATGAATGAATCAAATGCAGTTGTTGGTTATTTTTTGTGTTGAAAGTATTAGTCAAGAGTTTACAAAACAAAAAGTCAAGAGTTTACAAAACAAAAAGTCATAGATGTTAGTCAAAACAAAAAGTCAAGAGTTTTTTGGTTATTTTTTGTGGTTTGTATGAATGAATCAAATGATGTTAGTCAAACAAGTAAAAGTCAAGAGTTTACAAAACAAAAAGTCATAGATGAAAAAAGAAGTAAGAATCAAAGACAATGCAGCAAGTAAATTGACCCATGTTTCCAGTAAATTGACCCATTACCATTAACAAAACTGCAAATAAATTGACCAAATTCCCACTTACTAAACTGCAAATACCATTAACTGCCAATACCATAATCCACTTACTAAACTGCAAATACCATAAACATCCAAAATCACATAACTGTCATGTGCAAATACCAGCCATGATCATGGATACAAAATACTAATAACTAGTCATAACCCAAACACTTTAACCATAAACATCAAACATAAACTAGTATCAACCAAGAACAATAACTTTCTTCCTTGGTTGAACCTTCTTCTTCTTTCCATCATCAACTGCAACTCCCTTACCTTTATCAGCACCAGCGGAACTTCTTTCTTTCATCTTCTTACCAACTCCCTTTGACTGTGATTTTCTTGGTCCAGTGCAACTCCTTGAGTTGTGACCTCTGGTTCCACATTTGTCACATGTGACAGTATTGAGTCTCCTAGTCAGCTTACCATTCTTGGACATATGCACCACATCAACCTCTGCCCTAGACTTCCTTCTTTGCTTTCTTGGTCTTCCAATTTGTGGTTGATGAGTTGGTGGTAGCAGAGTAGTTGGTACATTACACTCTGTCCCTCACTCTGTTCCTCAAACCCTTCACTCTGTTCCTCAAACCTTTCACTCTGTTCCTCATTATCCACATTGTCTACATTATCAACCTTATCAATCTCTAAATCAGCAAAGGGATCAAAGTTTGGGTCTTGTGAATCTACATAAGGGTCATAGGAAGAGTAAAACTCATTCACAAAAGCACTATCTCCCTGACTAGGTACATCCTTAGCAGCACCACTACCTTGACCTTCATCTAACCTTACAACATATGGTTGTGGTTCTACATCTTTCCTAGCAAGTGGTGTTATACCTGCTTTGGACTGTCTTGGTTCATCTAACTCTTCTATCAATACCCTTTTGTTTTTTATTGGTGAGGTGAAATAAAGGTCAGGATTGGTTTTTTCATGCTCAACATATATATCAACAAATTTATGACCATCTTCAACATATTTTGACAAGAAAAGAACATCTTGGTCACTGCCTAAAGGTTGTAGGCCACAATCTAAATCACCATCAGGTTTCATAAAATGGTAAAACATTATTTTATGCCCATCATTGCCTAACTCTTATACAATAGCACCTAACTCATGCAACGAAAACTCATCAGAGTCTAACTCATCCACAATCTTTGAATAACCATTTATGTACCTCCTTCCAGGTGCTTGAGTGAAAGAACCACCATAATGCACCCTTATTGAAAACGCAGTACGTATGCCAGCTACAAAAATAAAAAACAAATTAGGGTTTATAATGAAGCGGCATTAGCAGAAAATAGAAAGAAAAAAAAACTTACCATAAGCTACATTTGGATCGAAGTCAACATCTGGTTTTCGTATTACATACGCCAACTGTAGCACCATTTCATGTAAATTTTCTTGTTAATCAGTTTTTAAGATTTGAAGAAGATGAAGAATGTAGATGATTATACTGTGAGTGTGTGTGTTTAGGTGTATGGGGGATGGTGAATGAAATGACGTGGGTAGCTAGAGGATTTAATTGATGGTGTGTGGGTGAAAAGTCCAAAATACCCTCCAATGGACCTCAGTTAACGCTCGTTAATGAACCCAGTTAGAGTGAGGGACCAATGGTGCATAACGTTTCGCACTTAGGGACGGACGGTGCAATTTTTTTGGTCAAAGGACGAAGTCTGTCGGTCAACGCATACCACAAGGACGAATGGTGTAGTTTACTCAAATAGTAATAATGTAAAGTTTATCGTCGCGCCTTAGAAATAATAGGTATGGTTTTTATAACAAAACTAGAGTTCTTAAATAATATTAGGCTTTTTGATTAGCGAAAATTACTGTGCTACCCATTTAAATGGGTAGCCGTCTCAAAATGCCTAAACTTTTTGCCAAACTCAATACTCATGCATCATGCGTATGATGATACGCAGGTTTACGCAAGATAACGTGTCACGATATAAGCCGTCCAAAAAAAAAAAATTAAAACATGCATCTCGCGTAAAGCAAGACGCAGAGTACACAGGATACAAAAAAAAAACTATAAAGTAATATCTCGCGTATGTTTGTACGCAGACTAACACAAGATCTATAAAAAATTGAAAACTTATACGCTGGTTAGGGTTTGATGCTTTGATATATAAAAAAGGATCCCTTAAAATAAGGGTACGCAGGCATACGCAATATATATAAACAAGGATCCCTTAAAATAAGTATAAAAAAAATAAAAACAAACCCTAGTTAGGGTTTGATGCTTTGATGCTTAAAATAAGTGTAAAAAAAACAAACCCTAGTTCTTTGGATAATTTGGATGCTTAAAATAACTATAAAAAAAAACCCTAGTTTTGTTAAACCCTAATTCAACTACATTATCAAGAAACGAAGTATTGATATACCATAGTTGTTACTATTAATAAGGATTAATATAGCATAAAACTTACTTTTATTCAACTACAAAGAAAAAAAAGACGAAGTTTATGTAAATAAACATTACATAGACAATATTAAAAGGTTCAGCCAATAAAAACTGTATCCTTGTCGTAAACCTGAACAATGTTCCTCAATGTAATGTTAAGACCAAAGGGTGTTGATTTTGGGGTAAACACTGAAACATTACGAAGTACCAACACAGCTCCGACTTTGATAGAGTCTTTGTAACCCGATTCTTCTGTAAGGACTTTGTGATGAATTGTACCAGAGAATGTCCCCGTTGGATCTTTAAGTGTCACTGTTAGCTCACCAAGTGCGGTAGGAGTACAAGTCTTGATTACAGCCACAACAAGTTCAAGTTTTCCTTTTATGATACAGTTTTTTATATTGCCAAGACAACCAGTTACGATGATACCTTCGCTATTACGCAGCTTATTAATAGCGCATAGCCATGGCCCACGCGAAAAATGATCATCTTCAACGCGAAAAATGATCATATTTGAACCATAAGAAAAGCACCAGACACCTTCAGAAGTAGCAATTGGCTTAAGAGTTAGAAGATTCAAAGTTGTTTCTAGCTTCGTAAAGGCTAAATTTTCATTTACGGAAAACATAAAACCAATATTACCTTGCATATATGTTAAATTGAAACAACACATATCTCTTTCACAAAAACCGTAACTACAGATGAAGTTCGGCAAGTCTATGGAAGACTTCCATCTCTTTGACACAGTACGAAACTATAGTAACGACTTAACTGGTAGTTTCTTCATGATATCAACTTGAAGGTCGAATGGAATGTTGTCCGACATTTTTTCAAAACGTCAAAAGGAATGTATTAGTAAATGTTTTTTAGTAAGCGGTGTAAAGGATTGTGTGTAATTGGCGTAACAATGTAAGACTTAAATAAGAGTATATCCCGCGTAAAAAATTACGCGTACGCGGGGTTGTCATATATTAGTCACGTCATTGTCATAGAGTTGTCTAATCCGTGTCATATCCTGCGTAAAAAATTACGCGTACGCGGGGTTGTCATAGATTAGTCAAATCATTGTCATAGACTTGTCACATCATTGTCATATTTCGGGCCTATTATTTGTCATATCCCGCGTAAAAAAATACGCGTACGCGCAATTGTCATAGATTAGTCACATCAATGTACGTATTCGTCACATCATTGTCATAGACTTGTCACATCATTGTCATATTTCGGGCCTATTCTTTGTCATATCCCGCGTAAAAAAATACGCGTACGCGCAATTGTCATAGATTAGGCACATCAATGTATGTGTATATAAGGAAAGATTTATATCGAAACGTAGCAACTACTTTTACTCTAATACAAAAAATTTCAGATACACATAGCAATGACTTCAGATATACATAAATTCAAATGTATATTACATTTTGATGACACTGAACGAGGTGTGGCTATGTATACTAATATCACGTACTCGTGGTTAGTTGATTATGTGCGTTCTAAATTCAATGTGGATCCCAATATTCGGCTGCATATTAAATTTTCGCACCCTTCGTTTGACGTTCGAATGGATATTACCGACGACGATGAGGTAACTTTTTTTTTTACTGATTTCGCTTACTCGAATGCAGGAATGCCACATCTGTATGTGGTTAAAGCGAAAGAATTTGAAGAAACAACATGTTTTCGGTCCACCCAAAAAAAAGAAACGTTTTACAATTTTTTTGAAACAACAACTACTAACCAAAACATCGAGTCCTCTGCATTTCAAGAAAACTCATCTAATTTCTATAATAAAAACCATAGTAAGTATTTTTTTTGATGATGGCCCATCTAAAAATATTGAATCTAATGAATATGAAAATAATGGGTCCGGATACAAAGATGAGCCGTACTTCACAAACCCAGGATCCTCGTTTGCATTCGAGGAGGCCGATGAGGATGTCAAAGATGAAGAAAATGATGGTTTTTTTGGAGTTGGTAATAACCCAAAACCTATTCACCATGAATGGAAAAATATATTTTCATTAACTCCTGCTGTTCCAGAAACACCTCTTTACCAGTCCAAACCAATAAGTTCAAACGAATACAATTGTGATTCTGATTTTTTTGTCGGAAAGTATTTTGAAACAAGAGAAAAAATAGACGTTGCAATTAGGTTGAAATGTTTAAAAGAAGGTTACCAGTTTTTAGTCTGAAAGTCGGAACCAGACAGGTTTGATTGTAAATGCTTTCATTATACACAGTGCCAATGGAGAATTAACTCTAAACGCATCCAAGGTACAGATGTGTTTGTAGTTACAGGTGTGAAAGATATTCACACGTGTCCCAAAACTCAAACATATCCTAACCATCGAAATGCAAATAAAAAAGTTATTGGTCACATTTTTAGTGAGAAGTTAAAAGACAATAGACGAGATTTATAACCAAAAGATATGCAAAAAGACATGTTGGCGCAATATAAAACAAGTATATCTTACCAACAAGCATGGAGAGGAAAGGATTATGGGTTACAAATGATTAGGGGTTCACTGACAGAATCGTTTGAAATGTTACCGTATTATTGTCACAACCTAGAAAAAAAACCTGGACACAATCACGCGTATCAAGACAAACAAAAACGGAGTTTTCGAGATGTTATTCGTTGTCATTGGTGTTTCAGTAAGTTATACTCATTTTTTTAAAATTAAATAAATGTTATATGTTATTATACTTTTACTTATTAAAAGGGGTTTGCATTTTTTTTTTTTTTCAGATTCGAAGTTTTGTACAAAATCTCCTCCCTCTGCTTGTAGTCGATGGGGCACATTTGAAGGGTCTATACAAAGGGACAAACTTGTTAGCTGTAGGCATGGATGGAAACAACCAAATTGTGCCCGTTGCTTACGGTATATGCAGAGGGGAGATTGGTGATTGTTGGTCATGGTGGTTTTCAGTCCTTAAAGAATGCATAGCCGATCGAGAGGATTTGGTTATCATATCTGATAGGCATCCTGCTATCGCGTTAGCAGTACGCAATGAATACCCGTTGGCGTTTCATGGTATTTGTTGTCGTCATCTAATGATGAATCTCTCTTTGAAAAAAAAAAACCCAAGGGGCTATATTGGAGTATATGCGAAGCGTATACACCTGAAGAATTTGAAAGGAGGATGCAAATACTACAGGCTATTCAGCCTGAGGCATACACCAAGCTAATTGAAGCAGATGTACAAAGATGGTCCAGAGCACATTCCCCACACACTCATTACAATTATTGTACATCTAACAGCGTTGAGTCTATTAATGCTTGTACTGTCAAATCAAGGAAGCTGCCAATCACAATGCTGACAGAGCAATATCGAAAAATGGTGCAAGATTGGTATTTTAAACGGCGAGAAGTTGCTGGTATTTATCTTCCAACGAGGATAGAAAAAAGAATATGGCACAATTAGATTACACTTTTGATCAAATGGTTGAATGGGCGGAACAAGACCACTTTGAGCACGAGGAAGCTAAAGCAGATGAACATAATAAAGCGATTTGGAAGCCTCGTTTCTATTATTAAATTTGTGTCATGTTTGCATTAAGATATCCTCTTTTGTTCTTGTACTTTATATGATTTTCGTAATATGTTATCCTCTTTTGTTCTTGTACATTACATTTTTTTTAGAGCACCAACATGAATGGTAAACATAAAATATTTACAACTTCAAGAATGAGCTTAATTAACCATAACCACACATACTAGTTTTCTCACATCGACATAAATAATACATCCGGGCCATGTTACACCTAATTGTTTGGAAATAGCCTTCCACATCATTCACATCCCATTGTGGTGGAAACTTTTTTGTCACAAACTGATGTAGGAGCCAACAAGTGATGACTCCACAATCTGAAGAATTCTGTTGCTGTGGGACTGGATAACTTGGGTTGTTGTAGAAAAATTCAAAGTTGTAGTGTCTCCGCCCTGTTCGTCTAAAGTGTCCCAACTGTTCTAAACAAGTGTTGAGATGTTTAGTCCATTCTTCTACATATTTCCTTATATATCCACAACGATGAGTACTGTGCAGTGAGTCAAGAACCAACAAAGTGGATCCCATTAGGTTAATGATCACAGTTACCCAATGATTGCCTCCAATATTCATCGGCATCAACACCTATATTGAAAATTTATAAAAATATACACAATTAAATAAGATTATATTGAATCATTTTACGTTGAAAGACATTTACTTACCCAGGTGACATCATCCCATGATGGGTACGGAATCGTGCTGCCATCCAATGTTCCCCTGATCCAAGGAGCTATCGCAAGCATGGGTACAAAACCTTTTTCGGTGGGGTAACTCGAGGCTGTCCTTGACTTCAAAACAGTCCATTGCGCATCAGCTGGCCTAATTCTTATTAGGATCTCCACCCAACTATTCATATGCTGATTTACAAGAATATATTGAGTCATTTTACGTTCTTGAAATTAAAATAATCTAAACCTTTAAAAATATAGAGCAATAAACTTACATCGTCAGTCAGCCAACCAATTTCATCGGCTGGTCCTGGATCAGTACCGTTCTTGTAAGAATGCGGAACTAGCTTTTGAAAGAAGTTCAGATCTGCCACCCAACCCCTTGGAAGGCAGTCAAGGTATATAATTGTTGGGTTTTCAAGGAACTCGTCAATTGTAACATATGTCCGACGCTCTACCTAAAAACAAAAGATAAAGTGTAACTATGTTAATCAGAAACATAAATACTAATAAATTGAAAACATCTTTTAGTGTTACCTTATTGGGGTCAACATTATCTACTGATAAAGGAGCCGCAAAACCAGAACCAACATAAGTAACATCATCAGCCTCTTCATCCTCATCAACCGCTGCTTCTCCTAAGTTCAACGGTGGAATCTTCGAGGTATCCTTATTCCGTTTACTTTTACCCGCACGTTTCTTAGGGACGATAGTGGTAGGTCCCTGTTGGGTATAAGGATCTTGCTGATATTTAGTCGGTCGACAATCCCTCCTCGGTCGCTCCATCGCATCCTTAACATCAATATGATTACTAGTACACAATAATAATCGATATTTATTTTAAATAATTAATATGTTACCTGGTTCTCAACACCAACGTCAGGGCCGTGAGATGGACCTCCCTGGTCATGAACGGGCGTGGCAAACGCGGCGAACCCATAAGGTGTACGGGTAGCAATATGTTCGCTGGTTGGAAACCATGATGGACATGTAGACGTCACCGCAGGTGAAGGTACATGAAGACCTTCAAAGAAAGACTCGTTAGGTGCCGCAACAATTGGACGGCCGGGCCGTTGCGATCCCTAAATATAAAATTAAAACGAAAAGTGAGTAACCAACAAATGTAAATATAAGTAAAATAAAAGCATGTAAATATACATGCGTGTTTTGAAAACCACTAAAGGCACTAAAACCAACATTCTCACCACCAACGAAGCTTGATTCTCTTTGTGGTTGTGGTTTCTTCACAAATCGGAATTGATGCATTAAATTTTTTAAACAAACAATTAAAAAATATTAATTAATGTTTATACAAAACGTCAATAAGTTTACGTAAACTGTTTACCCCAGATTTTTCGTTTAATTGTTTGATCTGCAAGTCATGTTCCTTTAACCATGCTTCATGTTCATTCATCTTCTTAAACAATAGGGGGGGAATATCTTCCCGCACAGATCGGTTTCCCGGCTGCTGTATGACTGGAGGGGGGGGGGGCGGGTTCCCATCAAAAAACGCTCTACTTTGAACCCACCAGTCGGTATTTTGCTCAAAGTCATCTGGGGTAAGCCTCGCCAACGGTCGCTTTACCTTTTAAGAAAATGTACAATATATACAACATTAAAAAAACCAAACAAAATTTAATAATTATATCGTAATAAATTTAGTGCATATGTCAAACTCACACGCAATTCGCCATCCAGAATAATGTGTAGACCCTCCCGGTTCACCACGTTTCTAAAACCCCAAGCAATTGATCGGGGATACAACTGTTGACGATAAAAAAAGGTAGGGGCGGCACCATGCGGGAACGTCTCCAATATCCACGTCTACAAAAAAGGTAATTATTATTAAAAAGTGCTAATGGGAAACATATATATGAAGTTTACAAATTTATATATGACATACCTTGAAGGCCCATATAAATCCATTCAATGAGTACTTAGGAATTGTATTAGGATCCCTCCCCTCGGCAAAGTGCTTTGCCCTACGCAATACTGCTGCATCCTTTATATTATTGTACAAGTTTGGCCATACATACGACCCCCACGGATACAGATTCCAGGCATCTAAATCCTCGACTAACCTAAATAAAAATTCTTCGACTACTTTCCTAACCTCAGTCCCTTCTAACACCACAACAACACACGCATATCAAACAAACGTGAACGTCATCCTCGTCACTCAACTCAAAAAACTCTTTACTTTTTATTATATTATACAACATACCAACTTTTATTGATCATGAATCAAGTGTCGAGGGGAACACTCGTCTCCTAAACGGCATAGGTCCATCTTGATAAAGATTTCTAAAATCCGTCCCAAACCTTAAACTAGTAACTAGACAAAATTCCTCTCTACCAAACTTAATCTCAACCTCACCTACCCGAGAAAAGATCACGTACACGATATCTCAAAGGAACAATGTCTGTCTCACCCTCATCACACGGCACTTGGTGGCATATAAAATAATGCACTAAGACACCACTCTCTTGCATTTTTGGTATATCTAGCAACCAACCAAAACATGTTTGCCTAAATAATTGTTCCCTTGGGGTGTTCGTGATCAGAGTTCTAATAAGCCTAACTAACGACAACTTACTCCTACATGAAACTTCCGCCGGATAATCCTAAAATAACAAAAACATATAAATATATATAACAACACATATACTTTACAAATAAATAAACAATACGTGTTTTATAGAAAAAAATATAATTTAGATTGCGAAATACCTGATAATCCGCCATGGTGAACAGCCGGTCTTGGTTAACACAATCACCACCGCAGCCACCACCACCACCTGTCACCTTACCACCAACAGCAACAACACCACACAACGACAGCAACAACACCACCAAAACAACGACAAGAACACCACTACAACACCACCAACAGCAACTAACGGTATCTTTTATCACCAAAACAACACCACCAACACAACACCCCTTCCCAATAAAATTGCTTCGATCGTAAAGATGGGAAGTATTCCTTTTTTTTTTTTTTTTTTTTTTTTTTTACTCTTCTTCGAATGTATCTTTGAATGCTTAGTATCAGTTTTTTTTTTTTGCACTGCAATTCATCTTCAAACTGCATGTTTTATCTTTGTATCTTTGAATTTGTCCGATTATACATTCATGCGTCTCTTCAAACTGCTTTGCTCCTTCCCAATAACATTCTGCTCCTTCCCTAGGTTTGTTTTTATGTATCTTGCGTTAGTCTGCGTACAAACATACGCGAGATATTACTTTATAGTTTTTTTTTTGTATCCTGCGTTATCTGCGTCTTGCTTTACGCGAGATGCATGTTTTATTTATTTATTTATTTTTTTTGGACGGCTTATATCGTGACACGTTATCTTGCGTAAACATGCGTATCATCATACGCAGGATGCATGGGTATTTTTGAGTTTGGCAAAAAGTTTGGGCATTTTGAGACAGCTACCCATTTACATGGGTAGCACAGTAATTTTCGCTTTTGACTAATTTGTTTATTAGTGATTATTGAAACCGTCTTCATGGGTTTAGATTTATGTATTATGGTCTTAGAAATATTTTTTTTGATTTCGTAGGCGACTTGGTTGGACACGAAGTGACAGTCGTATCTTAAGATTAAGGTGAGTGCAATATTATAGTAAAACCGTTTACAAAGACAAAACGGGATTTTCGAGGTAAGAACTTGTATTTTGATTGATCATAGTAGCTCTTTATTATCTACTTGTTTTAGTTATTGACTCGTGCTTAATTATTGTGGTTTATCTATGTGGTTAGCTTATTTGGATTGTATCTTATATAATTATTTTGTGGTTTGATTATTTTAGCTTCTTGTGGCCATGCGAGTCTTGTGATTTTTATGGCTCTATTGCATAGTGGGTTAGACCATCCGTAATGGGGCGTGAAAACCCAATTTTTTGCCTCGTCCGCGCCCCATCCACGCCCTAGAACCACTACCAACAGGCGCTGAACCTCCAAAAAACCGTTGGGGCATTTTTCCTTCCACGCCCGCGCCCTCTCTTCCTTCAAAAAATCTAGCCGTTCAACGCTTAGTTTTCTTTTCCTTTTTTAGATTTTTTTATGAAACAAAGAGAGTCAGTCTTTGATTTTTGTTTCGGTTTGAAGAGAGTCATGAGATAAAAGCGTTGGTGGCTGCATAAGAGAAATAGGGTTATGGTTAAGTGAGTGAAGGAGTAAGTATTTTGTTAATTAGTTTGGGCCGGATACTATTGTTTTTGTTGGGCCAAGTGAAATTTGGTCATCAATTTGGTGTGTGATGTTTAGTCCAGCCTTTCACGCTTAGTTTTTAATTATGTAATGTTTTAGGTTTTATTTTAATGAAATTGCCTTTTTTATATTATTTAGTTTTATTTATTAGTTTTAGTGATTAAAAAAAATAAAAAAAGAAAAGAAAATGGGTGCCACATGTCACACCATGCCCCATATACCATTACATCACTTTTTCTTCCAAGCCCCATGGTGGCCCACAATGCCACATGTCAAACCATGCCCCATCCTTCTTACACTACCATTACACATGTCCAACATGTCAAACCAAGCCCCATAGTGGTTCACGTTATTATAGTGGAAGCTGTTGTGCATTCTACAAGGCACGATGGTTATGGTGTAGGCACCCATTAGTGAGAGGTGTTGTATTCACTGTTGGAATTATAATACCATGACATTCATATAAATATAATAAGCATCAAAGAACACATGCAGAAGCGTAGGAAATATAACACATAATTAATTAACCGAATTTAAACGTAAGTGTACCTTAATGATTCAAGCAAAACAAGAATCAATCCAAGCAATAAAAGTGATGAACCCTAATTAGGGTTTATACGGATTACACGAATTTCCCCTTACCGATTTTGCAATTCAATCCAAGAATCAAACAATAGTGTGTTTGATTCACGTTCTTGTACACACGTACTAAATCAAACTAAAGTTATGCAAGTAAATAAATCACAAAACTTAAACCAAACTTTTTGTTTAAAAACAAAAGTCGATCGACCCTTGTAAGGGTTGTTTGTCGATCGGCTAGAACAAGAACAAGGAGAGAAAAAATTTTAGGTTTAGTTTGTGTGCACAAGAGATATCAAAAACTATAACCCTTGGTTTGTTTATATACTAGAAGAAACTTAGAGTCCAAGTTTGATATGGATTTGGTAACCCAATACAAAAACCGATCGGCCCCTTTTTAAGGAGGTGGATCCGGAACCTTCTTGACATCTAATTTCATTCTAGTCCCTTTCCTTTTCTTATTTAACGATCGTTAGTCACTTTCGTTAAATACTAACGTTCGTTATACGTTTTGTGATAATTAATAATTAAATATAACGTTTTATATAAAATTATTAATCTTTAGTTCTCATACGTAAAGTGTGCAATCACGTGATCTCGAGTTCGATCCTAACATACAACTACTAAAATAATGTCCACAAAACTAACAGCTCCCACTTGGACATATTTTAATAGTGTAATCACATCGGTTAGCGTCTTGCAACACGCCGATGCCTCTAGTACAACTCGAGTAGGTCTCCTGGAAAAACCTTTAATGATTCATCATTATTATTATCCTTTTGTTACTAATACTACATTAAATAAAGATATGGATTTAAGTCATTCTTTATTCAATAATTCTGTTTCTCGTTGTTTGTGATTGAGCAAGATTACCAAATCTTCTGAACATATTCAGGGGAGATCTTGGGCGTGGCCACGCAAACATCTTGTCAACCCTACGAGGGGCCCAACAGTATTAAACTCCAAAATAAATTTGAATGAACAAATTCTATCTTGACTACAAGCATAACTTATGAACTTTGCAACAATTCCGAAAACAATCATTATGACTACCAGTTACGTATAGTGTTAAATTGTTTCACGGAATGCACTACATTCATAACAGTTATCTGGTATCTCAAGTCTGGGGATAACTATTCATGATTTACTTAATAACAACATCCATAAATTAATATCATGTAGTTTGGGATAAGTCCTATATTCAATTTAAGTCCTATATTCAATTTATTGAATATCATGTGAATTTGGCATGTCAACGCATCAATATACTTTCAAGTATATTATACCAAAACTCAGATTTGTCTTAATTTAATGATATTCTCATATCATTAACTGACAACGGACGTTTAGAATAACTAATTTATTCACGGATTAAACATGCAAATACAGGACAACAATATTAAATAATGAACATAAACATAACCAATACTTTATTTCATTAAAAATAATAAATGTTTACAATATCCTTTATCCAAATACTAAACACAGTCATGCATGAAACTACTAGCTAATCTAAGTCCAATGCCATTGGCAAGTTCAGTAAGTTTTTCTTTAGCTAAAGCCTTAGTAAATGGATCAGTTAAGTTATCATCTGTTTGAACTTTCAAGAGATTAATTTCACCTTCGCGGACTTGTTCCCGAACATAGTGATACTTTCGTAGAAAATGTCTGGTGCCCTTCATGACTCCAGGTTCATTGGAAAATATGATTGCAGCAGAATTGTCGCAATACATATTAATTGGCGATTCAATTGAAGGCATAACACCAAGCCCTGAAATGAATTTCCTAATCCAAACAGCCTCCATTGCAGCTTCTGAAGCAGCTATGTATTCGGCCTCTGTCGCAGACATCGCAATTGTACTCTGCTTCTTGCTCCTCCAGTCTACTGCTCCTCCATTGATAACAAAGACATAACCAGTCTGAGACTTCTCATCATCTTTGTCACATTTCTAGGACGCATCACAGTAACCTGTTACATCAAGTTCTGTAGCTGGATTTCCACCATACACAAGAAACATATATTTCGTATGCCTAAGATACTTTAGAATATGTTTAACAGCAATCCAGTGTTTTTCACCTGGATTCTGTTGAAATTGACTGATGATATTTTGAGCGAACGCCACATCTGGCCTTGTGCATCTCACCGCATACATAATAGATCCTACAGCCGAAGCATAAGGAACTTTGCTCATGCGTGCCACCTCTGCAGGTGTTGAAGCACATAACTCACTGCTCAAGCCATGTTTCACTTCCATTGGCAAATATCCTTTCTTGGAATTTTGCATATTGAATCTCTTCAATATTTTGTCAATGTAAGCACTTTGACTTAATCCAATTAACCGCCTTGATCTATCTCTACAGATCTTGATTCCCAGAATATATGCAGATTCTCCTAAATCCTTCAAAGAAAAGCACTTTCCAAGATATGCCTTAACTTTTTGCAAACTTGGAATGTCTTTTCCCATGATCAATATGTCATCAACATATAGGATAAGGAAAATTACATTATTCCCATTAGCTTTGTGATATACACATGGCTCATCAAGATTCTGAGTAAATCCAAACATTTTGATTTCTTCATCAAATATTTTATTCCATTGCCTTGATGTTTGCTTCAATCCATAAATGGATATTTGAAGTTTGCATACACGGTTTGAAAACTTTGGATTCACAAACCCCTTAGGTTGCGCCATATAGATGTCTTCATCTAGGCGACCATTTAAAAAGGCGGTTTTGACATCCATTTGTCAAATCTCATAGTCATAGTATGCTGCTATAGCTATGAGAATCCTAATAGCCCTAATGTTAGCTACAGGAGAAAATGTCTCCTCGTAGTCAACACCATATGTTTGAGTAAAGCCTTTAGCTACCAAACGGGCCTTATAGGTGTGTACCTTGCCATCCATGTCAGTTTTCTTCTTGAAGAGCCATTTACTTCCAACTACATTGGCATTGGGAGGAAGGTCTACTTCAATCCAGACATTGTTATCTTTCATGGATTGCATTTCCCCATTCATAGCAACTACCCATTTATCTTTTTTAGGACTCTCAATGGCAGCCCTATAATTAGTAGGTTCATCAAGATCCCCTAATATAGTTTCCTCAACTTCTACGTTAAGACATAGTCGTTCAGGAGCTTTCACATGTCTTGAAGACTTGCGAATGGGAACAATTTCAACTTCAGGTGGAGGACCTAGACTTTTAGGTTCCACAGGAAGTACGCTAGTGTTTTCAGAAGGTAATGTATCTACATGATCATCTTCCAGATCATAAACTCTCCCACTGAATTCTTGAGATATAAGTTCATTTTCTAAAAAGTCTCCATATCTAACAACAATTACTTTGTTTTCAGGTGGGTAGTAAAAGTAGTAACCCATCATTTCCTTTGGGTATCCTACAAAGATACACTTTATAGATCTCTGTTGGAGTTTATCTGCTGAGTCACGTCTTATATACGCCTCGCAACCCCAGACCTTTAAATAAGACAAGTTTGGAGCTTTTCCATTCCATATTTCATATGGTGTCTTATCAACCTTCTTAGTGGGAACCATATTCAAAATACGAACCGCATATTCTAAGGCATAATCCCAAAAAGATAAAGGAAGAGTTGTAAGATTAAACATTGATCGTACCATGTCTAACAATGTACGATTTCTTCTCTCATATACACCATTTTGTTGTGGAGTATATGGAGATGTGAGATTTTGGACAATTCCATTCTCAGCTAAGTAATCTTTAAACTCTTGGCTTAAGTATTCACCGCCTCTATCGGATCGAAGAGCTTTAATCTTCTTTCCTAGTTGCAATTCTACTTCTGCTTTGAAAACCTTAAATGTTTCAAACACCTCATGTTTATGTTTAAGCAAGTAAACATAACCATATCTGCTGAAATCATCTGTAAAGGTTAAGAAGTAGCTAGCACCTTTCCTTGACACATGTCTAAGTGGTCCACACACATCAGTATGTATTAAACCAAGTAGATCAGAAGCCTTTCCATATTACTATGAAAGGGTTTCTTAGTCATCTTCCCAAATATACAAGACTCACATTTATCATATGATTCATCATTGATACTTTTCAAAAGCCCATCATGTTGTAGCTTTTTGATGCAAGTCTTGCCTATATGAGCAAGTCTACAGTGTCAAAGGTAAGAAGAATTCAAGTCTGACTTAATTCTCTTACTTATGCTATACATTGAATTATTATTATTGGATACATAATCATTCATGTCAATTTCAAACACACCATTCACAGCAATAGCATTAAAATAAAAAATACTATTTAAAGAAACAGAAATTCCATTACTATTGATAGTGTGATTAAAACCAAGATCCAATAAACAAGAAAAGGAAACAACACCCCTAACAATTGAAGGTGCATAATGACAATTGTTTAATAACAGTACTAAGCCTGAAGGCAAAACTAAATTAAACACTCATATGGCTTCAACAGCTGCAGGTGCTCCATTTCCCACATACAGATATTGCTCCCCATAGGCAAGCTTCCTTTCCACTCTAAATCCCTGCAGCGTATTACAAATGTGAATACCGCATCCAGTATCATATACCCATAAATTAATTTTATGATTTAGAGAAAATAATTCAATCATAAGTAAGTTACCTGAAGTGCTGGCGCCCAAGTGCCCAGTCTTCTTGTTCTTACTTTCTCGCAACTCTTGGATATAAAAGAGGACAGTTCCTCTTCCAGTGACCAACTACATGACAGTAGTGGCAAGCCTGACCCTTCTTTGGATTATCCTTCTTCTTAGGAGGGTTTTTCTTGGGTTGAGGTTGATAAGCCATAACTTGCTTACCCTTATCCGCCTTTCCCTTTCCTTTACCCTTCTTGTTCGCATTTGGCTTGTTAATTCTACCCTCTTGAATAGCAAGTACTTGGGGTGTAGAAGCCTTTGGTGGTAAACCTTTCTCGTAATCAATAAGCAGTGCGTGTAAATCAGAAATTGTCTTCCCCACGCAGTGCATATTGAAATTACGCACAAAACCACTAAATTCTTTAGTTAGGGATCTATTGATTAAGTTGATAGCAATGTCTTGTTCATAGACCTTGCCAAGTGCTTGTAGTTGATCCATGTAACCTTTCATTTTCAACACATGAGCACTTACCGGTTCACCATCTGCCTGCTTACAACCGTGTAGAGATTCCATCAAATCATAGACCTCAACGGTTTGTGGTTTTTCAAACATTTTTCTGAGTTCGTTTAGCATGTCCATAGGGAAGTAATTCTCAAACTGCTTTTGTAAAGCAGGTGTCATCGCTCCCAACATCAAACAGGCCACATCATTATGTGTCTTAAACTCAGCTTTCCACAATGCTTTTTCCTCATCAGTTGAAGTTTCAGCAGTAGGTTCTGCAGAACAAGGCTTATATAAATATTCAAGTTGATCTGTCACTCGCAGGAACGATACCAATCATTGAAATTCTGAGAGCCAGTCAATTTTTCTCGTTCAAAGAATGATTTGAACGTAGAACTCATAGTAGTGTTATTGTTTTGAGCCATTTCTACAGATAAAGAAAGTTCAAAATTAGTATTTTCGATAATACAATTTTTCAAGAAAATAAAATACCCAAGGAAATATTCATATAACCATAGTATTTTCTTGAAAACTAGGATCCAAATTATCATAGTTTCATTACATCAGTTGATCTGCTAGTAATGAAAGTATACAATAAGGTAATCTGTCGAACAATAATTGGCAAACAATTTCCAATTCCTAGATCATTATGGGATTTATATTGGCAAACAATTTCCAATATAAGCATGTTTTATCCCCATCTTATGCCTTGAGTCCAAGCTCTCACTTACAACTCAATTAAGTCGTCTAATTAAAAAACTATAAATTACCATAGTCCCATTACATCAGTTGATCTGCTAGTAATGAAAGTATGAAATTTACCTTTTCATTGTAATCCAGTCCAAGCTCTCACATGACGTAAATTACAACTTCAAGTGTTCTTTTAATTAGATGGCATTAACTTAATTTTAAAGGGTACTAGTTTTTTATGTTTATAATCAAAATATGTACGAAGAAGCATGCATACATCTTCGTATCATAAGTTTTTCAAAACCTTTTTATTTACCAATTTTAAGCTAAGATTTAAATCAACAAAGTTTTAATTGAGGTATTGGGTTCACCAATCAAAGAATTACCTACAATTATCGCCCACTATATCCTACTACTGCATGAGTCAAAAGACCCAAGTTATTCGGATAATTACCACAAAGTGGCACGTGGAATTGAGGTCAATTCACCCTTAAGATGATTTTGTACATAAAATAGTCGTACTTGGTAGCTCCAATTTGTCACAATTGGGTGAGCCATTCGTACTATTGGTACAAAACTCAACAATCAATTAAAAGTTTATGACTTTAAGTCTTAAAAACATGTTATAAATTATAACCTTGCTAGTCTCGCCTGGGAGCAAATTACCGTGCGAAGCGAACCACTATCGGCACATAAGACTTTGCAAGATTCATAATTTATCACATCAAGTTTCACCATTATTTAGTCCATTTATTTTCTATTCAAAAATTACCCTTTTTTTTTGCTTACAACGTGTCATACAATTAAACAAAAAACAAGTAATAATAAAAATAAACAACTAAATAACGCACATAACTTAACAATTAATTTATGTAAACAATTAGCCACATGCAAACTAATTCGATAAAACCTATTAATAATCATTATATGTTTAATTATGCATATATTTAACTAAGACTATCACTTACAATGGTAAGTGAGCCACATGCATCGACGTATCGATTGCGTTAGTCATAATTAAATATACACCACATTGCACATAATTGATTACTTAATATATTGGAGTCTTCCCCAATTCGACATCTATCAATTAAATTACATGTGAAAAACAATTTTAAAACATCACAACAATGAATCCATGCCAAACATGCACGTTTGCATGGATTCTACCTAACAATTAGCAAGTTGCCACAAGATCGCTTACAAACACATAAACATGTAAAACCTAGGGTTTCTAATCAAATTAAATAACCAAACATAAACCCTAAAAAATAATCAAGGGCAATCGGCCCTAAATTACAATTAGGGTTCCATTTGGAATAAAACCCTAAATCGACTAACATGTTTAAAACACAATCAATATTTGTTTTTTTATGTGTTTCGGTAATTAATTACACGTTATAACGGCTCGTGATGCCACTGTTGGAATTATAATACCATGACATTCATATAAATATAATAAGCATCAAAGAACACATGCAGAAGCGTAGGAAACATAACACATAATTAATTAACCGAATTTAAATGTAAGTGTACCTTAATGATTCTAGCAAAACAAGAATCAATCCAAGTAATAGAAGTGATGAACCCTAATTAGGGTTTATACGGATTACACGAATTGCCCCTTACCGATTTTGCAATTCAATCCAAGAATCAAACAATAGTGTGTTTGATTCACGTTCTTGTACACACGTACTAAATCAAACTAAAGTTATGCAAGTAAATAAATCACAAAACTTAAACCAAATTTTTTGTTTAAAAACAAAAGTCGATCGACCCTTGTAAGGGTTGTTTGTCGATCGGCTAGAACAAGAACAAGGAGAGAAAAACTTTTAGGTTTAGTTTGTGTGCACAAGAGATATCAAAAATTATAACCATTGGTTTGTTTATATACTAGAAGAAACTTAGAGTCCAAGTTTGATATGGATTTGGTAACCCAATACAAAAACCGATCGGCCTCGAGATGGATCCGGAACCTTCTTGACTTCTAATTTCATTCTAGTCCCTTTCCTTTTCTTATTTAACGATCGTTAGTCACTTCCGTTAAATACTAACGTTCGTTATACGTTTTGTGATAATTAATAATTAAATATAACGTTTTATATAAAATTATTAATCTTTAGTTCTCATACGTAAAGTGTGCAATCCCGTGATCTCGAGTTCGATCCTAACATACGACTACTAAAATAATGTCCACAAAACTTTCACAT